>OW240923.1:60221585-60256585 GCA_933207985.1 Pelobates cultripes
GCCTGACTAATCACCAGGGCTTCTATTATTTCTTGTATTATTACCCCAGTAAAGTGGCTCCCTCTGTCACTTTCAATTACCTCAGGTACCCCGTATCCACATACCAGTTCCTTCAGTAGCTTTCTTGCTGTTGCCTTTGCTGAGGCCTTCGATACTGGGTAGGCTTCAGGCCAACCTTAAAAGAGATCAATGCACACCAACACATATTCATACACTCCTATCTTAGGCAGTTGAATATAGTCTATCTGCACTCTCTGGAATGGGTAAAGTGGCATCTGGTTGTAGGGTGTTTTAATCATTTGACCTGCATTATTCCTAGCACAAATCATGCAGCTTTGAGTATGTTTCGCAGCAATTACAGTGAAACCTGGAGCAATCCAATGTGCATTTTCCAAATGGATCATGTTCATTTTTGACAGATGTGTAGGTCCGTGGGCCACCTGGGCAGGGCCGTCTTTAATAACGAATGGACCCTGGGCAAGTGTTTGCTTGGGCCCCCTGTGCCCTGCCGCTCTCGCCCCTCACTCCCTGGTATGCAATCACGGCATCCATCCCAACGCAGTGGCGGTACTAAAGTAGAATGAATTTTATTGGGACCCCCAATTGCAAGGTTGGACTAAAGGTAGAACCCCATCTGTCGTGCAACTCCAACAATGCTTTGACAGCTGGGACTCTACCAATTTCCCATGCTTGCAGGGTTGTATTTAGCACTGAGCCATGTTTGTATGTTTGAATGTAAGCATGTGTTTGTATGGAGTATGTTTGTGTGAATGTGTTTGTATGTGGTACTGGAGTTTGAATGCAAGTGTGCATTTATGTGTAGTGTTTGTTTTTGAATGTAGGAGTGTGCTTGTATGTAGTGTTGACGTTTCAATGTAGGAGTGTGTTTTATATGTAGTGTTGAAGTTTGAATGGAGGGGTGTATTTGTATTTAAAGTTGCGGCTCAGATGCACAGGTACACACTCTGACGCACAAGCAGATACACAGATACATACACTGACTACATACAGATAAACAGGACACACTGACACAGGTACATATATTGACACACACACAGACACATACACTGGTAGACGTACTGACAGACATACTGACACAGGCACATATACAGACATACTGACACACAGACACATATACCGACATACTGACACACACACACAGACACATACACTGATCAACATACTGACACACATACACTGACAGAAATACTGACACCCACACACTGACAGAAATACTGACACCCACACACTGACAGATATACTGACACCCACATACACTGAGAAATACTGACACACACACACAGGCACATACACTGCACACACAGACTGATATACTGACACACACACACACAGACATACTGGCACACAGACAGATATACTGACACATGCATACACATGCACTAACAGACATACTGACGCACTGACAGACATACTGACACATACACATACTGACACACACAGATATACACACACATATATACTGACACACAGACAGACAGACATACTGACACACACATACACACAAACACACATTTTTAAAAAAAAATGTAATCCCCCCAGCCTCCTTACCTTTTGGAGTGCTGGGGGGGATTCACTGGGGTCCAGTGGTGCTGCTTGGCTCCTGGGCGGGTGGCCGGTCGGGCAGGAAGGCGGGCACGCGAGGGAGCACTCACTGCTTCCTCTTCAGCTCCCTCTCGCGCCGCGTAGGCATGCTGGCGCCGGAAGATGACGTCATCTTCCGGCTCCGGTATCAGTGCGGTGCGCGAGGGAGCTGAAGAGGAAGCAGTGAGTGCTCCCTCGCGCGCCCGCCTTCCTGCCTGACCGGCCACCCGCCCGCCGGGGTCAGCAGGGCCAGCCTCGGGGGGGGCCCTGAGGTGGCCGCCTCCTGGGCCCCCCAGGGGAAGACGCTGGCCCTGTGGGTGCATACCAGGGTCGCAGCCGCGACCCTGGTATGTACGCCACTGCCCTAAGTGCATGGGCCACCCGGTGGGACTCAGAGGATGGGGAAAAAAATAAATTGATGAGGGCAGCGGGGCCCACGGGGCAGGTGCCTCGGGAAACTGGGCCCGGGGCAGCTGCCCCGTTTGCCCTGCGTTAAAGACGGCCCTGCACCTGGGCCAGCAATGGGTATAAAACATTGGGTAAACAAAGTTTCACATTTCTACCCCATTTTGTCAGTGTCCTGATATGCTGCTCCCAGCGTCTTCCATTGTTCTTGTTCTTTTGTGCTTTCCTGCTTCTGTAGGCTTTGCAGTATGTCATATGAAACAGATTGGGCTACTGTCATAGTCTGTAAATACATTTTACCTGCAAGGTATGGTCGCTTGCTTTAATTACCCCGTGTAGTAGTATACACTAGATATGCATTTATCGGTATCTAAAATCTGGCCGTATTCTCCACTGTATTTGGCAAACTGACTAGGAGAGTTTCAACACGTTCTCCCTGCAGTCCACTTTTCTTCCACTGATGTCACTCACCTTTCAAGACCGATGTCAGGGAAAGCAGGTTGAGTCTTTAGCTGTCTGGCACCACCAGATATGCACAAAATTGATATAAGCCAGCAAGCTGGCTAATGATATCCCAATGATGTGGCTTGAGGTGGAATTACACCTCCAGTAGAAGTGGAGTTAAACTTTGTATGTGCAAATTTTCAAAGCAAAACACTGCACATACAGACTCCAGGTACCATGACCAGTTTAAATCAGTGAAGTAGTGATGGTGCTTGGAACAGGGGCGTACCTAGAGCATTTGGCACCCGGGGCGGATCCTGTGCTTGGCACCCCCCCCACCTCCAAAAAAAAAAAAAAGAAAGAAAACTTGTTAAAGGTTTTCTTTCTTTTTTTTTTTTACAAGTAAAGTTTGCCGCCCCCCCATGTTACATCACAATGCCCCACCCATATGATTTGCCATGTTAACTAACGCCAGTGCTGCAGTGCCGCCGTGTTTACATTAAAAGGCCTGCAGGGACAGGCTATAGACACCAGAACCACTACATTAAGCTGAAGTGGTTCTGGGGACTATAGTGTTTCTTTAATGTGAGGTAAATTAGAGCTTAGTGCCACGAATAATATACTAGATTGCCTACTTACAACCAGATGAGGATGATGATGGGCTCTAGCTGCAGTCTGGCTCCACTGGTCTGGTGCAGAACAGGCTCTCTGGAGGCGGTTTGTAACTGTGGTCACAAAAATCAATGTTCTGGGAGAACGGGAAGCAGCTCCATTTTTTTGGGGCCCTTTACACAGCTCAAGGTCTGGGTCCCAGGGTCCACCTTCATGTTCCACCAATGAGTTTGTTCACAGGGGGTGGAGTGTGTAGGGGATGTCCTGATATGTGTAAGGAATGCATTGTGTGAAATTGTGTTTGTATGTGTAAGGACTGCAAGGTGTGTTTCTGTGTATGTATGGGATGCATTGAATGTGTGTAAGGGGTGCATTGAGTGTGTGTAATGAATGCATTGTGTGTTTCTGTGTGTGTAAGGGATGCATTGTGTGTAGCGGTTGCATTGCTTGTGTATGTGTGTCTGTGTGTGTAATGCATTGTGTGTTTTTCTGTGTGCAAGGGGTGCATTGTGTGTATGTGATGAATGTCAATCTCTCCTCCCGCTCCAATTTCCTTCTCCTCCTCCCAATTTCTCTTTCTCCCCCCCTCCTCCCAATTTCTCTTTCTCCCCCCCTCCTCCTAATTTCTCTCCCCCCTCCTAATTTCTCTTTCCCCCCCCTCCTAATATCTCTTTCCCCTCCTAATATCTCTTCCCCCCTCATTTTAATTTCTCTCCCCCCTCCTAATTTCTCTTTTACTCTAATTTCTCCCCTAATTTATCTTCCCCCCTCCTAATATAAAACCCCTCTAATTTCTCTTCCCCTCCTAATTTCTCTCTCACCCCCTCCTTTCTCTCTCACCCCCCTCCTTTCTCTCTCCCCTCCTCCCCCTCCTTTCTCTTTCTCACCCCCCCTTCTCTCTCTTTCTCACCCCCCCCTTCTCTCTCTCTCCACCCCCCTTCTCTCTCACCCCCCCTCCCCTTTCTCATTTCTCACCCCCCTCATTTTCACCCCCTCTTTCTCTTTGTCACCCCCTCCTTTCTCTCACCCCCCCCTTTCTCCTCTTTCTCACCCCCCTTTCTCCTCTTTCCTCACCCCCCTTTCTCTCCCCCCCACCTTTCTCCTCTTTCTCACCCCCCTCATTTCTCACCCCCCCTCCTTTCTCTTCTTTCTCATCACCCCCCCCCCACCACCTCTCTGTAGCGTGGCCGAGCACAGTATAGTCCGCGGGTGCAGAGAGCAGCTGTCTCCTGTACCCGGCTGGACTAACAGGAAGTGCACACTCAGTGTTAGTCCGGCCGGGTACAGGAGACAGATGCTCCCTGTACCCCCGGACTATACTGGGCTCGGCCACGCTACAGCAAAGGAAGCTGACAGGAGGGAGCGCTGAGCGCTGAGCGCTGAGCGCTTCCCTCCTGTCAGCCTCTCCCCATGCTGTGCCCGGGCGGTGCGGTCCGCCCTCATGGACGCACCGCCCGGGCAAAGCTGCATCTGCCTGAGGCTCACTACAGAGCGCTCGGGCGGCTGCAGCATGGGGGGGGGGGGCGGGCGGCGGGGGCCGGTCATGGCACCCCCCATCCTGGTGGCACCCGGGGTGGACCGCCCCCCCCGCCCCCTCCTTAGTACGCCACTGGCTTGGAATAACCTTTTAAAATTGTATTAAAGGACCACTATAGTCACCCAGACCACTTCAGCTCAATGAAGTGGTCTGGGTACCAGGTCCCCCAGGTTTTAACCCTGCAGCTGTAAACATAGCATTTTCAGAGAAACTGCTATGTTTACATTGCAGGCTTAATCCAGCCTCTAGTGGCTGTCTTCCTGACAGCCACTAGAGGCGCTTCCGCGATTCTGAATGCGAAAATCGCAGTGAGCACGCACAATGTCCATAGAAAAGCATTGCTTTCCTATAGGCTGATTGAATGCATGCGCGCGGCTCTGGTCGTGCATGCGCATTTGGCTCCACTCGGGAGCGAGGAAATGACGTCCCTGGAACACACGGAAGTGTTCCGTGAAACGCTCATGTCACTACCGCGATTGTGATGGGTGAACAGCTGAACGAAATGGATCGTCTAAAGCAGCTGATCGGTATTATGACAGCACCAATCGTGGAGCGAATTAGAAACACACCGACTACACCACCAATGATGGAGAAGAGGAGGCTGAGGAGCCCTATTAATTGGGAACTTTTGGAGGGTGGGAATCAGGAGGAATTTTTAACTGCATTTTATATGATATTGTTTTAAATTGAAGAGACCCTGAGGAAGTTCTATGTTTAGAACGAAACGCGTAGGACAGCGGTTTTTATTTATTTCCCTTCAATAAATTGTTTATACTACCTTATTCCTGCTTCCTTCTGGTTCCTGCTTTCCAAAGAAGTGAGGTGGATTTCTACAAACCTCCCTATTGATTAGGGGTGTCACCCTCAAGGCGATTTGATTATCTCCATTCTGTGAGTGTTACCAGTAGCGTGTCTTTATACATGACTATAACTATATCACACTATGTGTTGTTTATTGTCTTTTTAGGTTAAACAGCTGTATTCCTTTATATTTGTATACTGTTTGATACAGTATCGATGTGGGAAGGCTACCGAGGGAAGCTGTTATAAAGTTATATCTATTATTCTTTTGCTACATATAATATTTTATTCTGTGTTTTAGCGTTCTTTTATGCCCACTCCTCTGCACAATTGGGGACCCTGGTACAGCTGGTACAACGACTATACCCATCTTTCACCTCCATCTCAGGATATTCACCTAGTCTAGGCCTGAAGGTGCCCAGCTGGTTATTCCTACCTAAGTGCACATTCCCAATGAGAGCCCAATCTGAGATGCTAAGTTTTCTACTACTGGTATGGTCTGACATCCTAAGTATTTACTTTATAGCTGCCCAGAACCTCATCTCAGGTTTGGTTAGGTCACTCCTCCCCTTTGAAAAAAGCATCCCTGCTACTCCTCTCCATTAACTCAACGGGGCTCGACACACCTGACAAAGACCTCCTGAAAGACTTAAAGGCTAACACACATTGTCTATATCTAAAATACACATTTCAGAGCAGACAAGGCCCCTAAAATTAAAAACCACAAGCAAGGTTTTTACAATAATAACCCTCAGGGTAAATCTAAAGGAACCACAATCCTTCTGCATAGATCGCCTCCATTCCAACAGACGGACACTCTGGCGGAACGGGAGGGTTGTTACAATGTCATTAAGGGATCTATTCTGGACCACAAGTATACCCTGGCTAACTACTAACTACTAATTACTAACATGAAAGGTTTCTGAAGGCCACTCTCATGGGCTTTTCTGAGGGCTGCTTGATTCCGGCTGATTTTTTATGTTGGTCTATTGATACCTCCACAGGCACATCTGCCGTCCACACCACAATTTAATGAGGATATGCAAACTCCTACATCTAAACAGGCTAACAGACTGCTGGAGGATGATGCACCCAGGGGAGAGAAACTACTCCTTTCACTCAGCACCCAACTCTAGCTACTGTCGCATTGGCTAGTTCTTCCTCTCCAATTTCTGTCTAACATTCCTACGGGAAGTGAATTTGGGCATGGCCACCTGGACAGAATACGCACACTTGACAATGGCATTGACATCCCCACTACATAGGCCCAGGGTTGCCAACTGGAGGGTGAACGATGCCCTCTTGTCAGACTTCCTGTTCACACAGGATGCTGCAAAGTGGTGGATACAATCATTTACTGACACCATGACGGAAGACACTTTCCCCTTATTGTTTGGAAGGCACACAAATGCATCCCACAGGAAGTCCTAGAGGTACCACTGATGGTGGAGATGATGGCTTGCACTGTAAAGGCTACACAGTTTGATAAATGCCGAGGTACAGATGTTCTCACCCTTTGCTAATATAAACAATTTGCAGAAATCATCTATGCTAAATTTACCACAGCAAATGAGAGACCCATCTTCTTGCTCAGTTAGGATCTAAAATTGTTTACTAAAATCCTTGCAATTAGATTACAGCAATTAGACCAACTCCATGCAACAGTCAGAGGTCAGAGGGCCTTCTCTTGCTCTCTACCTATGCTGAGAAGGCATTCAATAGGGTTAACTAGGCCATAGGACTGGGCAGGGGTCAAGTCCTGGGGAAAAAAGTGTGGGAACTCACCCAAGATTCCCGCCGCCCCCCACCCCCTTTAAAAAAAAAAAAAAATTACACTCCTATGCATATAGTGCAGTGCAGGGTGTGTATAATGAATGTAGTGTGTTTGTAGTGAATGCGGAGTGTGTATAATGAATGCAGTGTGTTTTTAGTGAGTGCAGAGTGTGTACAATGAATGCAGTGTATGTAGTGTGTATAGTGAATGTAGTGTGTAGTGAGTGCAGAATGTGCATAATAAATGCAGAGTGTGTATAGTAAATGCAGAGGGTGTATAGTGAATGTAGTGTTTTTGTAGTGAGTGAAGAGTGTGTATAATGAATGCAGTGTGTGCGTGTGCGCGCTGGATGACGTGTGTGTGAGTGCTGGATGATGTGTGTGTGTGTGCGAGTGCTGGATGATGTGTGTGTGTGTGCTGGATGATGTGTGTGTGCTGGATGATGTGTGTGTGGATGTGTGTGTGTGTGTGTGTGTGCTGGATCGTGTGTGTGTGTGTGTGTGTGCTGGATGATATGTGTGTGTGTGTGCTGGATGATGGGTGTGTGTGCTGGATGGTGTGTGTGTGTGCTGGATGATGTGTGTGTGTGTGGTGCTGGATGATGTGTGTGTGTGTGCTGGATGCTGGGTGTGTGTGTGCTGGATGATGTGTGTGTGGTGGATGATGTGTGTGTGCTGGATGATGTGTGTGTGCTGGATGATGTGTGTTTGCTGGATGATGTGTGTGTGCTGGATGATGGGTGTGTGTGTGCTGGATGATGTGTGTGTGTGTGTGCTGGATGATTGTGTGAGTGCTGGATGATGTGTGTTTGTGTGTGCTGGATGATGTGTGTGTGTGTTTGTGTGCTGGATGATGTGTGTGTGTGTGCGGGATGATGTGTGTGTGAGTGCTGGATGATGGGTGTGTGAGTGCTGGATGATGGGTGTGTGAGTGCTGGATGATGTGTGTGTGCTGGATGATGTGTGTGTGCTGGATGATGTGTGTGAGTGCTGGATGATGGGTGTGCGTGCTGGATGATGTGGGCTGGATGAGTGTGTGTGTGGGTGCTGGATGATGGGTGTTTGTGTGGAGTGCTGGATGGAGTGGGTGTGTGTGCTGGATGTGGGTGTTTGTGTGAGGTGCTGGATGATGTGTGTGTGCTGGATGATGTGTGTGTGAGTGCTGAATGATGTGTGTGGGTGCTGGATGATGTGTGTGTGTGTGCTGGATGATGGGTGTGTGTGTGCTGGATGATGGGTGTGTGTGCTGGATGAGTGGGTTGTTTGTGTGAGTGCTGGATGATGTGTGTGTGTGTGCTGGATGATGGGTGTGTGAGTGCTGGATGATGGGTGTGTGTGTGCTGGATCTTGGGTGTGTGTGTGCTGGATGGTGTGTGTGTGTGCTGGATGATGTGTGTGTGTGTGTGTGCTGGATGATGTGTGTGAGTGCTGGATGATGGGTGTGTGAGTGATGGATGATGGGTGTGTGTGTGTGCTGGATGATGGGTGTGTGAGTGATGGATGATGGGTGTGTGTGTGCTGGATGATGGGTGTGTGTGCTGGATGATGGGTGTGTGTGCTGGATGATGTGGATGTGTGTGTGTGTGCTGGATGATGGGTGTGTGAATGATGGATGATGGGTGTGTGAGTGCTGGATGATGGGTGTGTGAGTGTGGGATGATGTGTGTGTGTGCTGGATGATGGGGGTGTGTGTGCTGGATGATGGGGGTGTGTGTGTGCTGGATGATGGGTGTGTGTGTGCTGGATGATGGGTGTGTGAGTGCTGGATGATGGGTGTGTGTGTGCTGGATGATGGGTGTGTGAGTGCTGGATGATGTGGGTGTGTGTGTGCTGGATGATGTGGGTGTGTGTGTGCTGGATGATGTGGGTGTGTGTGTGCTGGATGATGGGTGTGTGTGTGCTGGATGATGGGTGTGTGAGTGCTGGATGATGGGTGTGTGTGTGCTGGATGATGTGTGTGTGTGCTGGATGATGTGTGTGTGTGCTGGATGATGGGTGTGTGCTGGATGATGGGTGTGTGAGTGCTGGATGATGGGTGTGTGTGTGCTGGATGATGGGTGTGTGAGTGCTGGATGATGGGTGTGTGTGTGCTGGATGATGGGTGTGTGAGTGCTGGATGATGGGGAGGGGAAGCATTTTTTTTTTAACTTTATGTGTCTATATTTTTTTATTTTATCCCCCCCTCCCTGCTTCTTACCTTGTCAGGGAGGGGGGAGATCGCCTGGTGGTCCGGGTGGAGGGAGCCAGTCGCTGCACAGAGGGGCCATCACACGCTGTGCTCCCTCTCCAGCTCTAACTCTCGCGAGACTCGCCTGTGCGGAGCGTTGCCATGGTAACAGCCGCGAGTCTCGCGAGAGTTATAGCTGGAGGGGGAACACAGCGTGTGCTGGCCCCTCAGTGCAGGTAGCAGGGCCGGTCCTGCAGGACAGGTAACGGGAACGGCGTTCCTGCTATGGAAAAAGTGTAGGAACGCCGTTCCCATGCGTTCCTGCAGGACTCGAGCCCTGGGACTGGGCCTGCATATGTTTGCCTGGATACATGCCTTATATATAGCTAACAGTGCAAGGGCTTGCATAAATGGCGCATTTACACCCCCATTCCGTATCAATAATGACACCAGGGAGGGATGCCCATTATTGTCACTGCTCTTTATCCTTGTCCTCAATCCATTCCTTCCAGTGGTCTTTCAAAACCCTGATAATAATGGGGTCTGAGTGGACCAGGTCTGAGTCTTGAACTTACAGGGCACTCTGTAATCTTTAAATCTATTTTTTTGGAGTCTACCATTTTAATCGTTACTGTGCCAAAAAGATCTCATTGATCCTCCAGAGTTTCCATTCCACTGTACATACGTTTTTGTTGAAAGTCTATGAAGTCTTTGGCTGTTATACAGTGCATAGTATCTCAAAGAAAAAGGAAAAAGAGAGACAATAATAGTGCAGTATGTCTTTAACACAGTGAAGTAGAGTGCTATAGCAAAAACTCACTCACAATTTATACAAAGAGCTCTTCGGTACAATCCCTGTCACTGGATATATTTTCAGCTACAGTGGTGGTAGACTTTATCTGTGTCTTAAATATGTGAAGACAAAAATTTGAATATCCAGTAGTGCAATATGTATATCAAATTAGTATTGCATATATGAAAAGGTAGGTATCTTACTCACATGAACTAGTGCATACACCTGTTTTGTAGATATTATATTACAACCTTATGTTAAACAAGTTAAATCATATTTAAAGGATATCATTGATCTTATAAATAAATTAAATAATATCAAGTGGAATAATAGCTATTGGTTAATTACATGTGATGTACAATCATTGTACACGATCATCCCACATGAGAAAGGCTGTATCGCTGTAAAAAGTATTTTAGAAAAAAAATTGATGTTTTCTGTAAGCAACACATATCTCCTCCCCTACATCTATGGTATACTAAAATGGATGAACTAAGGTTGCTAGAGGACACTGGTATATGGGCCCAATGGCTGACTACACCCTTCTCATCTAGCTTTTCCCAGCTACTCACTTACAAGTAAAGCTATAAAGCATTGACTCATTATGGCTGTGCTGGACCAGTGGTCATCCTTGTTCTTCCATCGCCCCAGGATACCAAGTTCTCTCACCTTTTTAGTTACATTAACCTCTCATGGAGGCTCTTATCATTTTAATAGTTAGTTGGTACTTTGTTATGTACCACTTGTATTGTCCACACTTTATTTTAAGATACACATCTGTCAACAGAACGGGCTACAAAGATGACAATCACCCTGATTTATAGTGATAACATTTATTATGAGGAAAATTAGAATGTTTTTTTGTTTGTTTTGTTTTTGTTTTATTAATTTGACATTTTTCTGCGTTCCTAGGAAATTTTTCTGAAACATATGCTGCATTGTGTGATTACAATGGCATGGCTGTTAGAGAAGATGTTCAGTGGGTAAGCATAAATCTAATTTTCATGTTAACAATAGTTGATGGTTTTAATTCATCCCTCTACCAATAACAGTATGATCTTAGAGTAGCTGGGAAAACAGAAGCGATGATTTGTGGCTCTATTTCAGCCTATAATTATTGAGAGAGGGACTGAATCAATGGCAGAGCATCAAATAAATGTACGGAACTATTTTATACATGCATACACACAGCCCTCGTTTTGTACAATCCATGAGTTCCACAGATTTGTTAAATCCATTTGTATTTGTGGCTTGGTTGGGACCTTGATTATTTCAAAGTTTTACTCTGTAAGATTTTGTTACATTTTGAGTATTAGCTGTTTTTTTTAATATGATATAATGCAAGTCCTCTCTAATTTATATTTATGTAGTTTAGACTCAACAACAGAAATTCTGTGCAGTGAATCTCCAATAACAGTAAAATAATTATTACAATACCTCATGGAGATTGTTCCAGAACTAAAAATACAACTAGTCTACTGAAAAAGAACTGTCATTTCATTGGTGTATTACACTTGCCAAAATAATCGAAAACATATGTATTTAGATATTAATCATGTGACAATATGCTGTCAGAATAAAAAATAAGCTAAGGAACACACTGTGTTTTCTCGAGTCGTGTCATTCACATACCTGTTCTGATGCAAACACATCCTAGTTGAGTTACTGGTAATTCCACCAATAACAGACATATATAAATGCACCATTTGTGCATGTATTATCATCTCAATGTAGAGTACAGAGGAATCACATTGTCTTTTGTAATTTAGGAAATTTACTTAATGAGGTTTGAATAAAAACTATTCAGGGCCATAGTTTGTAAATTATGAGATATGCTTTTATATTTTTATCATCTGACATCTTTTTTTAAGGATGTGGACAATATATATCACACACAGAATTGCAGAGAGTTCAGATTACTTGATTTCAGTCACCTGGATACTAGGTAAGTGACAATTTTAGATTTACAATAATAGGAAAATGAACAATAAAAAATACAGTATACAGTCCTACCTATAACTCTAAATAAAATGTATGGCTTGATTTATTTGTATTTTTTCTTATAGAGAAATAAAATAATAGGCAATACATTTCTCATTGCCTATTTAATTCCTTACAGCCATATTGTGTTGAATGTATGTTGTGCACTTAGTGGCTGTTATGGCTACCCTACCCAACTTACAATTATAGGTTAGGAATAAATAGACATAAAGGACGTATTACTGGACCTTAGAATGGCCAAATTTATTGCAAAAATGAGAGAAAGCGTAAACATAAAACAAGATCAGTGTACCACAAATACTGAAAAATGATATAACTAGCTTAGTCAGGATTACAAAAGTCAGAAGAGTAAATATAACAAGCCAAAATTGAATAACCAGTAAATCAAGAAACAATATAACGCACTATACGAGAAAACAAGAGAAAACCAAGTCAGGGCAATAATAATAATGTAATCCTATGGCGGACACTGATTGGTCCATGTCACCCCTGAGACCCCAAAAAGTGAGATATGGGATGATAAAAGGATGATGCAGCGGTCAAGTCCTGGGGAATAAAGTGTGGGAACTCACCCAAAATCCCCCCACCTCCCCCCAAAAAAGTGCAGTGCAGGGTGTGTATAATGAATGTAATGTGTTTGCAGCGAATGCACAGTATACGTAATGAATGTCGTGTGTTTGTAGTGAGTGCAGAGTGTGTATAATGAATTTAGTGTGTTTGTAGTGAGTGCAGAGTGTGTATACTGAATGTAGTGTGTTTGTAGTGAGTGCAGAGTGTGTATACTGAATGTAGTGTGTTTGTAGTGAGTGCAGAGTGTGTATACTGAATGTAGTGTGTTTGTAGTGAGTGCAGAGTGTGTATACTGAATGTAGTGTGTTTATAGTGAGTGCAGAGTGTGTATACTGAATGTAGTGTGTTTGTAGTGAGTGCAGAGTGTGTATACTGAATGTAGTGTGTTTATAGTGAGTGCAGAGTGTGTATAATGAATGTAGTGTGTTTGTAGTGAGTGCAGAGTGTGTATACTGAATGTAGTGTGTTTATAGTGAGTGCAGAGTGTGTATAATGAATGTAGTGTGTTTGTAGTGAGTGCAGTGTGTATAAAAAATGTACTGTGTTTGTAGTGAATGCAGAGTGTGTATAATGAATGTAGTGTGGTTGTAGTGAGTGCAGTGTGTATAATAAATGTACTGTGTTTATAGTGAGTGCAGAGTGTGTATAAATGAATGTAGTGTGTTTGTAGTGAGTGCATAGTGTGTATAATGAATTAGTGTGTTTGTAGTGAGTGCAGAGTGTGTATAATGAATGTAGTGTGTTTGAAGTGACTGCAGTGTGTATAATAAATGTACTGTGTTTGTAGTGAGTGCAGAGTGTGTATAATGAATGTAGTGTGTTTTTGCTGTATGATGTGTGTGTTATGGGGGAAGAATTTTTTTTTCCATTTATGTGTGTATATTTTTTTATTTTATTCCTCCCTTATTACCTTGTCAGGGAGGAGGGAGATCACATTCCCTGATGGTACTGTGGTATGGTGGAGTGAGCTAGCCGTTGCACACGGCGGCCCAGAACACTCTGTGTTCCCTCTCCAGCTCTGTCTAATTGTGCGGAGCGTTGCCATGGTAACCCGTGGCAACGCTCTGACGGCTGCAGGACTCGCGAATGTGAGACACAGAACAGCTGGAGAGGGAACACTGCAAGACTACTAGCGGAAACGGCATTCCTGCTTTGGAAAAAGTGCAGGAATGCCGTTCACATGCGTTCCTGCAAGACTCGAGTCCTGGGATGATGACATGGTGATGACGTGGCACTGCCAATATCGGAAATTATTCTAGGTGTCATATTATTATAAAGAAAGGGATGCTGGGAGCGTGTATTATCCTTCTCTGTATCATAAGGCTGAGTGCTGAATAGCATTTGCCTCCCAAATACAAGTGAAGGCTGAAGAAAGTCAGGAGGCGGTGTTTCCAGAATGACACCTGCAACGTACTCAGTTAGTCTAGAGCACTACATTGGTTGGATAAGTATTGTGACAGTGACAAATGATGTATACTACATATTCTCTTTTAAAAGTGCTTTTACAAAACCAGATTTTCCATGATTGGCAAGACTTATCTATTTTTTAATGTCTCAGTAAAGAGATCTTATAGAAATAGCCTTCTGTAGGCAGACTGCATGAAGAAAAAGTCTTTCAAACCGATCTTACAGCAAAGCTTGTTTACTTTAGAAGTTCTTATCTCCTGCTTTCTTAATCACTTCCTGATGTTAGGGCGTACTATGAAAGTATGGCTTTAACGCCATTAGGATGGGTGTCACGTATGGGATAGCACGCCCTAATGATTGGACCCTTCCTGCAGTGCAGATACTCATCTTCCTTGTTGGATTCGATCAGGGGACTGCCTAACAACAGAGGCAGTCCTCCTGCAGCAAAACACACCCACCTGAGTCATGTGATCGCGATGACACCATGATCACATAATCGGCCAGATTACAACATTGCCTGCCAAGGTTCTTAGGCAGACCCACCAACATATAATTATAAGTTATAAATATAAACTTACATGTATATAATTTCATTTTAAGTGTATTTTGACATTCATATACTTATATATATTTATGTATTATTTTTACATAATTAAGTAATTTTATTGATTATATATTGGGGGACCTGCCTGACAACCCAGGCAGAAAGTCCATAACATTTCATTTAAACCTGTAACTTTCCAAAACCCCATAAAACCTCCTGGACTTGGGGTTTGCTGTTGCACTTGTGAGACATTTCTGAACACATATTTGAGTGTTTTAGAGCAGTAAAACATATAATGACAATGATATCATTTGTGAAAGGGCAGTTTTTGAGTGAATGATGAAAAAAAACAAATATGAACACTTTTGCCAGGGTTTGTGACTGTTTACTATAAAAGACTAGACATACCCCATTTTGAATACCCTGACTTTTATACTTTTACAAATGATATGCCATAATGAGGGTAATTTTTATTACCAGCCTGCCATATGGTCTCAAAGGCAACATAGGCCGAGCATATCAATGTGTACACACTGGAAAGGTGTAAGCTCTATATTTGACCTTTTAACTTTCTAAAAGCCCATAAAACCTGTACAGGAAGGGGTACTGTTATACTCATGAGACATAGCTGAACACAACTTTTTTATTGCAGTAAATGCTAACAATATTGTGGCATTCACAGTTTGAAGGTCATGCAGAACCTGGAAAATAACTACATTTCTCACACTCCTTTTTAGCTTTCAATTATTTTTTAAATTGTATTTAATATATAAATATTGGATTTGAAATGAAAGCCCTATTTCTCCTGAACAAAATATTATATAATAAGTGTGGGTACACTTAATATGAAAAAGGTAAATGTATGGTTCAACAGACATTTAGCTCAAATTCCAGGTTTTGTTTTGGTTCAGAATGTGTACAATTGCCTTGGTATATAAGGAGTAAATTGATCTTTATACACATACATGAGGTTGCTACAGGCTTTAGCAGCTGATTAACAGAGCAGGAGATAAGAAATTCTAAATTAAACACATTGCACAATATAGGAAACTAAAAAAATTAGACTTCTTTTTCAGGAAGTGTATAGGGAGGCTCTGTGTGTAATAGTTATGGGAGGCTATAGCTTCAAATAGAAAGTGATTTAACTTCTAAAAGGCAGAGAATTAAGCAGTGAGACAGCAGAGTCATGATCCATACACCAAAACTGCTTCATACGCTAATGTTGTCTTGGGGCTTGGAGTGTCCTTTTAAATAAGCTTACATTGTTAACAGACATGGGGATGTTCCTTTAAGGCAAGTTATAACCATGAATCGCTATTCTTTTATTTTCTATTGTGCAAAAAAATTATAAAGTGCAAAAAATCTCTGATTTAGATGTAATATCTCATCTTCTGTTTGGCTGTACTGAAAAGGATATTGTCAAAAATTACTGATTAGTTTAATTGTTATGTTTGTTCAAAATCCATTCTGCCTGTCACTGTTATATATGTTTTTGTCTTTCAGTGATGTAGCACTAACAGTGGCTTCCTTATCGTTTAATCAATGGTTTACCAAGCTCTCCTGTAAGGACTTCAAATTGGTAAGGTGGTTGATACTAATAGATACTAGATAGTATACCATTAGTGATGTGCCGAACGGTTCGCGAACGGTTCGCCACGAACGGTTCGCCACGAACGGTTCGCCACGGACTCATCATTGAGTAAACTTTGACCCTGTACCTCACAGTCAGCAGACACATTCCAGCCAATCAGCAGCAGACCCTCCCTCCCCCACCCTCCCACCTCCTGGACAGCATCCATTTTACATTCATTGTGAAGCTGCATTCTTAGTGAGCTGTCCAGGAGGTGGGAGGGTCTGCTGCTGATTGGCTGGAATGTGTCTGCTGACTGTGAGGTACAGGGTCAAAATTTACTCAATGATGAGTCCGCAGCAAACCGTTCGCGGCGAACCGTTCGGGACATCGCTATATACCATACATCATAATAAAACACAGGAGTAAAGGTCAGATTTGCAGAGTTTCCTATTCCTCAGCTCCTCTCCTGGCCTATCATTAAATTGGATTTAATGAAAATTAGGTATCACTCACTATGCTATACAGAATTTGGAATTTAAAAAAATAGATATATAAATAAGAGACAAATACACATATTTGTAAAATACTTATTGTTAGAATAACTTCATCATTCCCATTACATAAAAGACCAATGGATAGACGGAAATACCTCTGATCTCTGACATATAACACTTTACCCCTCCACTATACTTACAGTATACTACCTTGAATTCCTTAAAAGACCACTATAGGCACCCAGACCACTTCAGCTCATTGAAGTGGTCTGGGTGCCAGGTGCATCTAGTGTTAACCCTGCAGCTGTAAACATATCAGTTTCAGAGAAACTGCTATGTTTACACTAGGGTTAATCCAGCCTCTAGTGGCTGTCTCACTGACAGCCGCTAGGTGCGCTTCCGCACGTCTCACTGTGAAAATCACAGTGAGAAGACGCTGTCATCCATAGGAAAGCATTGAGAAATGCTTTCCTATGGACTGATTGAATGCACGCGCGGCTCTTGCCATGCATGCGTATTAAGCGCTGACGTCAAAAGAGGGAGGAGAGTTTGTTTTCCTGGCACTATAGTGGTCCTTTAATGTTAAGCATTTCAGTCATTTTACATTTATTTAGGTTGTTCCTAAATAAATGTAAAATTTCCGAGTTTTGACTTATTCTGTATAAATTATAATTATTCCTGTCTTTTTACTTACGATGTAGTCATATGGATTACCACAGGGTTTACCTTCACCTCTTTAATTCACCCTGTGTTTCTCATTTCCTCTCATTCCTCCACCTATCCTCTTAATACCCCTCATGTTATCAGATCTCTCTTCCCTTGCCTTGTGCCCTTCCTAATGCATGTCTTCAATTGTTCTCTTTCTTCTAGCATTGTCCCCATATCACTTAAGCACGCTGTTGTTGTACACAGGGCCAGATTAAGAGCCTATTGGGCCTGCTGCTGACAATTATGATGGACCTTCAAAATCTTATCGACAGAAAATACTCATAGTTATACCTCCCAAGCGTCATGTATCTGGCGGAGGTGGTGCTGGAGGGACACTCACAGGATATAGCTATAAGAAAACACATTCCCTATGCTAATCTTTCGCTTTCATCTTTCAAGTAAATCCATACCACCTAACAGCAGGTCTGGTGATGCAGAATATCGGTGGGCAGAGAAAAAAGGGTGGGCCACTGACGCGAGCCACGTAACCAGAACTACCCAAAGGGGCGAACATGACCTAAAAGTGTCTGCCTGAAAAATTAGAAGGTCAGCCTAGTGTAGATGCATGACAGGCTGCCTGCCATTCATGCATGCTGGCCAACAAAAGCCATACTGTGCAGACAACAGCACCCTGAGTTTCGCTTGAATGCGTCTAATGATGCGCTCGCTCCACGCTTTCTAAGGACTGCTCCCTAGCACTCACTTATCCATTCCTCTCCTTACCTTCTTACTAGCAGGCAGAAACTTCTGTTGTACAGTCTGGGACAGAGGAAAGGTGTACATAGAAGAAACAGAACATGCCACAGTGTTAGAGAGACCGAAGCAGCAAGAATCCATAGTGCGCAAAGTCAGCTTTACCTTATTTCATTGTCAGCAGGTCCACACATGTTTTGTTCCCCTACATCCATCTTAAGTTTCCATACTTAAGCAAGAGCATGTGAAGGGTAGTACTCCCTATGTTAATCCGGCCCTGTTTGTACCCCTCTTTAAAAAAAAGCCATTTATTGACCCATGTCATGTATTTGTTTGAATGTCCTCCTGCTTTCTAAAACTGCTTCTTATCTTCCCTCCTAATGATAATAATCATCCTTTGCCTCTCTCTCTGCAAGTTGTTGATGGTGCATACTGTGGCAAACCTAGCCACTTGGACAATATAAAGAGACTGTCCCTTTTAGGGTTGCCTGTATGTCGGTGGGGATATGTGTTTAATTATGCTTAATGTATGCTGGCTGTACTGTGTATTTCCTGTATTCGCTATCTGTATTGGGTTTTCCTTTCGTTTCACGAACGGCACTTTTGCGGGCCGTTCGTGAACCGAAAACACTCTACATAGTAGCCCACACACTTAGAGGCGTGTGGCGCTTGTTAACCGATCGGTAATTAGAGGCTCTCCTAGGTGGCCGCCGTTCGACTACCGACCATGCGGCGGTCGGCCATCTTGGATCCTTTGTTCCCTCAGCGGTGTTAGGTCGTTGAGCGCATGGTACTAAAAACGGCTACTCGACGGCGCGAACACCGCTGAGCCTCCAGGCCGTTCAGGAGTTCCGGGCCATTCGGTATTTCATTCCCTGGAAGGCAATCGGTCATTTTAATATGTCTTTTAATAAATGTGTTTTTCGTGCGGCGTTCGGTTGTTTTAGCTGGGATCTGAGCGGTAATCTCATGAATGATGCACTCAGACCCCAGCTATCTACCGAACATCCATTCGTTTAAAAAGACCGCATATTCATAGAGTTATACATTTTTCTACGAATTGTAAGTTCTGCTGCACGGAGGGATAATCCACTTAACGGTATATTCTAGTGGGAGGATCCCTCTCGTGCAGCAGTGCCTGATGGGAGAAATGCCCTGTATTGTAAGTCCCCGATGTAGTCCCCTCTGGGAATGCCCCTGGGAAGGGGCTCAGGAAACCCCTTGCATGGGGACTTGTATAAATTGTGAAGCTGAATTAAAAGACCTCAGTTGACTCTCAGAACTGTGTTTCATCCGGTTACTGGGAGGTTTGGGATATTGCCTTGTTGTTTCCAGCGCTTGACTGTGGATTATTTCCTGAACCAGCGGAATTCGTGGATTTAATATTGGCGTTCCGCTACACATACGTCAGTCCATCGTTGCAAGCTCACCCTTGTTTTATCTTTGATTCTGGCCTTACCTTTACATATCATATCCAGTCTGTCACCAAATCCTGCCAATGCTACCTTAAGAAGATCCATCCCTTTTGAACGCAAGATGCTATGATCGAGCTGGTTTATGCTCTTGTAATTTCTCGCATTGACTAGAGTAATTCTCTCCTAAATGGTCTCTCCGGAAATTATACTGCCTCTCTACAGCCCATAATGAATGCTTCTGCCAGGCTTATTATTCTCTCCTGTGGCTCCTCCTATATGTCCCCCCTCTGACAATCATTATATTGGCTTCCTGTTCCATATAGGATTCAAAATATTAACTCTTACCTACAAATTTCTGAAGAACTTTACCCACCCAATACACCTATTCGCTTATTCATAGGTACACGTCTTCTCAGCTGCTCTGCTTCTTCTGTCTGTTACTCATACCTGTAATGCTAACTTATGCTTACATGACTTCTCACAGGCTGCCCCCTTTTTATGGAATAGCCTTCATCACCCATTAGGTTTTCTTTTAGTCTCCAACCCTTTAAGAAGTCCCTAAAAAAAACACAATTTTAAAATAGATAATGGATTCCCAAGGTAACTGTCATTCCTCAAACCTATATCTTTCTTTCTAAACTTAAGTAGTTGGTCCATTCTCCACCACACACTCACCAAGTTTGCTACTTTTTATAACTCGCATCCTCTAGATTGTAAGCATGTTTGAGCTGGGTGCTCATCAGCTTATTGTTCATGTCAAAATGCATAATAATTTGTCTCATTTGTTGTTAAATTCCTCCTTAATAATATTGTAAAATTGTATATATATATATGTATTAAAGCCGTTTGGCCTGTAATTGTGGGAGGGGCTTAAGTTAACTCACTCCCCTATATAAGGTACACCCCTTACCTGACTCCTTACCGATCCAGGTCAGCTTCTGAATGCACTTCCGGTTCATCCAGTCGCCATTTTGGAATACTTCTGTTTTCTCACGCTGGTCTTCCACGCTGAATTGTGTCCCGGAATCCTTCTGCAGGCTTTTCTGTCCGACCAGCTTCTTGCTTCTTCCATCGCCGCAGATCACGTCCTAGTGACTTGCAATCCGTAAGTTGACCTACCCGTTACGCCAGGCAACAGTCCCACGGCATCATTCACGGGTCAGGTCCTCACTTTACAGTTATGTTCGGTTATTTCAAATACTGCACTGCATACTGTCTATAATGGTTCGCTTATTTGGCTGTTCGTATACACGGCCCGTTCGGTTAAATCTGGACATGTATTTGGCCCGGCTCGTCATACTCACTGTCGGGCAGAATCTCCATTCATGCGGTTCCAACCACACAAACTTCATACCTTTTATATTGCTAACCGCTGCATACTGCCGAATGGACCATGCGTTCTAGAGATACTATTAGTCTACACGTGCACTTTACACGTGGGTCCGCACAGATACAGGCGGCACAAGTTACACTGAAAGGTAGATCACCTGTTCGTGCGTTTCAAACGCACGGGCAGGGAAGAAACCTTCAGGCAATCCTATACTGACAGCCCCTTATATATATATATTATTATCACCTAACAGCCAGTTATTACATAATTACCCCAGGTCCATACTATACATACCATGAACTCCTACCATATTAATCCCCTCACATACAGGCCTTACCATACCGGCAGGTACAGACACGTATGTGGGTATGGTCAGATATATATATTATATTAGTATGTATGGACACAATGTTTCATGTACGGGCATCCCATACAATTTTGGTTATTTATGTTAAGTATAAATGGTAATTCACACATGTTCATTCATAAATATGACAATGACAACAGTGGTTCTACTAACACTGCCACCTACAGGTCGGCAATTTTCATTACTATTCTGAGATGTTACACATCATCTCTACTGACCTCTACAGGTCAACAAAACAAACAACATTAAAATAAACTTGGATTGTACAACACATTTTTCTGTATTTTCATACAGTCTCTATCTATTTAGTTTACAGGTACTACTGAAACCTATACGGATTATCAGGTTTCACAAAAACCATACTACCAGGTATGTACACCTGCTTACAGTATACCCATTTCAGATCTCCCAGAATAGACATAAGTACTGGCAATCAGGGTCATAGGGGCCAATAGATATTTTCCCCCTCTGCACCATGCTTCGGATTAGTGGTCCCGTGAGGCCAACACCCCGCCTCACGCTCAGAGGCATACACCCCTTGGGCCACTCGTGAGCTAGCCGCCTCGCATGTATCATAGAGAGGGCCTCATCTGTCACTCCCCTTCCTTTTTTCTGGTCACAGTCACCGAGAGGTTAACATCCTGCCACACGTTCAGTGGACACAAAATATTCCCTCGCGCCAATGTATAGATAGAGCCTCTCAAAGCCACTTGGCAACTAACAGGGCCTCACCTGTCACCAAAACATTAAGCATAATTGTTTTGCCACGGCTTAGCTAGGGTTGAGACACCTTCACGTAGGGGAGATGTTGCCAGTCCAGCATCTATCAGATCCTGAATAATCCCACGCAACTCCACCAAGCTAAGGAGGCGACAAATCCCCTACCCTGCCACAGCAAGAAAAACAGAGCTATTCAAACTCCTACGCACAGCAACCGACAACACGAAAGCAAGGGAAGGCTCCAGCAACACCAACTCAGGTGACATCCAGACTGTGCTGGCCAAGGTCAACGACAGACTGGCTAACTTCAAGGCGGTCACCACAACTCGAATCCTCTAGATTGTAAGCATGTTTGAGCTGGGTGCTCATCAGCTTATTGTTCATGTCAAAATGCATAATAATTTGTCTCATTTGTTGTTAAATTCCTCCTTAATAATATTGTAAAATTGTATATATATATATGTATTAAGGCCGTTTGGCCTGTAATTGTGGGAGGGGCTTAAGTTAACTCACTCCCCTATATAAGGTACTTACCTGACCCTTACCTGACTCCTTACCGATCAAGGTCAGCTTCTGAATGCACTTCCGGTTCATCCAGTCGCCATTTTGGAATACTTCTGTTTTCTCACGCTGGTCTTCCACGCTGAATTGTGTCCCGGAATCCTACTGCAGGCTTTTCTGTCCGACCAGCTTCCTGCTTCTTCCATCGCCGCAGATCACGTCCTAGTGACTTGCAAACCGTAAGTTGACCTACCCGTTACGCCAGGCAACAGTCCCACGGCTGAGACTGGCCTTCCCAACACTGTACAACCAGCACCTACCGGACCACAGGCCACTTGTACGGTTAACTCAGCAGATACTCAGGACGTTGATCCTGCGCACACAATCCCAGCCCACATCAAAAGAGACATCCTGGAGGGCAAAGATGTCAACTTAGCATCCCTACTAATTGCCTCCCAGGATGTTGTAGAAAATAAGACTTTCATGTATGATGATGTATCTGTGGTGGTCAGATCTAAGGACGCCAGGTTAAACCGAAAACTGACCATCCTGGAATTTGTGTTAGCTTTTGGTATATTTAGAGATGTCATCTGCGAGGTGTACCCAAATAGAAGGGAAGAATTCGATCGGTACATGCACAAGCTGGTGGACCTGGGAAACGAATATGGAGGTTCGGCCTTTTACGACTACCATAGGTAATTTTCCACCAAAGGATCTGGCGCTCTCTCCCAGTATGCTGTCCATATCAACTGGAGCAAGCTAGATACGGAAATATTTCTCAGTCACTTCGCAGGTCTAAAAACACTGGCTTGTGCATCCTGTTCAACTACTACACACACAACTAACTTTTGTTCCAGCACAGCAGACGACCACAACCAGGCACCTAGCACTAGCTACGCTGGGAGAACAGAGAAAACCTCCAGAGACAAACTGGGCCGGCCCATCATTTTCTTTGGCAAATCCCAGATTTGCAATAATTTCAATGCGGGCACATGTAGCTTCAGTGCATGCAGACTATTGCATATTTATTCCAAATGTTTCAGGGCACATTCAAAAAATATGTGTCCAAATAAAATGTACCCTAAACCGTATTTAAGGTCTGTGAACATTAATGTATTTTCAGCACTACTGACCAATCACCCCTCCAGACATTTGGTACAATTTCTCATTGCTGACCTATCAGAGGGGTTCCATACAGGTATCATTCATCTTCCCACAGGCCATCTAGAATTACCTAATTTACAATAAGCACAACAGAACCCTACTGCCGTAGATACGCTCATAGCCAAAGAATTGGCCGAGGGGTTCTTGTTCGGGCCTTTTACAATCCCACCATTTACGGCATGGCGCACGAATCCCATTGGGATCGTCACATGGAAATCTTCCCTTAAAAAGAGACTCATCATAAATCTTTCAGCCCCTCATACCTCTTCTACCCCAAGTCTCAACTCCCTTATTCCCTCTGAATAATTTTCCCTGTCATATGCTACTATAGATCATGCCATTACAGTCATTTTGCAAGCAGGGGTCGGAGCCTGCAAAGTAAGACAGACATTACAAATGCCTTCAAATTACTCCCAATCCACCCTACCCTCTGGCATTTACATGGCATCAAATGGGCAGACAACTATTATTTTTTTCTCCCGCTTAACTTTTGGGTCAAAAAGTAGCCCAAAAATCTTCGACACATTTGCAGAATCACTTTGCTGGTTGTTACTAAACATTTCTAGATGCCCCATAGTCATTCATTATCTTGATGACTTTCTGCTGATCGAAGAAAACTCCTTTCCACCCAGGAGTCTCAAAGAAGCCATTAAGCTGTTTGACCACTTAGGTGTCCCAGTATCGCCTACAAAAACAGAAGGTCCCGACACCATAATTACATTTTTGGGCATACGACTTGACTCGGCATCCATGCACGCAAGCTTACCACAAGAGAAAATTACAAACATTCTCAACAGCATAAATCATTACATCTTGCTGGGGACTTGCAACCGCAAGGAACTTCAATCCCTCATAGGTTCATTAAACTTTGCCATGCGCATTATCCCACAAGGGCGGGATTTCATATCCAGACTTCTTTGTCTTTTACCACAATTCCGACATGACAACTATAGACTGTCCATGGATATGCAGGCCACAGCAGACCTACACATGTGGAAGGAATTCCTGACAACCTGGAATGGTAAAAGCGTATTTCTTCCAGCACTTTCTGACAGGTCACCAACCATATGGTCGCAGACGCGGCCACGGGTCTTGCTGCAATCTTTGAGAACGAATGGATTTGGGGTGAGTGGCCTGGAGAAGTCCATGACTTAGAAGGCTTTTTACAACTTCAGCTCTTTTTGAGATCTACCCCATCGTAGCGGTGGCTGTAGCATGGGGACATTTATGGACAGGCTTGTCAGTTCATTGTCACTCAGACAACCAGGCCACATGCCACATCACTAACGGAGGCCGTTCATCATCCCTAACAATCATGAGGTTTCTTAGGAAACTCACGTGGTTGGCAGCATGTCACAATTTTTAGTTGGTTGCTTTTATGTTCCAGGCATCAGTAATATAGCAGCTGACAGTCTGTCTCGTTTTAACTTTCAGGCTTTTCGGCAAGCACTCCCGTCAGCTGCTCAAGCAGCCACAGCCGCCCCTCCGTTCCAACAGCTAACCATGGACTAGAATTAATCATGCAACATAGCAGGGATCTGTCCAAACTAGCTCTTTCATCCAACACTCGCAAAACATACAACAGAGCCTTCTCACTGTTCACAAGATTTCTGTCAAACCACGACATATCCCAACCTTTTCTCATGACATTTATCATAGCCTTCGCCTCTTAAATTACACCTTTTTTTTTTTGCCATCTCAAATTACACTTATCCTACAACACCATCAAATTATATCTCACAGGCATTCAACATCACATGCTAACCATACGGCCTAACACACATAGCTTCATGTCTTCTTATCAGGTAAAGAACATACTCAGAGGCATTCAGAAATCAGTCCCTCCACGTTCCCCACAACGATTACCTATAGACAATACACTGTTTCAGTCAATCCGATCTATTAGACACCAAACCTTTCCACTCTACCACCAACACAGTCATCAAAACTGCCATGTACATAGCCTTCTACGGTTTCCTCAGGTCATGAGAATTCACTACTATCACCACCACTCAGACAGACAGGTGCCTCCTGCGCACACACCTACGCAAACATATGGACCACTACATACTGGCACTACCACAGACAAAAACAAGCCAACACGCACCTCCAGTTGAAATCACTTATTATTGTACCCACAACAAATGGTGTCCAGTGGCAGCTCTGGATTCATACCTGTTACACACCACATCACTACCATCACCTCATTTATTCGTACTACAAGGCTCTGTACTCACTACCACTGATTTCATTAAATACACCCGATCCCTGCTAACCATGCTAGGTTTTAACCCGGCTCACTACTCAGGTCACTCCTTCCGCATAGGAACTTACTAGAAACTTACTCCATATACGGCTATTTGCCCCTTACACAAGTATTAAGGCCGTTTGGCCTGTAATTGTGGGAGGGGCTTAAGTTAACACTTTTTTCTTCTTTTCCTTTCCTTTCCTTTTCTTACTCCATGGTGGGCCCTCTTTATTTACAGGCCTACTGTATCGTTGGTCTCGGCACACCACAACCGACTTGCTCTTTTATACTATCCTAAGTTCTTACTTGAAACTTACTCCGTATACGGCTATTTGCCCCTTACACAAGTATTAAGGCCGTTTGGCCTGTAATTGTGGGAGGGGCTTAAGTTAACTCACTCCCCTATATAAGGTACACCCCTAACCTGACTCCTTACCGATCAAGGTCAACTTCTGAATGACCCTCCCACCCACTCCTCAATCTTAACACTTTTTTCTTCTTTTCCTTTCCTTTCCTTTTCTTACTCCTTGGTGGGCCCTCTTTATTTACAGGCCTACCGTATCGTCGGTCTCGGCACACCACAACCGACTTGCTCTTTTATACTATCCTAAGTTCTTACTTGAAACTTACTCCATATACGGCTATTTGCCACTTACACAAATATATATATATATATCATATTTCCATATTGTGTTTGCTTTGCATTATTGCTTTTGTATACGAACATTTTGTTCAAAGTGGACTGAAATAATTTGTCCTTTGAAAACATATCTTAAAGGATCATTAATGAAACCCAGACAACTTCATCTGAATAAGGTGGTCTGGAAGCAATGTTTCTTTAGTTGTAATTCTGCATTGTAAAGCATTGCAATTTAGTAGATACGGCAATGCTTACATTGAAGAGTTAAATACACCTCGAGTGGATGTCTACCTGACAGCCTTTAGAGGCACTTCCACTGTGAGCAGTGTACCAAATCAAACTTGGTTTTCACAACTAATCACCATTTCATTGCAGAAGCACAGCACTGGCTGTGCACGCACTCTTTGTCCCCAGTGCTCTTCATAAAGGAGCATTGGATTGGACAAAAGAGAAGCGTCAGCATGACATCATGCAAAGTGGATTGAGTAGCTGCAAGGACTTGATCTTGGCGCTGGAAAAAAAAAAATAGTAATACTTCAAGATTTTATTTTGATTTGGTGGGGGCCTATATCCAAATAAAGAGTAAAACTGCTGTGTAACAATAGCGTTAGGAATATAGGTCTGTACTTCTAATGCTATCGTGTTCCTTTAGCTTTGTTTGTGTGCCCTACATGTTCTCTAAAGAGTGAAAGTATGAGTATAGAGAAAGATTTAGATTGCCTGGTCTTTTTATGTATATAAAAAAAGCTTTAATCATCAAATGGATATTATAGGTCATGTTGCCTGTTTTTTTTATTTTGTGTTTATTTGCACATAATTGTAAAGAAATATAGCCTAAACATTGACATTGAAGCTGTAGTTACATAAGATCCTGAATGTTTATTTTTTGTTTGGTTTATATACAGAGACTGGAAATATCTGAACAGATTTTATACATGCTAACTAAATCTATAAAATTAGAAGAACTGTGTTTGGAGAATTGTGGACTGAAATGGTAAGAGACTGACTATGTATATTTTCAATAAAATTTTTATTGATGCTTAAATTGACAATAAGAAAAAAAGCAGATCAAACATTCGAGATACAATTAACAGTGTTATAAAAGTGATAAGCAGATACTTGATTAGCTTAGACTACACTATGTATTTATTTGTTTATCCATTTTAGAAATACAGAGGGGGTGGTAAAGCTTTAGACATTATCCCTTACCTTGCAATATTTCACACAGGGTCTAAAATATATTAGTATCAAGGCAAAATGACTTGTTTCAAACAAATGTTAACAAATAATTTTGCACTGAATTCACAAGACAATCGCACAAAATACACTTCTACTGAAATAGCTACCTTTTAGTGGAAAACTCCACACTCAACTAGCAAAAGGCAAAAATAAAACAAGAGCAGCAGAGAAGTACATAAAGATTGTTTTGAAAAATAAAAAAATTAAATAGAAAAAAAACCTTAAGTAGACAAAGTAGAAATCTAATATAAAAAAATATATCCACTGCACAATGTATGAACAAGCTAATAAAACATTTATTAATAAAATAAAAACTTAAAAATTAAAATATGTACATAGAATTGAGATAGATGCATGCGGTCACCGTGGTGCAACAAAAAGTACTTGCATTCATACTGTTCCATAATAAACCCACAAAATTGGTAAATGATACAATGGTAAGTAGATCAACCTGACCTTTGGACATAATGAGTTCAAGAATAAGAGGTGTCAGTTGACTGAGAAACTATACCCAGTTGATAAAAAAAACATAAGAGGAATCTGAGTAGAGAATGCTGAATTTTGAAGGCAACAAGAGAGAAGTACACTCACCTAGTGGAATTAATTTCAGTGATAAGCACAGCTGTCTCTGTTAAGCTGACATTCAGTAGATGAGGATATAAAGTGCTGATGCAGTTGCTAGGTTCTTGGTTGGTGAGTGCCTTCTATGGTCAGCCAGTGGGCCATTCACATAAGTATCTTGAAGAATGGATGTTTTGGAAGAAATGGGTAGGGGTTGCTACAAGGGCACAGCATCAGTGGAGGACTGCAGAAGAAAAATGCAAACTTATATCGTTCAAACTACTTTTTCAGGGCAAAGATTTCACCAATGTTACAAATGTTGTTGTTGTTTTATTATGCAACAATTTGGATGTATGCACTTTGTATGCCTTTTTAAGTCTCCTGCATGTAATGCAGAGTTTACATATTACATTAATATTATTGTGCATAAACAAAAATAGGTGTTAAAAAATGCAGAAATAAACATATAAATAGATACTGCTTTATCAAATGCACATCACAAAAAATTCAAGTACTCTAAATGTAATTGGTAAATAATTAAAAGAGGATAATCTGTAAAATAATGTATATAGCGAGGGCAAAAGATTCCACCAAAAGTAATAAATGGCTTTAATAAAAATCAATTAAAAGTGAAAAATCTCTAGTTTTATCCAGCTAGCGTAGGACAATTCTATGTACATTCAACATGTGTAGAACTTTTTTCTCTTCTGAGTATCTTGACAAAAGGGAGGTAAGGTTGTCTCTTGATTGATGTTGTGATGGTAGTCACCATCACTGGGAGCAGAAGGACACTTTACATAGGTTCCTGAATTGTTCTTATGTTTTAGTCACTCTGTGTCCATTATAGGTGCAGGGTGTGTATAATTTACTTGATTGTGGTTAAATGTATTGTGTGCTTGTCTGTCCTGCTGATGCTTGCTACCAACAAGGTAGATGTGGCTGTGGATCCTTTACAGCACCCTTTGTTGGTAGCAACTAACTGAATAACAAGGTTTGTTAATTTGCATATTAATGAGAAATTGATAGCCAAAGAATGCAAAACCAACCCCAAACATGTTTTCAAGTACATCAATTCTAAAAAAACAAAAAATGGAAGTGTAGGTACACTGAAAACAGAGATGGGTCTGTTAGTCAATGAAGACCAGGAAAAGGCAGAAATTTTAAATAACTATTTTTCTTCAGTATATATTAATGAGGGTCATATGGCAAGAGATAAGCAAATGATTGCTGCAACAAACTTGCAGAAAATTTGTGATTGGATAACTTGAGACAAGGTGCTACAGCTATTATAGAAAATGAATGTAAATAAAGCTCCGGGACCTGACGGTATTCACCCATGAGTACTTAAGGAGCTATGTGGGGAAATAAGTGAACCTCTGTATTTAATTTTTCAAGATTCTTTTGTTTCAGGTATTGTACCGGAGGATTGGAGGAAGGCAGATGTTGTTCCTATATTTAAAAAGGGTTCAAAATCCTTGCCTGGAAATTATAGACCTGTGAGCTTAACTTCTGTGACTGGGAAATTATTTGAACAGCTATTAAGGGATAATATTCAGGAATTCATTGGGAAGAACTGTGTTATTAGCAATAATCAGCATGGTTTTATGAAACATAGGTCATATCAAACTAACTAACCTAATTGCATTCTACGAAGCAGTAAGTAGAAGTATAGATCAGCGTGTTGCAGTGGATGTGATCTACTTGGATTTTGCCAAGGCATTTGATATGGTTCCTCACAATAGGCTAGTCTTCAAACTAAAAGAAATTGGTCTAGATGAATATTCTTGTTCTTGGGTAGAACATTGGCTTAAGGATAGAGTACGAGTTGTCATTAATGGTAAATTTTCAAGCTGGACAAAAGTGGTAAGTGGTGTCCCTCAGGGTTCTGTTTTGGGACCGCTTCTATTTAACATATTTATAAATGATCTTGAAATGGGCATTGAAAGCCATGTATCAGTGTTTGCAGATGACACAAAACTTTGTAAAGTAATAAAATGTGAGCAGGATATTGCCTTGCTGCAGAGGGATTTGGATAGATTGGGGGACTGGGCACTAAAATGGCAGATGAAATTTAACGTAGAGAAATGCAAAGTTATGCACTTCGGGGTTAAGAATGCACAAGCAATTTACACCCTAAATGGTAGTGAACTAGGGATAACCACACACGAGAAGGATTTGGGAATTGTTATAGACAACAAATTAGGCAGCAATATGCAATGTCAATCTGCCGTTGCTAAGGCCAGTAAGGTTTTGTCATGTATAAATAGGGGCATAAATTCTCGAGATGAAAATATAATTTTGCCTCTTCATAAATCGCTGGTAAGACCACACCTTAAATATGCTGTGCAATTTTGGGCACCTGTTTTAAAGAAAGATATCATGGCACTATAAAAAGTGCAGAGACGAGCTACAAAATTGATAAAAGGAATGGAGCATTTTAGTTATGAAGAAAGGTTAAAAAATGTAAATCTCTTTAGTTTGGAAAAACGGTGTCTGAGAGGGGATATGATAACATTATACAAATATATTCGAGGCCAGTACAAACCATTATCTGGAAATCTATACATAAACAGGGCTATACATAGGACACGAGGTCACACATTTAGGCTTGAAGAAAGGAGATTTCAATTAAGGCAAAGAAAAGGTTTTTTTACAGTAAGAGCAATAAGGATATGGAATTCTTTGCCTGAAGAGGTGGTTCTGTCAGAGTCTATACAGATGTTTAAACTGCAATTGGATAAATACTTGCAAAAGCATAACATACAGGGATATAATTTCTAATTAGTGGGGTAATAGCTCCTTGATCCAAGGAGACATCTGACTGCTATTTTGGGGTCAAGAAGGAATTTTTTCCTAGTTTGTTGCAAAATTGGAAGTGCTTCAGACTGGGTTTTTTGCCTTCTTTTGGATCAACAGCAAAAACATATGTGAGGAAGGCGGAACTTGATGGACGCAAGTCTCTTTTCAGCTATGTAACTATGTAACTATGTAACTATATTCAGGTAGATTTGCATATTGCTGATTCTGCAGGCAGGGGAGATATATTATGTTAAATATTGTCCTCCCCACCCCTTTGTACATATGTAATTATGTTATTATAAGTTCCTGTATGTTGTCTGATATGTGTTGGTTGTTTGTAACGTTGTCACATTAATCTAAATGTAGTGAGCATATGGGCTAATCCTGAGTAAAAATAAAGCCGAGTGTGTTAGTTCATTTTGGAACTGTGTGTTCTGTGTGAATTTTTAGGGATATACCAGAAGGTTAATAATTTATACAAGGATTTGTGAATCTTGCTAAATATTGCACAATGCTGTGTTAGATCACAGATTTTTTTCCTTTTCGAGGGGGTATCTTATCTCCCAGGGAGATTTTCAATTTTACCATGAAGCTGGATGGTGGTTGCCTTCTCTGTGTGAGGATCATGGTGTATAGGAAAGACATCCTGTGTTCAAGGGGAAGCTCCTCTGTACATACATCTAGGGCGGTGAGCTCCTTATAAGGAGAGGTCTCTGAGGGATGGAGTAGAAAAATTCCACTAACTGTTTATAGTGGAATTGTTGCATAAAGTTCAGGGCATTCATTCTTCTCAATGCCTCTAGGAATTTAACCTTGCCTGCGTTTAGCAGATGACTCATTTGGAGAAAGCTGCTCCTAACAGTTTCCAAAAAGCAGTTGTCTCCAAACCTGCTAAGAAGGCCAGGTTGTGAGTCAGGGGGAAGAGGGGAGAGGGGAAAGAGGCAAGAACCAGCTTAGGCATCTGTGTGTGCCAAATGGAGAGGGTGAGGAGCCATTAAAACCACAAAACAAAAACAACAAAAAAATGTTTTCAATTGTTAAATGTGTTTTTTTTTTTCTTTCTTTTTAGTGATTTTGCTATCAAGCTTGCTGAAGCTTTGGATAATAACCCTGGTTCTGTTCTTCATACAATTAATCTTTCTGGCAATCAGATTGAAGACAGAGGTACTTGCATTTATATATATATCTATACTTATATAACACTTTTTATTTAGCATTATTGCTAATATTTCCTACAATGGTAGTCAACTAACATTACTGCATCTCAAATAGAAAATGATTCCATATATACCGTAACTATCTTCAATTATCAAAAGTTACATAAACTATATATGATAGAATTCCAGATATACATCACCCCATGAATCAGAATAACCCAGATGTGTTTAGTAGTGATTAGGGTAAAGGGATGGGTTAATTTTATATATAGATTAATGTCAGAGTGGCCAGAGTAAAGAGGGGAAGGTAATGTTAGAGAAGGATTAATGCCAGAGTTAGATTACACAGGGCAGGCCCGGACTGGCCAACGAGCAACGGGCCATGGGCCGAGGCCAGTAGGATCTCCTAGATCTCCCCTGCCGGCCCACGCAGGGCAGCACCGGCCCTAAAAGGGACCACTGACCCTTCATGGACCAAAGGAGAGATTCGCAGGCCGTAGTGGAACAAATGAGTCGGATGCACTCTGTGCATTCCAGGCAGCCTCCTTGTCTCCATCTCATGAGATCAGATATTATTAGAGCATTGCCATGGTAACCCGCGGCAATGCTCTGAAATACTGGAGCTTGCGAGAGAGATGCATGGACTGTAACCTGCGGAGGTACAAACCAAATGCCTAGCTCACTGGACCACCAGGGACCATCAGCCTGCTCCTCTGTACCCCGGCAAAGTAATAAGAAGGAAGGGGAAGTGCCCAGGCTGAATTTTCATCATTTTATTGTATAAATTGGCTCTCAGCAGCACCCTATTTATGCATATTCTGGTGAGTGCAGCCAGCCCCCTGTTTTCTCATATATATATTTGGGAGTCTAGCAAACTCATTGGCTTTGCACCCCTCCCTGTCACAGGTGCCTCACCCCAGGGCCCTATTTAGCCTTGTACTGATGACCAGTCTAGATGGAATTTTTCCCCAGATGCTAGGCTGGTAGTGTAGGACCTGCCAAAGATGGGGTACATTGACGTTGTGGCATGCTTATGCAATGTGTGATCATATAATGTAACTAAATACCCATTGTTTTTTTGCCAGGATTATGTGTTTTTAAAAAACCTAAAAAAAAAAACTAACTAAATCTGTCAGCACTGAAGTTGCTGTTTAGGGGATAATGGAGTGTGCTGGATTTTCTTTTTTTATTGTATAAATACATACATAATGACATACATACACACACATCTCATTTTTCAGCCACCCTCCTGTTTCTAGCCTTTTCATTGCAGGAGGGTGGTGGGGCTGATGGGAGTCGGCTATTGTGTTTTACACCCCACCTCCTACAGACTGTAAGCTCTTTTGAGGAGGGTCCTCTTCAACCTATTGTTCCTGTAAGTTCTCTTGTAATTGTCCTATTTATAGCTAAATCCTCCCCTCTTATAATATTGTAAAGCGCTACGGAATCTGTTGGCGCTATATAAATGGCAATAATAATAATAATAATAATAACTATTCCCTGCATGTTTTTATTATAAATTCCAGGTTGCCAGATACTTGCCTTTTTATTTTTGAGATTTTTACCTACTAACATGATTTTAAGTTGCTCAGTGATTCTCATTTGATCAGGACTAATAATCCAGTCCCTCTATTCCAGTTAATGTATTTTAAGGTTTCTGTCCGTCCTGAAATTGAAAGACCAGGCACCCTGATTACCATCAATAGGTGATTTTATTGGAAGAGATATTTTCGCTCTTACAAACTATTTTGAGAAAGAGTTGCTGTGTCTCTTACAGCTCATAAATTTTACTGTTCATGGTAACTGCTGTGCCTTGTCTTTCCTTACATATTTTTTATTGTGGAGGCGTATACCTCCCTTTTTCTGATTCTAGGTCATTGTCATTTCATCACGGTCACATAGAAGCTTGGTAGCTGTTAGGTTTTCCAAATACACATTATTAAATTAAAGTCAGCATGTGCTACATTTTCAAAAAACATATCTGTAACTAACATCTAATGTAATGACATTTTTTTTTTTATTTTTTAGGCATAACAGCATTTAGTCGTCATTTTGAGAAACATCGTAAAGTTTTAAAGTGCCTTAACCTCTCTAAAACATCAATAACCTATAAAGGTAAAAATTCTGATGATGTGCCAATTTGTCCAGATCCCTTACAATTCAAGTTTCGCATTTTCTTAAAAGAACTCAAAAATATTTACCCGTGTGAATACTCTTACCTGAAGTTAACCCTGATGTTTTCAATTAAAAAACTGTTAGCTATAAAATGTTTTTCTCATCTTTTCATCCATTTAGAAACATACCACTCTATCTCCATTCTCTCCCTTTCTCCGTAAGAATGGCTGTTCTATAGCTTTACTTTATTGTGCCTGCCATTTCTATCCATATATCTACTTTTGTCTATGAATTACTGTTTATTATTATTGCTTCTATATGTTTAAATATTTCTCTTAAATTGCACATTTTATAATATTTGCTGCTTATTGATGAAAATTTGATTTGTAAAAGTCTCAAAGGGGTTAAGAGAACAAATAAATAATAGTGCAATAAGTGATAAACAAATTTGTGATTAATATATATACAGAAAACACTCACACTTTGGAGAGCTACTTAGAGCTCTGCTGTGTTGTGCATGGATGGTATGACCACCTTTCAGGATATTTTGTAATCCTATGTGGGATTCAGTAGTACCGTTCAATAATAACCCAACAAGCGGAAATAGAAAATCAGAGAAT
>OW240923.1:60261585-60276807 GCA_933207985.1 Pelobates cultripes
ACCAATCTGGCGAATTTCAATGTGAAAAAACTGAATAGTGTAACATGCTATATTTGACCCTGTAACTTTCCAAAACTCTATAAACCTCTACATAGGGGGTACTGTTTTACACCTGAGACATCGCTGAATACAAATATGTGTATTTTATTGCAGTAAAAGCAAACAGTATTGTGACATTCACAGTTAAAATGTCACATAGAATTAAGAACATTTTAAAAAGATCTTATTTTCTCTAATTTTTTTTTTACATTTTATTCATATTAAATTATGTTCCATACCTAAATATTTGATGTTAAATGAATGCCCAGATTCCCATGAATAAAATGATATATAATAAGTGTGGGTGCATTTAATATGAAAGAGGTAAATTACTGTTGAACAGACATATAGTAAAATTCTGTGGTTTGTTTACTTTTTTTTTGGATCACAACTTTTACATTTGGCTGCGGTCTTAAGGGGTTAAAACTCCAATATAAGCAGCAGATTAGCAGCAAAACAATTAGAATGTTTACAACTGCGCAGTAAGCGCACTATTAGACGCTTCTATTTAACGCTCAGATATAAAGTGCACCGCAGGCCGCAAATGTACTATTTAGCAGATTAGCAGCAAAACAATTAGAATGTTTACAACAGCGCAGTAAGCACACTATGAGACGCTTCTATTTGACTCTCAGATATGAAGAACAGGCCCCAAAATGTACTATTTAGCAGATTAGCACCCAGAAAATTAGAATGTTTACCACTGTGCAGTAAGCGCACTATTTGACGCTTCTATTTGACTCTCAGATATGAAGTGCACCGCAGGCCGCAAATGTACTATTTAGCAGATTAGCAGCAAAACAATTAGAATGTTTACAACTGCGCTGTAACTGCAGTATTAGGCGCTTCTATTTGACTCTCAGATATGAAGAACAGGCCCCAAAATGTACTATTTAGCAGATTAGCACCCAGAAAATAAGAATGTTTACCACTGCGCTGTAAGCACACTATTAGAAATTTCGATTTGACTCTCAGATATGAAGTGCAACCCACTAAAATACTATTTAGTAGTTTAGGACCCAAAAAATTTTTACGTTTTAAAACTGCAATGTGACAGCAGTATTTGACGATTCTATTTTACTCTCAGATATGAAGTGCACCCCACTAATGAACTACCCCACTAATGTACTATTTCACACCCAAAAAAAATTACTTTTTAAAACTCCGATGTAACCGCGGTATTTGAAGCTTCTATTTGACTCTCAGGTATGAAGTGCACCCCACCCCACTAATGTACCAGTTTGCAGAATTCTTTCCTAAGCTGTCCCTATCAGCGGCAGCATCCTCTCCCTACACTAATAAGACCGCATGTGCGTACGCGACTCCAGCTTATATATAGAGGGTGGGTCACATGCTGCACTGGCCAATCACAGCCATGCCATTAGTAGGCATGGCTGTGATAGCTTCTAAGGGCACAAGAGTCAAACGCTTGTTGATTGGCTGCCCTGCAGCCTTTCAAAACACGCCATTAAAACGCCGAACTCCAACCCGACATACAGTGATATGTCAGTGTTCGGGTCCGGGTCCAAAAAACCTAATGTTCGGTACGAACCCGAACTTTACAGTTCGGGTTCACTCAACTCTAGTCGTACAGTTTAGTTTTTTTTGTATAGTTTTTTGTTAGGTGCATGTTTAAACTTGGGACTCCACTAAATATGATTCTTGGGATGTCAGCAATAATACTTTTTAATACTTCATCTTCTTTTAATATGTGCCAATATTTCTTAATCACTTTTTTTTTATTTTTGTTCCTTATTGTTGTAGTCCAATACTATGGAAAAAAATTTAATCATTCTTCTTTTTATGGATGAAATTAGAACGTTCACAATTAATAAGATTTTATCTGTCAAGTTTTTCTGTTACATTTATGGTTTTATCTAAAGACTCTGAATTATACCCCTTTTTAATTATTATTTTTTTCCATCTTATAAGCTTGTTCATTGAAAATAGGTAATTCAGAGAAGTCTTAGAATTTGACTCTTTGGTATGCTTTCCAACCATACTTTATTGTGAACGCTTTTTGTACTAATATAACTTTTTACATGGACTGTTTTAAAATGAGTCTTAGTTGGAATTTTATTGTCCTTGATATAAATGTCTAAATCCATAAAGGTCACATTCACGTAACTAAAATCAGTGGTTAATATTATCCCATCTTCAATCCTATTTAAAAAAATATATAAAATCATGAACTACAGAAATAGGATCATTCCAAATAAAAAGAAGGTCATCGATACATCTAAAATATCCAACCAGGTTTGCACCCAGCCATGTCCACTCCATATTAATCTTTCCTCCAATTCTATCATGAAGAGGTTGGCATAACTGGGTGCAAACCTGGTTCCCTTAAAGGTACCATTCCTATAAATTTAGAAAGAATCATAAAACCAAAAATAGTTATTTAAAATAATTTCTATACTTTCTATGATAAAACTTATATGTATTAGTTGCATGTTATCATCATTTTCTAAAATTGTTTTCACAGCATGGCAACCTTCCTTGTAATTTGACTCATAACACTCTGATTGGTTACTTAACCCCTTAAGGACCGAGGACGGTTCAGGACCGTCATCGGCATTTTTGCCTTGCCGACCGATGACGGTCCTGAACCGTCGGTGGGGCTACTACAATCGCCGTTCCCCGGAACCACGGTATTCCCTCGATTTATTGGGGAACTGCCTGCGAAGCGGGTGGAATACGGAATGCAGACACCTAATGTGATCGCTGCAGATCACGCCAATTACAACAGAATAAACGTGTCTTACAGGGACTTCCTGTACTGGCGGCAGTCTCCATAACACAATAAAAAATCAGAAAAATTAAGTTAATACGGTAAATAGTATGGCGGTATATGTATAAATGATACCACTGAATATATTATATATATAATATATAAATACCTTCATATAATGCCACTTCAGGTAACCATTTTTATATTAATATACTTATATTAATATAAAAGAAATACACTTATAATAAATACGCATATATAATATATATAATAACTATATATATTGTATATATATATTATTATAAAATATAACTAATAAGTAATTTAAATTAAATAATTTTTTTTAAAAATAATAATAAAAAAAAAAAAAAAAATTATATAGCTATATGAAATTTTATTCTAACTGTATTTTAAAATTAATATATATATATTTATATCAAAATACACTTAGAATGAATTTGTATATATATCTATGTATATAAAAATAAATAAAAATAATAAGAAATATACATACGTCCATATACAAAATTACATAAATAATTATATAAATATACACGTAGACTTCAAATATATAAATATGCATATATATTTAAATTCTACGTGCGTATTTATGTAATATTTTTACATAATTCAGTAATTTTATTGATTGCAATTTGAGGACCTGCCTGCCAACCCAGGCGAAATTCCAGAGAATTTAATTTGCTAGCACTGTATTTTACCCTGTAACGTTCTCGACACCCTAAAACCTGTACATGGGGGGTACTGTTTTACTCGGGAGACTTCGCTGAACACAAATATTAGTGATTCACAACAGTAAAACATATCACAGCGATGATATTGTCAGTGAAAGTTACTTTTTTTGCATTTTTCACACACAAACAGCACTTTTACTGATGATATAATTGTTGTGATACGTTTTCCAGTTTTTAAACACTAATATTTGTGTTCAGCGATGTCTCCCGAGTAAAACAGTACCCCCCATGTACAGGTTTTATAGCATTTTTGAAAGTTACAAGGTCAAATATATGGGTCAAATATTTTTTACATTGAAAATGGCCAGGTTGGTTACGTTGCCTTTGAGAGCGTATGGTAGCCCAGGAATGAGAATTACCCCCATGATGGCATACCATTTGCAAAAGAAGACAACCCAAGGTATTGCAAATGGGGTATGTCCAGTCTTTTTTAGTAACCACTTGGTCACAAACACTGGCCAAAATTAGCGTTCAATTTAGTTTTTTTACTTTTTTCACACACAAACAAATATGAATGCTTACTTTGGCCAGTGTTTTCGACTAAGTGGCTACTTTAAAGACTGGACATACCCCATCTTGAATACCCTGGGTTGTCTACTTTAAAAATAAATATGTACATGTGGGGTGTTATTCAGAGATTTATGACAGATAATAGTGTTACAATGTCACTATTGATAAATTTTAAAAATGTATGTTTTGAAACCGCAATATCCTACTTGTACCTATAGCCTATAACATGCAAAAAAAAGCAAAAAAGCACGTAAACACTAGGTATTTTTAAACTCAGGACAAAATTTTGAATCTATTTAGCAGTTTTTTTCATTCGCTTTTGTAGATGAGTAAAAGATTTTTCAAGTAAAAGTCAAAAAACATGTATTTTTTTCAATTTTTCATCAGATTTTTGTATTTTTTTAAAATTAAAATACATGAGATTATATAAATAATGGTATGTAAAGAAAGCCCATTTTGTCCTGAAAAAACAATATATAATTTGTATGGGAACAGTAAATGAGAAAGCGGAAAATTACAGCCAAACACAAACACCACAAAAGTGTAAAAATATTCCTGGTCGCAAATGTACAACATCGCAAAAACAGTCCAGTCCTTAAGGGGTTAATCCACCAATCAGAGTGCTCGGTGTCATTTTACACAGCATGGGAAATTTCAAAGAACTTTCCCACGCTGTGTAAAATGACACAGAGCACTCTGATTGGCTGGATTTCACGCTAAACAATCAGAGTGCTCTGTGTCATTTTACACAGCGTGGGGAAATTCCAAAGAACTTTCCCACGCTGTGTAAAATGACACAGAGCACTCCGATTGGTGGATTAAGTAACCAATCAGAGTGTTATGAGTCAAATTACACAGCGTTGGAAAATTCCAAAGAACTTTCCCACGCTGTGTAAAATGACACAGAGCACTCTGATTGGTGGATTTCAAGCCAACCAATCAGAGTGCTATGACAGGTAAATGTAGAGACTTACCTGTCAGTCTCTTCATTTACCTGTCAGAGTACTCTGATTGGATGGCTTAAACACACCAATCAGAGTGCTCTGAGCCTAATTGCAGAGCGGGGCAAGGCTTTATAAGCCTTCCCCCGCCCTGCAGTGCTCAGTCTGCGCGAAGCCCTCCATAGGTGGAAATGGATTATTATTTTTAGCGGTCATTTTTATTTTTCATTATGTTTTTTTTATGTGGCCTTTTGTTTTTTGTTTTTTTACATGTATTTAGATAAGGGTCCCTCATTATTTTTAGGATGAGGAGAGTAGGCAGGGGTAATTTTTTTTGGGGTAGGGGGTGACTAGGGGTGTGGGAACCCTAGTCACCTGGGGGGGTAAATTTTTATTTAGGGCCCCCTCCCGCCGCTCAGGGCTGGGGGCCGGGGGGGGAGGACATTAGGTCCCCCCCCCTTATTGTTATTTAGGGCCCCCACCCACCGCGCAGGGGTGGGGGCCAGGGGAAGGACATTAGGTCCCCCCTTATTCTTATTTATGGCCCCCACCCACTGCTCAGGGGTGGGGGCAGGGGGAGGACATTAGCTCCTGTTTAATAGACATTCCCCTACTAGCTGGGTCACATGCTGTGATGGCTTCTAAGGGCATACGAGTCAAACGCTTGTTGATTGGCTGCCCTGCAGCCTTTCAAAACACGCCATTAAATCGTGGAACACCGAACTCCATCCCGAACATACAGTGATATGTCTGTGTTCGGGTCTGGGGTCCAAAAACCGTAATGTTCGGTACGGTTCGCTCAACTCTACTCATGTCTGTTTTTTGCTGTTGATCCCAAATAAGGCAAAACCCCCAGAAGGCTATCAGATTTATTGTTGGATCAAGAAGCTTCATTTTCAATTATGTGCTTGTTTTTCAAAAAATTTGGGAATCTGTGCAACTTTGCTTTAATTGTTGAAATTTCCCTTTGAGTAGTGGATGTAACCATTCACATCCATAGGCTTAACATTGTGTGCCAATAGAACTATTTTCAGCATAAATAATTTAACCCCTTAAGGACATGTCATGATTCCCTTTTATTCCAGAAGTTTGGTCCTTAAGGGGTTAATGAAGAAAGGTTTATACCTGCACCACTGCTTCTGCTTTGCAAACTACAAGCTTTTTTCACTCACTAATATACACAGAATGTGGCTTCACAAGTGAACCCTGCATACGAGTGCAAGTATGGCATGTCTTTTTTTTAAAACTATTTGTAGAAGAAATAAATATTCTAAAATGTGGTGGTGGTGCTGGTGGTCATCCCCCTATTCACCCACCTAATTAAAATAAATAAATAAATTAATTACTACTGCTGCTCACCCTTTTTCAAATGCCTTTCATTGTGGTTTCGCCCTACCTGCCTGACTGTCTTTCAGTGCTTGTTACCTCCATAGACACAGTAAATAGAAACTGCTAGATCATTGTTGTTTTACACTGAAGGATGGTCAGTTCTTTTTCTAAGATATAAGTAAGTGGATATGGGCAAATTCTCAGACATTGTAGCAGCCAAAGAGGATTTTAATATGGCTGACCCTATAGCGCACTGGTAAGCCAGGAGATGAAGAAAAATATGACACATTGGTTAATTAAAGTTTTTTTTTTTCATATTAGCACTGTATAGTTTAATCTATAAAAAAAAAAAAAAAAACATTTTCAAATTAGTGAAAAGAGAACCTTACCATATTGTCGTACTTCCACATGACCGAATAGTATTATGTTTTGGATGCTTTTTTATACCGTATCTTCTCTCCGTCTTTCTTAAACAATAAACATAAAATTACAACAAAAAAAGAGAGAGAAAATAAAAAGAGAAATTAAAAATGGGAGAACTACTGCTATTTGACAGAATACTAATTAACATTGTATCATAATATTTCTAATGTTTTTCCTGTAGGCATGAATAGCTTATTTCAATCTCTTGCTTCCAATGAAATGGTCAGCAATTCCCTTTGTCATCTGGATCTCTCAGAAAATTCAGGTATCCTTGCTACAGAAGAGTCCATTGTGAGTTGAAAAAAAATATTCTGAATAATTAAAAAAAATACTTGTCAAGTATTCACATTTTATTATTGCAAAACACTGCAGAATATGTTGGTGCTATATAAATGCTAATAATATTAATAATAATAATAATACTAATAATAATATTATTAACAATAATCATGTGTAATATTAAAAAAAAGAACTGGAGAAAAATGTGAAGAAAGGGTTAACACAAGTAATGGGTAATTTTTAATGATTTTTTTAATGTGAATATGTGAATATTAAATATCTCAGTGCTAAGCATAAGTTAAAAAAATTATTTGGATAAAAATTTCCATTCATGAAAAAATGTGATTGAAACACCTGTCTGAACGGATAGACACTCTCTCACCATGCTCAATACTTTTTCAAAATTTGTTCCCTTGACCAACCTTGTAAACAAGTCCTCTATATACTTTATATTATCTTTGTTTGGCAGTTATAGTTTTGGATTTATACATTTTTGTTATTTTTACTTATTAGTGTACAGGAATCATCTAAAAACATGTATTTTTTTTTTTCAGAGTTTATATAATTTTCTTGGCCATTGCAACTCATTGTGTTTCTTAAATCTGTCTGGCACTGACTGTGCTCTGGAATCTGTAAGTACTTATGAGAGAACATATTCTATAAATATTTTTTACATTGTATGAGGAATATTTAAAAATTATACATTTTTTTTCTTCAACAGCTTTTTGGGCCCTTGCTTCGAAGCTGCTGTTCCAGTCTTTCCTACCTGAATATTTCAAGAAATGTATATTCTAATAGGTAGGTAATATCACAGATTTATACTATATAAATTACATGGTTCATTGTATCAGAAGTTCTGCCATCTTTAATACAATCCACCATAAATGCAAGGTCAATATTGATATTTCTATTAGGGTTATTCACAAAGCACATATTTCATTCAAATGGAAAAAATCCAGTGAAAATAATTTAATTCCAACAGCAATGGCAATTTTTACATTTACTGAAGCCAAATATGGTCGTATTTTGGTCAGATCAAGTGAATCTGGAGCAATCACTGGATACATTTGTTGTCCAGATTAAAATCAGTGTTTTCGCATTAAAACTCTACAAAAAGGATAAGATTCTAAAGATTCATAAAGCACCAATATTAAAGGAACACTATAGTCACCCAGACCACGTCAGCTCAATGAAGTGGTCTGGGTGCCAGGTCCCTCAGGTTTTAACCCTTCAGATGTAAACATAGCAGTTTCAGAGAAACTGCTATGTTTACATTTGGGGTTAATCCAGCCTCTAGTGGCTGTCTTCCGGACAGCCACTAGAGGCGCATCTGTGACACTGGGGGCAAATTTCTCCTCCATCGCGCAGAGCGTCCATAGGAAAGCATTGAGAAATGTCCCATATGGAATCTGTTGATGCCACTCCCCCAACTTAGGAGTCACAGCCCCAAGTGCTCCTATCACAACTGGGACTACAAACTGCCTTCACTTTCCACATCCTTTCTAGTTCTTCTTTCAGTCATTGGTATTTATCCACCTTCTCATGTTCCTTCTTCCTGATGTTATTGTCACTGGGTATTGCCACATCCACCACGACTGCAGTCTCCTGTTCCTTGTCTATCACCACGATGTTGGGTTAGTTGGCAAGCACTTGCTTGTCTGTTTGGATCTTGAAGTCCCACAGGATCTTAGCCCTGTCATTCTCAACTACCCTTTGTGGTATCTCCCATCTGGACTTAGGCAAGTCCAATCCATATTCTGTGCAGATGTTTCGTTACACAATCCCAGCAACTTGGTTGTGTCTCTCCATGTATGCTGTTCCTGCTAACATCTTGCATCCGACTACTAGGTGCTGGACTATCTCAGAGGTCTCTTTTTACAGTCTGCATATTGGGTCTTGCCTGGTGTGGTAGACTCCAGCTTCTATTGATCTGGTGCTGAGTGCCTGTTCCTGTGCTGCTATGATTAGTGCCTCAGTGCTGTCTTTCAGTCCTGCTTTTTCCAACCACTGGTAGGTTTTTGTCATGTGAGCCGCATCCACTATCTGCCGGTGGTACACCCCATGGAGAAGTTTGTCTTGTCAAGGAACCTCCTCTTTTTCTGCATCCTTTATCTGTTGAAGTCTCAGGCATTCCCTTAGCAATTTATCATTGGGAGCCATCTTCATGACATACTTGTGGATGCTCTGTGTTTCATCCAGGACTGTGGACTTGACACTTCCTTCCGGCAGGTGTACAATCTCTGGGTGCTGGATTTTGGGTGGAATCCTACATTCATAGTGAGTAGTTTCCTGGTCTTGGCATCCATGGTTACCAGTTCTTCTCTTGGCCAGGTTATTATTCCAGCTGGGTACCTGATGACCGGTAGGGCATATGTGTTGATGGCTTGGATGTTGTTCTTGCCATTGAGCTGGGACTTCAGGACCTGTCTGACTCTTTGGAGGTACTTCGATGTTGCTATCCTTCTTGTCTCTTCCTCATGGTTGCCATGCATTTGTGGTACCCCCAGGTTCTTGTATCTGTTCTCTACATCTTCTCTTTGGCCTAATGGAACTTCAACTCATTCTGTCCTAATCATCTTCCCTTTTTTTGCTATCATCCTCCTGCACTTCTCTAGTCCGAACGAGATTCCAATGTCCTTGCTGTATATCCTTGTTTAGTGGATCAGTGAGTCAATGTCCCGCTCATTCTTGGCATACAGCTTGATGTCATCCATGTAGAGTAGGTGGCTGATGGTAGCTCCACTCTTGAACCTCTATCTGTATCCACTATTCTTTATGATATGGCTAAGGGGGTTGAGGCCTATGCAGAACACCATTGGGGTTAGGACATCACCTCGGTATATGCCACATTTGATGTTCACTTGAATTATTGTCCTGGAGGTCAAGGTCAACAAAATAATATGAGCCTTCATCAAGAACTCGATGTTCAAGTGGAAAACAACACTAGAAAAAAATGTATATGTATATATATTTCTTGAGCCCTCCATCTGTTGTGTCCTGGTTGTTATTTGTCCCAGCCCTCGATCTGCTGTGTCCTGGTTGTTATTTGACTCCAGCCAACATATGTGATCCCTGACAAAGTGCACCTGGAAAACTTGGTAAGCATTTTTAGAAAGAAATATGCTTTATTGTACATTTTCAGGTAAATCAAGTCAATGTTTCAGTCCATTGCTTGACTTTTTCAAGACTTTATTTGGTTTGTGTGTGTGTACGTGCTCTTTTTTTTGTCAATCTCTTTTTAAAATTTTTATATTAAGGTACATGATACGGCAAATGGAGTTATTGCAAACATACATCTGAGCTGTACAAGAGTAGGACGATATCACGTTTATATATATATTTATTTATTTTGTTACAGAAAGCTTAAAGATGTACCGCCTACAATCACAAAGTTTTTCAGAAAGACTTCTGCCCTCAGACATCTAGAGCTGTCAGGAACTAAAATTCCACCAGAAGCTTTAAGGTAATGTGTGATTCTTAGTTATGTCAAACATTTATAGCATTTTTAAAGATGCTATATATTTAGATCATTTCCTTGGGATTCATGGGTGTTAAAAAAAAGTATTAATTTTGTAATAATAGAATGCACTTACAAACACAAAAATCAATGCGTGTATTTCCACTACAAGTGGAATATCAGGAAGAACCAGGTCACCAACTTGAAAAAAATTGCCAAGAAGAACAATAAAAACAAATAAAAAACATAGAACAATAAAATCAAAGAAGAGTCAAAGTAAAACACATCTAAATTCAATTAGTCCAGATTGGATTTCTTCAGTGATCTATGTTTTTTATTTGTTTATACTTTATTATGTGGGCATTACTGCTGTTCTTGTCTATTGGTTTTTCACGTTGTGTTTTCTTGGGGTGTTTTGTAAAGGTAAAAATAACAAAGTTTTTGTTTTAATTTCACTCATATTTTAGTGTTTCTTGTTTTGGGTTATATAATGCTTTGTATTTACCCAAAATATATTGGCATAATCATATCCCATCTGAGGTGCCATTTTTAGTAAACTAAACAGATTTAAATTTGTTAACTTTTCCTAATAACTTAAATGTTCCATTCCTTTTATTAATTTTGGAGCCCACATCTTCACGTTTTCTAGTGACATAGTATCCTTCTTTAGAACAGGTGCCCCAAATTGCACACCATATTCAAGGTGACAAGGAGACAAAATTATATTTTCATCCCAAGAATCAATACCACATTTTATACAGGACAATACCCTACTGTCCGTAGCAATTGCTTGTTAACATTGAACATTGTTGCCTAGCTTGTCTGTTAATCCATCCATTGTTCAGCGCTACGGAATTTGCTGGCGCTATATAAATAATAAAATAATAATAACAATTCCCAAATCCTTCTCATGTGTTGTTATCCATAATTCACTACCATTTAGGGTGTAAGTTGCCTGTGCATTTCTTCCCCCCCGAAGGAAATCCCCACTGCAATCCTAATTGCAATAATCACATTGGGCAGCACACAAATCTTTTTGACAAATAGTTACATTTTTAGTATATATGATTATTCCAGAATATATGTAAGGAAATAGTATACTATGGTAGAACACATCCACAACAAGTAAATAGCTAATTATTAAAAGAATAATATTTTGTATAAAACAGAGAGACAAAACACACTCACATTTCCCTTACTTCGTGGTAAAATAAAAGCTCATTTTATTTTGATTTACTTGGAATTATTCACACAACATTTTCTTGTAAAAATGCAAAATTTTAAAGTTTATATTTATCATGGGTTTTAAATTGAAATTGTACCACTTTTAATGTTGAAAAATATGTTTTTCCTGTATTGTAGAGCAATGTTTCGAGGATTATCCAAGAATGATATTATCAATGATCTTCATATGGATCTTAGAGACTGTGAGGTACAATTTTAATATTATCCTATAACATACCATCTGAAATATTTGGAGGACCACAGTACGTTTTTTCCCACACACCTATTGTATACATTTTCACATCTTGTTAGACAGTGAAACCTGTGAGTTATTTCATAGAGATCATCCTTGAACATGCTGGAAGATGGCTATTATATAACAAATAGAGAAGTATATTTGAAAGCAAATTTGTAAAAAGGGCAAATTTAGAAAATGACATTATAGCTAAAATAAATGCCCTTATTCATAACCTCATACCTGCCCCCTCCCCTCAACAATAGTAAAGGGGCAATGCAATAAAGACCTGTAAAAAAAAAAATATATATATATATATACATATATATATATATATATACTTGCCATCAGAAGTCTTTCTTCTTAAATCTTCTTTTTCTTCAGCCCCACAAAATGTCCAAATAAAACACAACTCACAATGCTACTAATAAAATAAAAAAGCACCAAATCACAAAAGAACACATAGAAAATATAAAAAATGTGATGCAACAAATAGATCTATGTGAGAGTCCAACACACAATGAGTTTTCAAGGTGAGAGAAACCTTTGTAAAGGCTTTCGCACTCTTTCAATCTCAGTGGAGTGCCTTAATTGGTTGACTTGTAAGGCAACCAGTCAGAAGGTTCTGACCAGCAATTCTTCTCTTGAGACTTGCCAGGGAATGTTTACATGGCAAGTCTTGTGAAAGATGAGAGCTGCCTCTCAGAGCACTCTGACATGATAATTTGCAAACATGCATAATACTGGATGCATTCGGTCTCCATTTTTTTTTTTAAATTGGTGTTTAATAAATATTGTGAATCCTTTAATTTTGTATAGGTTCAGATGTGAAAAGCCAAATCTGCACCAATCGACCAAATGCATTTGGTGTGGATTCAGCTTTTCACATCTGAACCTATACAAAATTAAAGGATTCACAATATTTACTAAACACCAATTTAAAAAAAAATGGAATTCGTCTGGAATTAGTTTTAAGAAATATAAGCACTGCTATTCCGGTTAGAATTCTCTTATTATTTTTATAATATACCGTAAATGTATTGCAATGTGGAATAACAAACTAATTGATACTTCTAAATAATTGATACATTTTTCAACCAGCACTGGGCTAAAAGTAAAAATAAAATCTCCTTGTTGCCATTCAGATCCATCACAGTGTAACCACCTTCCAGGCTGATTATTTTGGGATCCTAGTGGCACCTCTGGCTTCAGAGAATTCTCCAGCTCTCTGACCAGAGAATGAGTATCTCCTCATGGCTACACTAGAGCCAAAATTGTTTATATTCAATTAAAGCATGAGGTGTCTTCAATTCAAACTAGGCTCATGCCATACTTTTTTTTTTTTTGCATGATGAGCCAGTGTTGCACTCTAATCATTAAACAATGTTAAGTTATGGAGATTTAACAACCAAAAACTCAGAATTATCTTTCTAAATATTATTGCATCTGCCAGTAGGTTAAAGAGTGAGCATCGGTGTTATATTGTTAATTATTTTCTTTTCCTATCTTTAGTATTGTATAAAATAGTATACTGTGCATGTCTTTGTAACAAATAAAATATATTATTTTATTGTAGCTACGATCAGCGGGTGCCCAAGTGATACAAGACATGATTTTTGATGTAAACTCACTCAGTAGCGTGGATATATCTTCTAATGGTATGTACACTGTACCCAGAAGTTAAAGGTAATGCTGTGAGTATCTTTTAGTCTAACTCTAGTTGTATTCTCTATATTTTGTATGGCTGTTTTGTGTGGGATAGGTTATTTAATATTATACTCACAGTATTGTACCCACATCTTTGTGGTAGACCATTTACACAGAATCTAGCCCTGTCATGTTAGCACCATATACCATTACAGCGGAACTAGGGGCTTAGGTTTAGAAAGTGTCAATTAAGGGGGCTCAGAGAGTACCCACTTTAAGATGATGTGGACTGTAACTTCCATCACTCTCAGCCAGACAAATCATGTCCATTATATATACTCTGGCTATACCACCAAAAGATCAACATGACTAATTACATGGGCCTATAATTAGTCATACAATTGGCTTTATGGACCAAACATGTTCACCACAATATTAAGGCAAAACAAGAACAGTGAATCTCACCAATTCTAAAAGGTGAAAGGCATGTTTTTCCACTTATTTTCTAATATTTGAGTCAATATAATTACAAAAATAATGGCCCTTTGCAATAAAAAGTACTTTAAATATGCATGTTTGTAATGTTTCTTTACTAGCTCATAGCATGCTTGTTTTCGTCACTGCATTAATTGCATTTTTGTTTTTTATACTGTTATATGCTGATAATATTGAAAGCTATTAACATGCAGGGTTCGATTCGGAAATGGTAACCTTGATACTGTCGATCGGGAGAAGCAAATCCTTAACTCATGTGGCTTTGGGAAAAAACTTTAATGTGAAGTCCAAGTGAGTACTGGCAATGTTCAATCAAAGAACAACTATTTCATCTAATCCAAGAACAAGCATTTGTATTTAAGCTTTCAGCTATTTTCTTATTTGTTTCCCTTTATTCTTCCTGTTTTGCCAATCTAATAGCTTTAACTTTCCAGTAGTATCGAACATGATGACACCACTGATATATACCTTATTTCTTCTTTATTTTAACTTGTAACCTCTCAATTTACCTTTTAAGTTGTTTCTCAAATTGCCTGTAAAGATGTATTGTACTGCGTAGTAACGTTGTAATTTAGGTTGGAATTTTGGCTAGGGCTACATAAAAAAAAGTGAATTAACTCCTAAATGGTAGATAATTGAACAGTGACACTCCCAAAGCATGATCTATACACCAAAACCACTCCACTATGCTAAAGTTGTTTTGGTTCTTTGAGTGCCTTTTTAATCACTTTATTTTCATGGTATATCAAAGTGTCCATCAGCCTGGAATGAAGGAAACACCACATAGATAAATCAACAGGCTTTCAGAGTATATCAGCTAATACAGATTGTATTTTTAAAATATTGTATTTTAAAATTGTAAAATCTAACAACCTTTGGACATCCACACCACATGTGAAAGAATAAACCCCCATAACCACATCCACTCCAGTGCACCTCTGTTGGGACTGCCTTTATAAAATATAAATTGACAGGTTGACCACCTTGATCAACTTGTAAGCATTTTCTACGCTAGTTCCTGTAACACAATGCAGATGGACACCTTAGAGATTTACTCCCATATAGCTTTCCAATCCGCTACATCTAGGGTTCTTCCAAGTCCCTCTCATTTCATGCAATGTAAGACAAGGGTATGTCCCTTAGTCCCAGTAACATAAATG
>OW240923.1:60286191-60464107 GCA_933207985.1 Pelobates cultripes
GCTTAGTAAATCTCCCCCCCATGGGAATCATGGGTTGTTTTGGATCAAAGAAAACTTTGATTATTTGTCTATCTACACCTTCCAAATTGATTAATTAATGCGTGCACGCTTTCCCTAGAAGTAATTCACACCGGAGACAAAGTTTCTGATCAGTGAAAAACCCAGGAATGCTTTATTGCCCGGAGTGGGGGCTCCTTCTTAAAGCAAAAATACGTCACAGTTTAAACATACAGTATACATTCACCAATTGGTTAACAGAGAAGGGGGCCTCTTGTTTAAACCCCCCTACAGAATGTAGTGTCATCATTACACACTTTTAGATACACGGAGAAAGGGGGAGTGAGTGGTATCTATCAGTTCTAAACCAATGATCCTCCATTTAGCTATATATGGCATATAGCTGTTAACTGGCACAAAGGGGAGGCTAGCAGGATGTGAGGAATTTACATAGTAAACAGCAGCTGACCACATTGTAAGGGGGGGGAAGGGAACATTTACTCTAGAAGCCAGTTTTAACATAGTGAACAGAGAATAAATAGACATTAGTAAATAGCCATTTTATTTTAATTCATCTGTCCATAACAGTCCCCCCTTAAAATGGCAATTTTTACTAAAACTACTATCTCTCATTCTAATACTGTCCCTATAGAAAAATAACAAAAGGCTATCTTGCACATCTGTCTGAACAGGCCTCGAACACTTCACTGCGCGGGTACCCCATAGCAGCTTGTCCACTACTTCTCCCGCGGCAGACTTCTGCCCGTAGAGACAGACGCTATCCCTAAATGTCCTTAAGAGGAAGTAGCTGTTGATTTAGTGCGGTGGGACTGTAAGGGTGTATGTGGTGTATCACGGTCGATATCGTCAATCTCTTGGTGAAGGAAGGTCGGGGTGGTCTGGTCGATTGCCTGATCAACTGTTTTTTGTAGGCATTTCTTAAGACAGGGTAACACACAACAAACAAGAAGAGCGAGGATGATTATCGTTATTAAAATGGCAACACCTATTTGGGCCAGAGCACCTTGCCATTCAGACATCCATCCAAACCATCTTTCCCATGGATCTGTGGCCCCAGAATTTCGTTTCAGTTCATTGGACAAACTCTTTAACTTTTCTATTGCCAACGTTACCTTACCATTAGGGCCTGTATTATCTGGAATATAGGTACAGCATGTCATGGTGTCTGGGAGTATTTTACATACTCTCCCTTTTTCTGCTAAAATCATTTCCAAGCTTATTCTATTCTGGAAGGTCATCTGAGAGATAGTTTGTAACCGCCCTATCCCACCATATATCCCATAACAAGTATAGTTCCCGGGCTATATAGTAATGCCTTCGTCTGGGTTAATATTTTTAGTAATGATTGGGTATTAAGTTTCCATGACTCGCATGCTGACCGCTTAGGTTTAAATACAGTGTAGAGACTTAAAACGCATACTTCATATCCGGAGGAAGGTTCAGGGATACTGTACCTGGGTGAGGCCTCGCTCCTCTGCAGACATAGCAGTTAGACTTGTTATGTTTAGTAGCATTGTATTTCATCCATTCAAGTCACAAGTTAGTGTCAGAGAAACCTGTCTCTACAGCCCTCTTATCCTCAAATATGGGATGACTACCATGTCTTTTAAAGTCCTAATGTGTGGTTTGAGGGGATTAACAGTCATGTGCGTGGCACCTACCCATTCAGCTGAGTCATACATGTCCTGTAAGAAAAAGGTCTCCTGTTTATTGTATAAACCTCTTCCCTTCCAATTCAGATTTTATTAGCCGTAATGCTTGGGAGAATAGATTCAAACTTAGTTTCTTACCTTAAAATTATTTGGTACCCCCCTTGACACCCCTATGGCATTAATATACATATATATATATATGTGTGGGTAAAACCACCCTTTATAGGGGTACTCCTTTTTGTCCTGAAGCATGAATGAGGTGTGTCAAGAGTACCTTGGGGATTGTCATGTGTTATGTGTATGGACATAATAACCTAGGCTAGGGCACATTTACTTATTCTTAGAAATCTTGTCTCATGCTACCCTAGTACTGGCAGATTCAGATCATTTAAACATTCAATATTAATATCACCACAAACTCAAGATAAGCAGATGATCTTGAAGAAGCTTTGACTGTGCGTATGGCACCTCAGACGTGAGGGCTGCAGGGTAAGGAGTATGTTTGTTTCTCTTTAGTTTCACGAGGTCCCCTTTTGGGGTATTCAGCTTTCCATCGATGGCAGGTGGTCAGGCATTATTATGGCCATCAAAACACCCACTTGTTGATATTTATTTATTTATTTTCAACAAGTATCTTTGTTCTCTAAGAATGGAGTTTCAAAAAGGGTTGTCAAGATCAACAAATGTTACTTCACATGATGCAGAGGCAGGCTTGATTCTGGAATGATGAACCCACGGGGTGATCTCTGTATCTTTCACGGTGCACTACTCAGCATGTGGTCTTGGTTATCACTTTGGTGGCTGGATAGGCCTCTGGCCATCCTGAAAACATGTCTGCTATAATTAGTGCATATTTGAATCAGCCATTCTTTGGCATTCTGGCGACTTGACTCCTCTGGAAGAGATAATGAGGTTTGGCTAGATGCTTGGGGCTTTCATCCATTCTTCTTGAGTTGCCCTTGGCACAAATGGCACAAGATTTACAGTAACTGTTGGTCAGAGATTCAATTCCTGGTACTTCAGAGTATTTATTGATCAAAAGAGTTCATGAGGGTTCTGGACAGATGCTCCGTAGGCCCACTGGACCACTGCTGAGTATATGTTCTTGGGCAAGTATAACTTGAGATTGTTGAAGTACAGCCTGTCTTTAAGAGTTGCCCCTTTCTGTTTCCAGCTTGTGGTTTGTTTGTTTTCTTTCTTTCCAGGGTCAGTAGCTTGCTTGTTATTCCTTCGGGAGCTTGATGTCTGTGGGTAGGATCTTACATGGTGAATATGGGAGTTTCTTCAGCAGACACTTTTCTGTCCACTTCCCTTAGTGCACTTACAACTTTTTGAACAACTTAGTCAGCCAGAGAGCTGCCACATGCTTCCTCTGAGTTCAGTCTTCCTTCAGAGATCTTGCATGGTGTGATGGGAGTCTATAGCTCAGCTTCTTGTGCAGACATTGTTGAGGTGAGATACTTGGTCCACTGTAGTGACAGCAAATCCGGAACAGAACATAAGAAAAAGGCTAAAAAAAAAAATAATAGTCAGTGTCTTATCATTTCCCCCCTTGGGAAGTGGCAGAAGAGTGGCCAGGTAAATAGAGTATCATCCCTGCAGGGTGACATTATCCTGCACAGAATTCGTCCATCACAAGGAGAGGTGGGATATTGCATGGAAAGTCTCAGGTAACCAGGGCAACATTCGACACCAGAGCCTTAACCTGTTAGGGAATAGTAAGAGCTTGGACAGGCTTTGGGGCCTGTATAATTCAGGTAAAGGTATTGGGGGAACTAGCTAGGACCCTTGCCTCTTGGTCAGGTTTCACTGTGTGGAACAAAATAAATAATAAGGTGATAGGGGCCTGCAAGTGGGGGAAGGACATCTGCACCTAGCAGATTAATTGGACAGGTGAAGGTATCCACAAAGCAAGGCTTAGTTAACAGGCTACTCCAAGGAGAGCCATCTACACTTATGCAGGAGACAACAATGTTAGACAGGAATGAGGAGTCAGGCAGGCCTTGCTTGGTACAAATAGATGTCATGTGGCCTGCTATACAAGGCTGCATATAGTTATTGGGCATGGGCCTTACTATGTACTAAAACTTAAGTTAAAAGAAAATTTGGGACAACCTGAAGTGATGCTTCTCCACAGATGCTAACTCATCGTTGATGACATTGTTAATACAGGTAGCCTGATCAGCCAATTTATCTTAGGCTTAAACAAGTCACACCATGTAGTGGAATGGGTCATTAGGATTCGGGAAATTCTACAGTAAAAGGGCATAGTAAGGATGTACGCGATGTTACTTTAGGAGTAGGCGTGGCTGTGGATAGGGGGAAATCAGCCTTATCCATTCCCATATATTATTCCTTTTGTCTTCAGTATATCCAAACCATGTGTATGTCCAGGCGTTGCAATATACAGTAATCCATTATCAGTCATGATAGTAAAATCTCATTCTCATTAATTAAATCAAAGATTTTAAATCAACCTCAGAAGTAACAACATTGTTTTTACCTTCTGTAAAATGATTGGAGTTACTGTATAATTGCATACACCCAATATAACATACATTGCATGTTCCTCACTGCTACATTAGTGTATTTCATTCTGCCATATTTGCAAACTTGATGTACATTTTTATTTTAATTAATTAACCTAATACTTTCTTAAAATACATATAAAACAATGAAAAAAAACAGTTCAGACTAACATTTCATTAAAACAAACTAACATAGAACTCTATTCTTGGCTGTTCTTAATTCTGGAATCAGCCTGTGTACCTCTGTTGGCAGACATATCCATGCTCATTCCCTAAACTGATCATATCTCTTGAAGTTATCTGATTCTTATAACTTTCTGTGTTACGCTGCATTGCTTGTCTGTCCCCTAATTTCGATTTAGCTAAAATTGCTTTTATTTGTCTGATTATAAGTTTACAAGGAAAGGCTTTAATTGATTTATCTCCACATGTATTTTCTCTGTCAAAATTTTCAATCAACAAATTTAATTTCTCATTTGCTTTTGATTTGATATCTCGGATAAAATATCTGCAAGATCTTAAATAATGTTGTTTATTGCACCAAAAACAAATAACTTTAGGAGTTATATTCTGCCCTATATTATCAACTGCCCTATATTTAGTTGAATAAATTGGGAGGGGCTCAGCTGTCTGTATCACTCTACACTCTGTCCTAGAAGAAGAAGAAGAAGAAGAAGGGGGACGGGGGCTGTAACATCTGCACTTCTTTCTCTGCCTAAAGCCACAAGTCGTTTTAACCCCTTCATTCTTGGTTTCCCTCCTTAAGTTATCCAAGAACAAAGCTACTTCTGTCAAAGTGCTTTTTTCTCTAGCTACCACAATTGCAGTTGGATCTAGATCTTGAAATTTTTTCACAAATTCATTAATTAACTGATCTTCAGAAAAATCAGCAACAAGTCTATATGCATTTTCAAATTTTACAAGAAAACTAAATATATCCTCCCCCTTGTGTGGTTTTAGTTTTTCCAACATTTCAGTGTCTGCAAAATCATTCCCTGTTGTTAATTTTATTAATTGTGTTAATCTGTCTCGCTTATTTCCATATATTATTTCACCATTGTCCTCAAATTTTACAATCGCGGTCAGCCTACATGCCATTTGAGTCGGCAGCCATATTTGAAATAGTCTATTCCTTTGTTCGTCATTTAGGCTGTATTTGTCTAAATTAGACTCAAACATTTCAGCATTAGTGAATGCATCCACTGACGTGTCATAAACTGGAATACATTTCACAATTTTCATTAATTGTTCATGGATCTTCAAATTAAGTTTTGCAGCTCTGTCTTGAAATTTATATTTCTGCAAATCACTCTGTGAGGATACATTTTCAGTATCTATTGGTTCTGGGATTAGATTCTGTGCCTGTATTTTTCTTGTATTAACACACACTAGCTTTACTTCATTTCTAAGCTGGCAAATAAGATCATTTCTTAGTTCAACTCTATCCTCTAATTCACAAACTGTTTCTGACAATGTGCTCTCTGTTACATTGTTACACTGTTCATTTAAATCTGATTTGTCTTCTGTTAACCCATTCAAATCTACTTCTTTTTCTGATGATTCTAAATTTTCTTGATCTGCATTTCGTTTACAAATCAATGCATTGTAAGTACAGACTAGTTTCATAACATTTCTGATCTTTTGTTTTTTTTTTCTTATTAACAAACAATTTCTTGTCAATTTCACTATTGGCAATTTCACATTGTGTGTATAAAGATTGCCACAAAACAGCATCTGAATAGCTGCTATTAAATGCAAACTGCAATTTACTTTTCTCTGCGATATCATTTATAAATTCCACAATTCATTTGTTCCAACAAAATCTAACTTTCCTTATTCCAACATGCCAATAACCTCTTGCTTAACAACATATACAAGATTACACAAAGTTCCTAACTAGGTTATTCGTCCAGCAAATATACCTTGTTTCCCTCACATTCCTCACTGAGTTTACAAGCATTTCACCCATTCACCCCCCTGTAGCCAATACTCATAGCAGTCAGAGCAAGAGAAAGCAACAAAGAAGGAGGGGGGAGGAGGGAGGAAGACTTGCAAGCACAAAGTTTTTTAACCATGTGATTGCCTAAGCACAGCTCTCCTTAGGACAAAAGATAGAATAGGAGAGTAACGATACAAATTGTATAGATTACAATTAACATATATGGTACCCAACAAGACATACACAGACAAAAGCACAAAATACAGATGTAATTAAATCACAAAGTTCTTAAAATAAATGCCGGCTTATAATAAATCAAATCACACACACAGAAACACTCAAGCACATAAACCGCTCCTTTACCAAAGCTTAGCTATTTAAACTCTTGACCGAGTCTTAATAAAACAAAGGAACCGCCAGGTTTTTTACCAAACGAGGCCAAAACATCACTCACTAGCTTCTTTACCAAAGCTTAGCTAAAATATTTTTTTTTTTTTTTTTATTTTTTTTTTTATTTTTTTATTTTTTATTTTTAAACTCTTGACCGAGTCTCGCAATAACTTCTTTACCGAAGCTTAGCTAAAATAAATATAGAGCCAGGGGTTTTCCACCAAACCCGAACTTGGCTAAACCTGCAAGTGCTTAACCACACTTGGCAGCATTATATAACAGTATTAAGCAAGTAGTAAAACAGATTCTCAAACAGACACTTTCACACATAAAACTCACACTCAGGACTCAGGCTGTAGATAGACAAGTGACAGGTTCTATATAAAAGGGGACATTCGGGCATATATATATTACCTGTCTGAAGACGTTAAACACCGGAAGCCGAATGTGAAGGCACGGAGAACAAGAGAAATCCAAAGAAAGGAAAATATAGGTAAGTAACTCATTTACCATATGCAGAGGTGATCAGGCTCCGTTTCCAATCTCTGGGAATCCTTTGCTCTCCTGTCTTGGGATCTGACGGCTGCCTTAGTAACGTATCCCTTAAATGCCCGCATTCTCCACCAAATTGTTTTGGATCAAAGAAAACTTTGATTATTTGTCTATCTACACCTTCCAAATTGTTTAATTAATGCGTGCACGCTTTCCCTAGAAGTAATTCACACCGGAGACAAAGTTTCTGATCAGTGAAAAACCCAGGAATGCTTTATTCCCCGGAGTGGGGGCTCCTTCTTAAAGCAAAAATACGTCACAGTTTAAACATACAGTATACATTCACCAATTGGTTAACAGAGAAAGGGGGCTCTTGTTTAAACCCCCCTACAGAATGTAGTGTCATCATTACACACTTTTGGATACACGATGGGAGGGGGAGTGAGTGGTATCTATCAGTTCTAAACCAATGATCCTCCATTTAGCTATATATGGCATATAGCTGTTAACTGGCACAAAGGTAGTGGGGGGGGGAGGCTAGCAGGATGTGAGGAATTTACATAGTAAACAGCAGCTGACCACATTGTAGGGGGGGAAGGGAATATTTACTCTAGAAGCCAGTTTTAACATAGTGAACAGAGAGACAGAGAATAACAATAGACATTAGTAAATAGCCATTTTATTTTAATTGCATCTGTCCATAACACTTCAACCTGTTCCCCCATCTCCAGCATTTTTCTACTTATATTCTGATTACTGACATTTAAAAAAAAAAAAAAAAAGTTGTGAGCTTTTATCAATTAATGTTTCCTAGCACATCTGCTAAGATGTCCTTCATCGCATTGTCCAGCTTCAAGAATGACTGTGTTTGCTCTAGACATATTGTGATTAAGATATTGCATAAAAGTTTCATTGCAAAAATTGAATAAAGCAGTAAACAACTAGTATTCGATGACTATGAGAAAGACAGAAGTGAAAAAGATCTGCTGGTATTTACTACCACTTTCCATACAAGAAAATGTTTATATTGTCATAGACAAATGTTTGTACCAAGAACAGTAAAACATATGGAATTTAATGCATTGCTTGTGTCAAATTTAGCAAGTATCTATGACAGTATAAAGTTAAATGCAGACAAGTGTTACTGTTTTTGAGTCTATACGTAATTTTTTAACCTGTGAAACTTTGAGCAACACCAGCACGTTTTTTTTTATACTTCATTACCTCAGATGTTGTGTTTTCCATCAAACAACTAGACTTACTCTTGGCTAACTGTATTTAATATAAGAGCAAGTAATTTAAAGATAAAGAAAAGCATTTGGTTTAAAATGGAGACAAACTGGGCAGATATCAGGAGACATAAATAAAAACATCTGGTATGGTATTTCCATATTACACAATATTGGGTATGGATGGATATAGGTTTGCAGATGTTAACTACACACTATGAGCATCCTCCAAAGTAGTATTTTAGTGGACATAATATAATATTAAAAACATTGTAGCAATAATAATTTACATTAAAATTTATTGTTTTGTAAAATTAAAATAATAAAAATCAGCCCTCCCGTGTTTCTGTTAGACTATTAGCTCCACATTTGCTAACTGTCATATCCAATTCAGATCTCAACCAGTTTCCTTTGAAACCATCAGAGTGGAGCAACAATTCAGTTCATAATTATTACTTTAGCTTTTCAATTTAGTTTTATCAGAAATACAAACATTGTATAACATGTATAGTGTTACAAACACCTAGCCCCTCCCCCCTTTTGTCAAATATAGCAATTTTAATTTCATTCCAGTTCCACTGGTCTGCTATCTGCCCTTTCTGAATGTATCAATTATTAAAGATGTAGAGGCAGATCAGGGGAAGAGCCAGCACAAGCCAAACAGCACTGGAAACATAGAACTCCCCTCATAAAACATTTAATCAACAATGAGAAGTTCAGTGTAGCGCAGTGTATGCACTGAATGGGCTCTGCACAACATGCAGCAAGCCATGCAGCCTGCCCTAGAAAGCACATCTAGTAGCCATTAGAGGGTGGCCAGTGGATGTATCCCTAGGCTGTAATGTAAAAAGACAGTGTTTACTGCAAAAATCCTGAAGTGAATGATTATACTCACCAGAACAAACATAATGTGCAGTAGTTGTTCTGGTGACTACAGTGTCCCTTTAATTAAACTGCTTAAAGGACTTGAGCCACCAGTTGCCATCTTGCCATATATCATTGAAAAATGCTTTCATGCATTAAGGCAGGGATGTCCAAAAGGTAGATCACCAGATGCCAACTACAGTTTCCATGATGCTTTGTCTGTCTAAATCATACTAAAGGCATGCAAAGCATCATGGAAGTTTAAATGGACACAATAGTCACCAGAACAACTACAGCTTATTGAATTTGTTCTGGTGAGTAGAATCATTACCTTCAGGCTTTTTGCTGTAAACACTGTCTTTTTAGAGAAAAAGCAGTGTTTACATTACAGCTTAGTGATAACTTCACTGGCCACTCTTCAGGTGGCTGTTAGAGATCCTTCCTGGGTCATGGCCGCCTAAAATGCATCCAAACATTCAGTATCTCCTCCCTCTGCATGCAGACACTGAACTTTCCTCATAGAGATTCATCTCTATGAGGCGATGCTGATTGGCCAGGGCTGTGTTTGAACCATGCTGGCTCTGCCCCTGATCTGCCTCTTTGTCAGTCTCAGCCAATATTATGGGAAGCACTGAGTTGGATCAGGCCACCACTTCTGATGATGTCAGCAGATAGCTTGTTTTTCAGAGGCAAACAGCATGCAGATCTACAGCTTTAGGCTTGAATATAGTAAGATTGCTATATTTATGGAGGCATGAGGAGTCCAAGGGGGCTGATGGTGGTTTTAACACTATAGGGTCAGGAATACTTGTTTGTATTCCTGACCCTATAGTGATCCTTTAATGCACAATAGTTGTGGTGGGACAAAAATGCAAGCAAGCTAAACACAATGAGCCTGAAAGGGTTAATTGTTTTAAACAACAGTACAAGGAATGTGATCAATGCACTTAATGAATAAATAATATTAAATTAATAGCAGCTATAATACTCTGTGGATACTTCTTAATGTTTAGGTGATCAACCCCACAAAAAATGTGAGTGAAACACTGATAGAGCAAATTACACTGTGGTATAAGTCTAGTTTTTCAGCACATTTTTTGTGCTTAAAAACCCCCACTCGACTTATACTCGAGTCACTGTCTGTATTATGGCAACTTAGAGAGCCGCGGCCGTCAGTGCCATGGCAACGACCGCGCGGCAACCAGACCGCGAGTCTTATGTGAGCTGACCGGAACGGTGGAGAAGGGAGCTGACAGCTTGCAGGAAAGCCAAGTTCACAGCTGCCATGCCACTGGACCACCAGCCCAGATGGACCTACTCACCTGACCAGTTAGCCCCCCTCCCATTTGTATACCAGTTAACAAGCATGAGGGAGGGGGGATCCAGCATAAAAATAATAAAAAAAATAATAAATAAAATAATAAATTTATGAATTCCATAAATTGTATACTCCTGTATAAATATCTTGAGTACAGAATTTCATAGCCCCAAGTTTTACCCTCGACTTATCCACGAGGCATAGCATATTTCACAATTGTTGGTCACAAAACTGCACTCGACTTATACTCAACTTATACACGAGTATATATACCCCTTCATACACCTGGGTAGAATGAACGTATGACAAACAAACAAAACAAAAACAATAGCGCAATATTGTATATATGTATGTGTATATAGGGGTGTCTTTTTACACAGACAGGCTCAAAAAAAAAAAACTGATATGCCTTTAAGCTTGGACAGTTATATGGCATGTACCTCCAGCAGTGTTTGAGATGAAAAATAAAAATGGAGAGCAAACTTGGTGCAGTATTATAGACACAATATTTCATATTTAAAAGATGTATGCTCATAAATAGGAACACATACATTACTGGTTTAAAGTATTGTAGGTATGGTGTCTTTTTGCAAATCCAAGAATATTTTCACTACTAACTCAAAGGAATAATTCCATTAAGAACAGTCAATAACAGATCTGATCTTGGTCATCATAGTAAAACTATTCCAGGCGACACCAGATCCTCAGGTCTGGCTGGTAAGCAAAGTAAACATCCTGGGCACACATACACCTTCCACACAGTGATAATATCCTATTTTATACAGTATTCACAAAAGTGAGTACCCCCCTCACATTTTTGTAAATATTTTAATATATCTTTTCATGTGACAACACTGCTGCAAAACAAGTAAACAATGTAAAGTAGTAAGTGTACAGCCTGTATTGCAGTGTAAATCTGCTGTCCCCTCAAAATAACCCAAAACACAGCCATTAATGTCTAAACCGTTGGCAATCTGCTGTCCCCTCAAAATAACTCAACACACAGCCATTAATGTCTAAATCGTTGGCAACAAAAGTGAGTACACCCCTAAGTGGAAATGTCCAAATAGGGCCCAAAGTGTCAATATGTTGTGTGGCCACCATTATTTTCCAGCACTGCCTTAACCCTCCTGGTCATGGAGTTCACCAGAGCTTCACAGGTTGCCACTTAAGTCCTCTTCCACTCTTCCATGACGACATCACGGAGCTGGTGGATGTTAGAGATCTTGCGCTCCCCCACCTTCCATTTGAGGATGCCCCACAGATGCTCAATAGGTCTGGAGACATGCTTGGCCAATCCATCACCTTTACCTTATGCTTTTTTAGCAGGGCATTGGTCGTCCTGGTCGTGTTTTTGGGGTCGTTATCATGTTGAAATACTGCCCTGCTGCCATGTCTCCGAAGGAAGGGGATCATGCTCTGCTTCAGTATGTCACAGTAGATGTTGGCATTCATGGTCCCCTCAATGAACTGTAGCTCCCCAGTGCCGGCAACACTCATGCAGGCCCAGACCATGACACTCCCACCACCATGCTTTACTGTAGGCAGGACACACTTGTCTTTGTACTCCTCACCTGGTTGCCGCCACACACGCTTGACACCATCTGAACCAAATAAGTTTATCTTGGTCTCATCAGACCACAGGACATGGTTCCAGTAATCCATGTCCTTAGTCTGCTTGTCTTCAGCAAACTGTTTGTGGGCTTTCTTGTGCATCACCTTAAGAAGAGGCTTCATTATGGGACAACAGCCATGGAGACCGATTTGATGCAGTGTGCGGCGTATGGTCTGAGCACTGACAGGCTGACCCCCCACCCCTTCAACCTCTGCAGCTATGCTTGCAGTACTCATACGTCTACAACCTCTGGATATGACGCTGAGCACATGCACTCATCTTCTTTGGTCGACTATGGCGACAGCTCAGTTTCAGGGTCTTGGCAATCTTCGTCTAGCCTAGGCCATCTTTATGTAGACCTCAGAGAGTTCTTTGCCATGAGGTGCCATGTTAAACTTGCAGTGACCAGTATGAGAGAGTGTGAGAGCGATACAACCAAATTGAACACACCTGCTCCCTATTCACCTGAGACCTTGTAACACTAACGAGTCACAAGACACCGGGGAGGAAAAATGGCTAATTGGGCCCAATTTGGACATTTCCACTTAGGGGGTGTACTCACTTTTGTTGCCAACGGTTTAGATATTAATGGCTGTGTATTGAGTTATTTTGAGGGGACAGCAAATTTACACTGTTATACAGGCTGTACACTTACTACTTTATATTGTAGCAGAGTGTAATTTCTTCAGTGTTGTCACATGAAAAGATATAATAAAATATTTACAATACTTACCCCTTTATACTATACAATATATATATATATATATATATATATATATACAATAAATACAATATATACATATATATTGTATAAAGGGGTAAGTGTTGTTTGATCATTCAGCGCTTCACTCACACTTTTTATTTATTGGTGGGTTTATCACCTAATTATTAAGATAGTATTTGCACAATTGGTATAAAGTTTAGCTTCCAATAGCATGCATTTCCATAAGGGGAAAACATTTATGATTATACTCAATCACTGTTCACTGTTCTCTACAAAGCCCTAACTTAGATTCCTGTCGAAGGACACAACTTATCCTTATAGCACTTGGCTTGTAGCACTAGGTGACAGACTAGTGTGTAATAAATGATGGTTAGAAAAGTGGGACAATTGTTTGGAATGCAAAGTGAATTTCAATTTAAGGCCAAAGTAACTGAAATGGAAAATTTCTTAAAGTCAGCAATTTTAACTTTAGTGAGTAACCCTGAAAGAGTAGGCATGCTTAACATTTTAAAGCAAACCAGGTAGCAACTAATAGACTCTGTGCTGCCTGGAGCTGACACACAGCAGATTTGAAACAATGCGTAATACAGTAAAAAAAAAAAAGCAGACTGGCAAAGAGAACCAGAGATGCATGCAGTACTACTAATGACCACGTCTCCCTGGCTGTCCTATTTCTCTCCTTCAGACTCCCTGTGAATACAATGTATCTGTGTGACAAGACCTATCAAATGAACATACATTGTTTTGGAAGCAATAGTGTCACTGTAAGATACATAATTTATTTTTCAAGGCTTAATATTTGTTTTTTTTACTTTCATTTACAATTTCATTTCAGCCAATACAGTCTCTGTCACTGGCTGACTCACGATTAAAATCAGGAACATACATCCTTCTGAATGCATTGGGAACTAACAGCAGCCTCACCAAAATAGATATCAGTGGGAATGCAATGGGAGACAGGGGAGCTAAACTCCTTGCAAAAGCATTACAAATAAATAACAAACTCAGGTGGGTAAAAAAAGAAATCAAGTGAAAAGAAAAACAATGAAGCATATACATAAGGTAACAACAATACACACATGGTATTTATAATTATAATTTGCATGTGCTTAATAATATAGCTGCATGGTTGCATCATATTTGGACTGATAAGCTGTATGGCTAAATTATAAAACAAGAACCTCCCCCAACCCTCAAATAAAAAAAAAATTCAATCAATGATTAAAAGTTTTTTTATTTGAAATTCTGAGTACCTACTCACTAAATAAAAGAAAATCCAATGATTAATTAATTAATGCCAAAACTACAAGTAGAATAAAGTTGGTAAGTTTCTTAAGAAATGTATACTAGGCAGGTCGTAGTCAGCGAGTCACCAATGGAGGGGGTACAAGGAAGAATTGACTTTAGGAAATGTCTATTGCATTAGTTCACTCCTTCCAAATAATAAGGTCCACAAGCAATTCGAGAACAGTTATCTAAGCTCTGCATCATTTGTCAGCACCAATAGCTGGGTTGAAGACATAAGATATGGGATTATTAACGTTGCAGTCCTGGGGAACCACTAATTAATTTCAGGTAACCACTGGCTGCATTGTTTACTCAGCCATGAGGGTGATAATATAGGCAGAAAATATTCAATGAAGCTTACCTGGTTCTTGAAATGGTCAGGGTCCTCTGTTCGAGCAGCACACAGCGATGCCTGAGCTGTTTGCGCAGCCCGAGCAGAGAAAATAAAACAGACGGCTCTGCATGCAACCCCAGACGATCGTTGCGGCATTCTTTTGGGCCATGTCAGTGACGTGTAGCTGATATCTCTCTAGGCACAGTGAGCACAGGGTATTGATAGAAAGTATCAATACAAAATAACAGGGTGCCACAGTCACTATATAGTTACCAGCTTCATGTAACGTTATTCTCAAAAGTAAAAAAACAAAAGAAAAAACAATTAGAGGACAGGTAAGCGAGGGTAAGGGTAAGAGAAGGTAGCAGGGTCGATAATAGAGAGCCGAATCAAAAACCAAATAATCACAAGAAAATAAGAGCACTGAGTAACCAGACTAGCTAGAACCACGACAGGGCAATGGGTTATTGCAAATGAGTCTCTTTTATACCTTGGTTCCTTAATTGGTGACCACGCCCCCAAAATGTCCTGATTTGCGGTTTCTGGCGGTTCGTGGCGTTAATGGCGTCATGACGTCAGCTATTGAGCGCCGCGCCATAAAAGGAGGCGGAGCTATCGCGGCCGGCGTGTAAAATGCCGAAACGATCGAGTGTACAAGCCCCCATCTGAGGGACCACGTCCAGATGCCTGGCCTCCTCTGAGGTAGATACTACAGGTACCATGACAGTACCCCCCCTTTCAGACACGCCCACCGGGCGGACCGGACCAGGGCGAGACGGAAATCAAGCATGAAATGCCCGAAGGAGACGAGGGGCATGGATATCTTCATGAACTACATGACCTTTCTTCAGGCCCATAACCCTTCCGGTCAACGAGATATTGTAACTTCCCACGAGAAATACGAGAATCAATAATAGTCTTGACTTCATATTCTTCCTGACCTTCAACCTGGACCGAAGGAAGCCAGGGAAGAATATCTGTTACAAACAAGAGGCTTCAACAAAGAGACATGAAAGGAGTTAGGGATGTGCAGGGCAGAAGGTAGGGCAAGCTGATATGAAACCGGGTTAATCCTCCTTAAAACCTTGTAAGGTCCAATGTAGCGAGGGGCAAACTTCATGGAAGGAACCTTCAAGCGGATGTGTCTGGTACTCAACCACACCCTATCACCCGGGGGAAAAACAGGAGCAGCCCATCTACGTCTGTCAGCGTGTCGCATGAACACCGCAGAACTATGAGCAAGAATTCGTCGAGTCTGATCCCACAACTTTCTCAGATTGGCAACATGTACATCAACCGACGGTATACCGTGAGAAGGCAATACCGACGGAAGAATGGTAGGATAAAAGCCATAATTCAAGAAAAAGGGGCTATTGTGAGTAGAATCACAAACAAGATTATTGTGAACAACGAACAACGTAAATATTGTTCAATCTTTTGGTTGGTGTGTTCGGCTGCCCCGTTGGACTGGAGATGATAGGCAGAAAAGAAATTCAGCTTGATACCCAACTGGGAACAGAAGGACTTCCAAAACCGGGAAATAAATTGGGAACCTCTGTCCGAAACGATCTCAGTAGGAATACCGTGTAAGCGAAAAATTTCCTTCGCAAATATCTCAGCCAATTCGGGTGAGGAAGGAAGTTTAGGCAAAGGAACGAAATGAGCCATTTTAGTAAATCTGTCGATCACCGTGAGAATAACTGTATGTTTTTTGGAAACAGGCAAATCGACAATAAAATCCATAGCAAACTGGCCCAAGGTTTCATGGGTATGTCTAAGGGTTGCAATAAACCACATGGGAGTGTATGTGGTAGTTTATTCTTTACACATATATCGCATGCCCTGACAAAATCCTTTATATCCTTACGTAATGTAGGCCACCAGAAGTCTTTGGAAATCAGAGAATACGTTTTGTGTATGCCGGGGTGTCCACCAACTTTACTTTCATGAAAGCATCGAAGCAAGTCTACTTGGAACTTAGGAGGAACGAAATACCTCAGGAGTATGTTCAGGAGCTAGACACTGTTCTTTCTCAATATCAGAAAGCAACGGAGAGTGTATTTTGACACTCGTGTTGACTATAATATTTCGTTTGGGAACAATAGGAGACAAAGCAGTTTCCGTAACAGTAGTAGGTTCATGTTGGCGGAACAACGCATCAGCCTTGATGTTCTTAGAACCAGGTCTGTATGTGAGTAAGTAATTGAAATGAGTAAGGAACAAGGACCAACGAGCTTGTCTGGCAGACAATCTCTTAGCTTCTCCTATGTAGGATAAATTTTTGTGGTCCGTCAAAATGGTAATTGGGTGTAAAGTCCCCTCTAACAAATGTCTGCATTCCTTTAATGCCATTATAACCGCTAGTAGTTCTCTGTCTCCAATATCATATCTTCTTTCCGTCTCTGACAATTTTTTGGAAAAGAAGCCACATGGGTGTAATGGTTTATCCAAACCTTGTCTTTGGGATAAGACTGCCCCTATACCTGTCTCTGAAGCATCTACCTCGAGTAAAAAAGGTAACGAGGTGTCAGGATGGACCAATATTGGTGCTGAAGCAAAAGTTTCTTTGAGCCTTTCGAAAGCAGATAGAGCCTCTGTAGACCATGTTTTGGTATTAGCGCCCTGTTTAGTCATATTAGTAATAGGAGCAATAATAGAAGAGTATTCTTTAATAAAGCGCCTATAATAGTTAGAGAAACCGATAAATCTCTGTATGGCTTTGAGTCCCTTAGGCAATGGCCAATCTAAAATTGATTTAAGTTTAATTGGGTCCATCATAAATCCTTCCCTGGAAATTACGTAACCTAGAAAATTTATCTGAGATTGATCAAAGCTACATTTCTCCAATTTGCAATACAATCCATGTTGTAAAAGTTTACAAAATACCCTTCTGACTTGTCTGTGATGAGTCTCAATGTCCCTAGAATGTATTAGTATATCCTCCAAATATACAATAACGCATTCATGCTGAAATTCCCTAAGAACCTCATTAATCAGATCTTGGAAGACCGCTGGTGCATTGCATAGCCCGAAGGGCATTACAGTGTACTCATAATGGCCGTAACGGGTATTGAAAGCCGTTTTCCATTCGTCTCCCTGCTGAATTCTTACCAAGTTATACACTCCCCTTAAGTCTAATTTGGTAAAAATCTTGGAGCCCTTCAGTCTATCAAATAGCTTGGTAATCAGAGGAATGGGATATGCATTCCTAATGGTTATCTTATTCAAGCCCCGATAATCTATGCAAGGCCGCAGGGTGCCGTCTTTTTTATCAACAAAGAAGAAGCCGGCCCCAGCCGGAGATATAGACCTTCTAATAAATCCTTTGTCTAAATTCTCTTTTATATATTCCTCTAGCACTAAGTTTTCTTTAGTGGATAGAGGATACACCGTACCCCTCAGAGGCATAGTACCAGGCAAGAGTTTAATAGTACAGTCATAAGACCTATGAGGAGGTAATGTGTCAGCCTTCCTCTTGTCAAAGACCGCCTTTAGACCCAGGTACTGAGAAGGTATCTGTAAGTCTGTAGGTTGGGAAGAGTTGGTGGGAGTGTTTACTAAGCAGACGGGTGTGACTTTCAGCAAACATCCTTCCCTACAACCCGGTCCCCATGAAACAATTTCTCCTTGTTCCCAGTCAATGATGGGGTTATGTTTTTTAAGTCAGGGATATCCTAGGACCACTGAAACTGAAGGAGAGGAGATTAATAAGAGGGACATAATTTCCTTGTGTAGGATACCCATGGTCTACCATCTATGGCCTCAACGGCCAAGGGTGTATCTCTTAGTGGAGATGGGAGAAAATGGTTATTGGCAAAAGCTTGATCTATAAAGCTTTCAGCTGCTCTGGAATCTATCAAAGCCATCGTAGTTATAACTCCCTTTTCCCAAGCTAAAGAGACAGGGATAAGAAGCCTATGGTCTTTATAATCATACATAGAGGACAAGATCGAAACACCCAAGGCCCGTCCACTTGAGAATCTTAGGTGCGAGCGTTTCCCGGCCGGGTAGGGCAATTTAGGCGCAGGTGACCTCTTAGTCCACAATACAAACAAAGACCCTCCCTTCTCCTGTATTGTCTCTCATCCTCTGAGAGGCGAGTAGTTCCTATTTGCATGGGTTCTGGAAGGGCTAGGCTTGTAGAGTCAGGATTCTGGAATGAGGGGGCAAGTCTTATAGAAGGTCTACGGGTTCTATCCCGAGTATTCTGCCTCTGTCTCATACGTTCATCTATTCGGGAAATAAATGACACCAAATCTTCCAAATTTTCCAGGAGTTCTCTTGTGGCAACCTCATCTAGAATCTCATCAGATAACCCGTTCAAAAATACATTCATATAAGCCTGTTCGTTCCATTTGACTTCTGCCGCCAAGGATCTGAACTCTAGCGCATAATCCACGAGAGTTCTATTATGCTGTCTAAGACGTAACAGTAACCTAGCTGGATTGGCCTTCTTTCCCGGGGGGTCAAAGTCCTCCTGAAAGCTGTGACAAAAGCATTATATTTATAGACCAAAGGGTTATCATCTTCCCACGAAGGGTTAGCCCATCTAAGTGCTTTGTCAATTAGTAAAGTTATTATAAATCCAACCTTAGCCCTGTCAGTAGGATAGGCCAGGGGTTGTAGTTCAAAATTAATACTTATCTGGTTTAAAAAACCTCGACAAGTATCTGGTGACCCACCATATCGTAGAGGGGAAGTAACATGAGAAGAGGCACCCAATGTGGTTACCTCTAAACCTGTGCTTACAGGAGTGATAGTGGAAGTACGCATCTCCTCTGACTGAGTACTAGGACGTGATAATAAAGACTGCAAAGCTAGAGCCATCTGGTCCATTCTATGGTCCATGGCCTCAAATCTAGCATCAGACGAACTGATCTGAGAGCTAGCACCTGCAGGATCCATTGGCCCTGTCGTAATGTCAGGATCGTGACAGGGATCCAACACGCAGAATGCAAACAGGAGGAGGTACGTATACCGGACCTTTGGATGGCCGGACTAACGTATAGACAAGACAAAGAATGGTCAGAGACAAGCCGAGGTCGAGGGAACGAGAGGACAGGTAAGCGAGAGACAAGCCGAGTATAAGGGTAAGAGAAGGTAGCAGGGTCGATAATAGAGAGCCGAATCAAAAACCAAATAATCACAAGAAAATAAGAGCACTGAGTGACCAGACTAGCTAGAACCACAACAGGGCAATGAGTTATTGCAAATGAGTCTCTTTTATACCTTGGTTCCTTAATTGGTGACCATGCCCCCAAAATGTCCTGATTTGTGGTTTCTGGCGGTTCGTGACGTCAATGGCGTCATGATGTCAGCTATTGATCGCCGCGTCATAAAAGGAGGCGGAGCTATCACGGCCGGTGTGTAAACGGCCAAAAATGCGGAAACGATCGGGTGTACAAGCCCCCATCTAAGGGACCATGTCCAGATGCCTAGCCTCCTCTGAGGTAGATACTACAGGTACCATGACAGCCACGAGTTCCTGGAAGAGACTGCTTGCCAGCCTTCTGCCCACAGACTATGGACCCTTTAAAATGAGATGTAAAAGACACAGTTCGAGTATTTGGACTATATGGTTTGGGAAACGAACAGCTGCACAAACCGGAGACCACCCTGGAGCTTGTTAAGCCTAATTGATACTTTGTAGCTATTTCCACCGCAGTGTTCTAAGTGTTCGTCTGGGTGGCCACAATTCCTATGGACAACCATGAGGTGGTGGCCATCTTGTTCGCATGAACACAAGCAGCGGTGTTTGGTCGTCGAGTTCATGGAACTATTTTCGGACACTGATACTCCTGAACACCATTGGACTTCAATGATCGCCTGGGTTCGGTTATACAACACTTAGAAAGACACTGTTCGGTGGAAATGTCCCCACGAACAAGGCGAACAAGCTCCAGGGTAAGAACATTGACTATGTTCGGTAATTTGTTTGGTTTTTACTAGACCGCCCACAAGCCCTGATTCTCTGGAACTGTTTTGGGCATGGGACCATGCGTGCGGTCGGTCCAATTTTGACTTCCAGGAAATTCCTGAACCCCTGAACCGATCTGGGTAATTTGTGGATATGTTGGTCACCCAGATCGTGGGCTATCAGGGGCTGTAACTTTTGTGGGGTTTTATGTATTTTTAAGGTACTTTTGGGAAATGTGTGTTTTTTGTACCTGGATAATTGAGTTTAATACAGTACTTGACTCAATTATCTCCCATTTATTATTATTATTATTATTATTATTATTCTATGTATGGGAGTGTCCTGGATCTGAGAGTGTATTTGTTTCTGCTATGTGTCTTTTATTAAGAGATTGCATATTACATTATATTTTTTTCTCCCCTGTCCCCTGAGTGCTTTAAATTGGACAATTTGCTCATAATTACAATTTTACAATTGCAATTCTAATTGGATAATGATCCTCTATGAAGTGCTGCTCAGGTGATGTCACTCACCACCCCGCTTTCTTCTTTTTTCCCCTCTTATGCCCATTCCCAAAATAGAGTTTTAAAATGCAATTAGGAGTTTAGCCTGACACATAGGATCAGATCCGTGATGTCAACACGGCCACCCCCCTTTATTAATATACAACCTCCTTATAATTCTCCTTTTGGAGTATTTTCGTATACTTATGCCCATTTAACCCCTTAAGGACCGGACTGTTTTTGCGATGTTGTACATTTGCGACCAGGCATCTTTTTACACTTTTGTGGTGTTTGTGTTTAGCTGTAATTTTCCGCTCTCTCATTTACTGTTCCCATACTAATTATATATTGTTTTTTTCAGGACAAAAGGGGCTTTCTTTACATACTATTATTTATATAATCTCATGTAATTTAATTTAAAAATATTAAAAATTTCATGAAAAATTGAAAAAAATACATGTTTTTTTTACTTTTACGTGAAAAATCTTTTACTCATCTACAAAAGTGAATGAAAAAAACTGCTAAATAGATTCAAAATTTTGTCCTGAGTTTAAAAATACCCAGTGTTTACATTTTTGCATGTTATAGGGCTATAAGTATAAGTAGGATATTGCGGTTTCAAAACATAAATTTTTAAAATTTATCAATAGTGACATTGTAACACTATTATCTGTCATAAATCTCTGAATAACACCCCATATGTACATATTTTTTTTAAAGGAGACAACCCAAGGTATTCAATATGGGGTATGTCCAAACTTTTTTAGTAGCCACTTAGTCGCAAACACTGGCCAAAGTTAGCGTTCATATTTGTTTGTGTGTGAAAAAAGTAAAAAACTAAATTGAACGCTAATTTTGGCCAGTGTTTGTGACTAAGTGGTTACTAAAAAAGACTGGACATACCCCATTTGCAATACCTTGGGTTGTCTTCTTTTGCAAATGGTATGCCATCATGGGGTAATTCTCATTCCTGGGCTACCATACGCTCTCAAAGGCAACGTAACCAACCTGGCCATTTTCAATGTAAAAATATTTGACCCATATATTTGACCCTGTAACTTTCAAAAACGCTATAAAACCTGTACATGGAGGGTACTGTTATACTCAGGAGACTTTGCTGAACACTAATATTAGTGTTTCAAAACTGGAAAACGTATCACAACAATTATATCATCAGTAAAAGTGCTGTTTGTGTGTGAAAAATGCAAATAAGTCATTTTCACTGACAATATCATCGCTGTGATATGTTTTACTGTTTTGAATCACTAATATTTGTGTTCAGCAAAGTCTCCCGAGTAAAACATGTAAAGGTTTTAGGGTGTCGTAGAACGTTACAGGGTAAAATACAGTGCTAACAAATTAAATTCTCTGGACTTTCGGCCTGGGTTGGCAGACAGGTCCCTCAAATTGCAATCAATAAAATTACTTAATTATGTAAAAATATTACATAAATACGCACGTAGAATTTAAATATATAAGCATATTTATATATTTGAAGTCTACGTGTATATTTATATAATTATTTATGTAATTTTGTATATGGACATATGTATATTTCGTATTATTTTTATTTATTTATATATACATAGATATATATACAATTTAATTCTAAGTGTATTTTGATATAAATATATATATATATATATATATATATATAAATATCAAAATACAGTTAGAATAAAATTTCATATATATGTATAATTTTTTTTTAATTTTTATCATTATTTTTACATTTTTAAATTTAATTTAAATTACTTATTTGTATTTTATAATAATATATATATATACAATATATATATAGTTATTATATATATTATATATATACGTGTGTAATTTAATTATAAGTGTATTTTTCTATTAATATATTTACATATTAATATAAAAATACACTTAGTATGACATTGTATATATGATATATAGACATATATTATATAGATATAATATATGTCTATATATCATATATATATATATATATATATATATACACAAATATCAATTTTTTTTTAATTTAAATTAACTTTAATTTTTATTTTTATTTTACACTAGCAGGGAGACTGCCTGGCAGACACATGGACACCTATTGTGACCATGTGATCGCTCTGTTGGTCCTTATCCGCCATGGGGAGACTGTCTGGGCTGCAGGCAGTCTCCCCACACCGGTAGCACTGGTGATCGCCAATGGTGATCGGGTAAGTAAATAAGACCGTTAGGACGGTTCTGGACCGTCACCGGTCGGCAATTCAAAAATGCAGATGGCGGCCCTGAACCGTCCTCGGTCCTTAAGGGGTTAAACATTTATTTTATGTTAGTATTTACTTTCATTTAGTTTATTTATGCAAACTTTATTCCTGCGGTTGGTTGCGGTCCTGGCGAACGGGTCAGTCCGTCGCGTCATTTCCGCCGACCGCCGACCGGATGGTGAGCATCTTGCAGGTGCATTTATGGCATCATCCCCCTTTACACTTATTCCCCAATAAGGGTTCCGTCTGGGTTAGTATGCCCGGGGGGATCTCCAATTTGACACACAGTGTCCCGTCTGTGATGTAGTTGGAGACCACTCTCCCAGCCGGCCCCCGGACTTTCTCATGTGAACAACCTAAACCAGCTGTTCCAACAAGCCTGTGATGCACGGCTAATCACAGCGCATCACTTATATTTTTAATTTTTTTTTTAGGGAGTGACATCCCTGATTATACACTTGTATAAAAAGGGACTTCCTAATGGCGGTGGAGGGCAGAAGTGGCGGACGGCATCCTCCGTGCCGTCACTTCCGCCAACCACTGTCCTAATTGGATGCCTTTTTAAATGGCACCATTTAACCACCAATGAAATTTTCCCAATTAAGTTCCTTTTTGATTGAAAGGGCATTTAGCCAATGGGAGCCCCTCTATGACAGGTGGCTTGACCATATGGAATAAAAAGAAGAGTTTTGACTTTATGATTGGACAACTATATACCACGTGACCCTAAAGGGAGGACCCATATGAACTTTTGAACATTTATAAAGCAGAAGATTCCTGAGGCCACTCTACAGCTACTGAGGAAGCTCATACAAGAGTGAAACGCGTTTAGCTGGATTTTGGACTTTTATACTTGGACTTTTTTACTTTAATTTGTTTTTTATAGGTCAAGCATTGTTTTTATTTTTATATACCAATAAATTACTTTTTATATCTATTCATATTAGTCCAAAAAGTCCTTTCTAGCCCTCGGGAACCTCATGTGGGGAATACTGCCAATCAACCTTAGAGCCGGGAATTTAAGGCTCTGCTTAAGGTGAGCATAACCACTATCACCAATATTATATCCATCTTCTATACAGTACTACACATCTGGTTTATTTCTTTTTTGCTCTATATCCCCGGAGGAATACCGTTTGGGACAAAGGGGTGTGTTGCTGCCTTAAAAGCAAAAAGGAGTCACTTACGGAGCCAATACCATATAGGCTCCAGCCCATGTGAGTGGTTCTAGCCATTTGTTACTATCATTCACCTTTATTCTGTAAACTATTGCACTATATTTTCTTTTTTCTGTTTTGTATGTACATTCGGATATATATTTTCAAGATTGTCACTGTACTGGAGAGGTGAGTGTACCCCCTTACCATTTATACCTATTATAGCGCTCCACCTGTTGGTATCTAGTCTATACCTCTCTCTTTTTTGTATATTTGCACTTTACTGTGGATTAGGGTATTCCACTTTTTGTGTTGAGCTGCTTCTTCTGTTCAGGCACTTTAGAGTATCACTCACTATCTCTGCAAAGAGAGAGCTGTTTTTTGTGTTGTTTCTACTGTGGTTTATTCTCAGGTCCAAGGGGGAGTGCCCCTTGCATGGAGACCTGCATATAAGCCCAGTTGTGGCTGCCAATAAACATATTCCAGCTTGTACTCCCAGAACTATGTGTCGTCTGGTTACTGGGAGGGGAAAGGGCTACTCTTTAATCATTGTTCCAGTGTGGAGGATTTGACGAGGAAAGTTCTTGTAAGCTCCCAGGACTGAGTGTCGTCCAGTGGGGGTGTCTAGAGCGAGTTCCCCATTGGCTTCAGGAGATAGCGGTTCCAGGACACCAGTCAAGCCACGGCAACTGTGGGCAGAAGTACTGCGGTTTGTCCTCTGTTCCAACTAGGAAACGGTCCTTGGCTGAGGTACCCAGCCAGGGGTACAGGGAGCTCTGTTACATTAACCCCTTAAGGACACATGACGGAAATCTTCCGTCACGATTCCCATTTATTCCAGAAGTTGTGTCCTTAAGGGGTTAAGCAATGTCAAAAGCCAAATTGTGCAACAATCACAAGTTTAAATAGTCTTGATTCCCTATTGGGTAGCAGCTGACACCATCTACCTTCAAAGCACAAAGTTTTAAAGTACAAGTGCAAAATAATCCAAAGTAAAGAGTAGAAAAATAAGGTGCATAAATAGCCACTAGTATACCAAGTCACAGGGTCTTCTTATAAGGGCTCTACGCGTTTCGTCAATTTGTCTTCTTCTTCTGTCTTCTTTCCCGTTCTTCCGTCTTTTAAATCCGCTGTTGTGCGCATCTTATTAGATGCGCCAACATCCAGACTGAAACGCAAATTAACTTTATTGCTAATATACACAGCTACATGTCTGAACATCCAAACATAGAATCTTTCAGAATCTTTTGTAGTCTGTATTTACATTTATTCATATACAAAACAATTATAATAACAGAGAATACCTAGTTATATGTGAATTTGACCAAAATACATTATAAGCCATAATTGGGACTGTCTCGTATGTTATAATGTATGCATGGAAGCAGTCCATTCACATATGAGAAGAACAGATGAACACTCTCAGATTGAGTGTAAAAATTATATTATAAAAAAAATACTTAAAAATAATGAAAATCATAAAAAATGGAATCATAAACTGGAACTACAAAAGGAATTCAGCTCATAAAGGGAATATAATTTTTAAGAGGGAAAATGTCACATATAGAAATTATTAGTTATCTGAATTCATCATCCTGACCTTAAACAAATATTATATAAAAATAGTCCTATATAAAATGAATCATATATAAATGCATATTAGTATTACAATATAAAACTCAATCCATACTAGCTAAAATATCTAAATCTGTAAGACCAGAGGGTACAGAGGATTTCAATTTGTATATCCATTCTGTTTCCTTAATGGTCAAACCTTTCTCTATGTCACCTCCTCTTCAATGTGGGGTAATAAAATTTATTCCAATACAGATAAAATTATGAAAATCAAAATCTTTACATGTGGTGCAGTGTCTGGGAATGCTGTGTTTTAAATTCTTTCTGTTGATATTATTAAAATTTGGTGGTGGCAACTAGAGAATTCAATGAAATCATTTCCGTCTGTCGGCTTACAATACGTTTTGCTGTGAATTCTCCCTTCTTTTATAAAGAGAGTTAAATTCAAGAAATTAATACCAGCTTCTTGGATTTCCACCCAAAAATTTAGACCATATGAATTGAGATTAACATACTCTAAAAAACTCTTCTGAAACAACTTTTTTCGCCATCCCATTTAATCAAGACATCATCGATGTATCTTTTCTATAGCACCAGGCTTGCACCGAATAGGTTATTCTGTTCTTGGATTCCCAATCTGCCACAAATATATTGGCATAATTCGGTGCGAACCTGGTGCCCATCTCCGTTCCACATGTTTGATGGTAGTAAGTTCCCTCAAACCAAAAGAAGTTGTAGGTGCATCTCATGGTCATTACTTAAAACCTCTTAGACAGCCTGTATCCCCTTCTCATGGTCAATAATGGTATAGAGAGACGTGGCATCTACTGTAGCCCATAGAAACTCTTTCTTCCAGTCAAGACCTTCAACTTCTCTAATTATCTGTGTGGAATATTTTTGTATGACTTAGCTTGTACTACATATTTTTGTAAACAAAAATCTATATAGTGGGAGATAGTAGTGAGAGAATCAATCCCACTGATAATAGGTCTCCCAGACAGTTTTTCTAAACTTTTGTGGATCTAATAAAATACTGCCATTTTGGGTGATTTGACAAACAAGTAATCAAACTCATCTTTAATAATTACTTCTTTATCCAAGCCTCCACTCAATACATTATACAGCCGTTGCTTAAAATCATTCATAGAATTATTTTTTAAAACCTTTAGTCTTTAAATCTCCAAGTATCCTATTAGACTCTTTCATATAGTCATATCTATTTAAAATTACTATGCCACCTCCCTTATCGGCTTGTCTGATAACAGTGTCTCTATTTTCTTTCAATTGTTTAAGTGCCAATTTTTCTTTTTTAGTTAAATTCTCTTTTCCCTCAGTTTTAGACATATTCTCAAATTCAGTAAAAATCATCTCACTAAAAACTGGAATGTAGTCTCCTTTTTCCCATGTAGGGAAAAACCTGGATTTATTCTTTAAACCTGAGTGGATTAATTCAGGCATCAAGCACTCTCCCCTTAAAACCTCCATGCTCTCAATTGGATTAACAAGATTCTCTTTTTTCTTCTCAGAGAAGCGCTTAATAGTGAGTTTTCTTAAAAACCTTTGAGTGTAAATAAATAATTTATACATACTTGGATTTGTTTGTGGGGCAAACTTTAAGCCTTTATTTAAAACTCTTAACTGTTCTGTATTCAACAACTCCTTAGATAAATAAAATAAATCCCTCTGAAACAGTTTCCTTAGTTAATCCGACATTTCTCCCTCCTCTGGCTCCCCTACTCCTCCAATTGCTCCTACGAGCTTTCTTTTCTTTATTTTTGTTGTGCAGAATAGTACATACACGCCTGCAATGCCACAACAGCTTAAACAAGCCCAGCTTTGTCAAACAAAGTATAATTCAGGCATGGCTTATGAATAAACAGCACAATTTTATATAGGGATTGAGAATAGGTAAATTACCAACATGTCTAGGCGTGTAACTTAATCTGGATTGTTAAGTAGAGGAGGGAAAAATAGGCATGAAATATAGCAAGAAAAACACAATGCATAACAAGGTGCACATAAGAGTAGATATTAAACAGGAGATATGCACTATGTATTATAATGTATAGGTAACAGTATAACACTGTAGTGAGTATCACTAGGCTAGTGCTCTGCTTAAGTATCGTCTGGACAAGGACCACCAGTGTAGAGAAACATCAGAGGAGATCAACTATTATTGTCCAAGTTGTGTGTAGCAAGCCAGCCCAGGTAGGAGAAAGTAACGATAGTCAGCCAATGCTCTGACTGGGCATATGTCTCAGGGCAGTATACAGGCTTTCGGATTGAATTCTACGGTTGCATTGAGGTGGGGTGTCCCTCCTGCCCCAGGTTTGTTGATGAGCCGGAACCTCCTTGCCACGAGCCCGATGTTTCACAAGTGTGGATGCATCTTGCCCTTCTCCGTCTGTGTGGTCTGTGCAGTGGGGTTAGAGGGTTAGACCCTGCGCGACTCTAAGTTCGGGAAGGCCATGGGTAAGAATAATTGCCTTTGGTGGTGATGGGCCTGTTAGGGGCCTATTTGTCAGAGTTTTAAGTGTCTCTTTTCGTCTCACTACAAGATTAACATCTTCATTTGTTTTATTCCTTAATAATGTTTTCGATCCCTTTTGTGTTGGTTCATTGTTCATTGCACCCTGTTATTTTGTATTGATACTTTCTATACAATTTCGCTTTGTAATTGTAAGAGATTGGGAGTGACCATAGGACAGAGGCTAGCAAAATAAATATAGAAAGATACACATTATGATTTTCCTTACCTAAATGGCAGGTCCAAAGAGGCAGGAGTCAAGTAATGCCTTTTCAAATTAAGATAGAGAAAATATACCTCAAAAAATTATATCTGGACTCGACCTCGAAATATAGCATATCAGACCAGATTATTTTCATGCTGCACAGAAAATAAATGTTAATAAACTGAAAAAATATATATAAAATCTTAGTTGATATCTATTTAAGTTATAAAACAGTTTTGAAATTGATAATGTGATTTTACTGCTAGCTGAGGCAAAACATTTTTTTAAATTATTTGTGCACACATTACAAGAAGATAAAAATGAATTATTTATTGAGAACGGTTTCAAAATAATGACGTCATGCCCGCAAGTGGAGAAACATTACTGAGGACTAGGAAGAAATGTATTTGAGCCATGGGAGGAAGAAATGTGGCCGATGGCTAAGATAGTCAATATGTGGCTATGCTTATTATAACTATGTTCGAGATGGGGAAGAAGGGAAGGAAAGATGTAGTTGACTAAAATGTGTAAGTAAGGGGCTGTCTGTAAAAATCTGTGCTGATTAGTAATAGTAGTAATAATAGCGCTAGTATGCAGGCACTTTGTGTGGCTAATAGATGTATGCACAACTGTTTAAAATACAACTTTTGATCCTATTAATCAACCATATTACCTTATAGCAAATTAAAGCCTCTCTATGGTAACCTGCTAATGTACCCAATATCCACAGGACACCAGTTAAACTAGTCAAGAACTACCACCAATTATGACAAAAAATAAAGCACACACACTAAAACATCTCAGCAAAGACAAGTACTGTTAAGGGGAAGTGAAATTCTATTTTTATTTAATGGGACATTGTAGGTACTGTAACTGCTTAATCTCACTGAAGTGATTATAGTATAATCCCTTTCTCCTTGAAGCTTCTAGAACAATTTGTTTTACCCATCGGACATGCTTTCTCAATTCCAACTCTGTTCTCGACCCTGTTCAATCTGTTTGTCACCCCCTCCAATCTACTAAGACTGCTCTGATTACAGTAAATAACGATCTAATCGCAGCTAAATCCAAAGGCCATTACTCCATACTAATTCTTTTAAATCTCTCTGCTGCCTGCGTTACTGTTGATCATACTCTGCTTCTTCAAACTCTTCACATCCTTGTTCTCTCTACACTATACTTTTGTGGTTCTTGTCCTATCTCTCTCTCAGTGTCTCCTTTTCTAATAACTAATAATGTTATAGTAGTTCTTTAGAATTCCTTTACACAGAATGTAACACAGAGCTAGCAGCTTAAAGTCATAAAAACTAGATACTGACAGGTAGAATCACACAGAGAATCATGCAGCTCAAAGTAGTAAAATCTAGATGCTGACAGTTTACTATAATCAATACAGCTGTAACGGAGCTCCCTGTAACCCAGTTGGGTACCTCTGCCGACGGATGCTCCTAGTGCTTCTCAAGGCCCCCAAGTGCTCCACTAGACACCATCAGCACTGTAGACCCCATGAACCGCACAGCTTGGTTGGGGTCTCGCTACGACAAGGCTCCAGGTTCAAGTGGGTGAACCTCTCTTCCTCCAGAGAGTCAAGCAGGAATAGCTCTTACAAGAGCTCAGGGAATCCAAGGAAGTATAGGGATTATAGCAATCCCTTGTAGTGAAATAGCAGTTCCCTACAATATGAGACAGAACTCAGATTTGAGGGTGAAGAAGTCTGAGGTTTAATGGAGGCACACTGCCTTTTATGCAGGTTTCCCAACAAGGGTGATGCCCAGGTGGACCTTGTTGGGCACGGGGACACAAAGTGTACAAACCAATGAAAACAATGTGACAATGCATTACACTCCCACATACAGTACACAATCCCTCCCCTCTGCCTGTGATATAATTAAGGCAGATAATGCATTAATTTAATAATCCCCAGGCTGAAAAAAAAACAAATTTTTACAAAGTCTAATAAGTACCCCAAAATACAACATATCCCCATAATCCCCCGATAGCCCTGATCTGGGGGAACAACATACTTAAAAATCACCCTGATCAGTTCAGGGGTTGAAAAATTAGTTGGAAGTCTCTTTTGACAGACCGCATGCGTGGCTTCATGCCCAAAACAGTTCCAGAGAATTAGGCTGTGCAGCCAGTCTATTTCAACAGTCGAAGTAATGTTCAAATACTCGAACGGAGCTGTTCGTGCACAGAGTCAGTGAGTGTATCTGGTTCAGTAGATTAAATCTACCGAACGGTAGGCATGTGCATGGGGAAAATCTTCGGCTCGGATCGGCATTCGGCAATTCGGGACTTCGGCAATTCGGCACTTCGGATCTTAGACACTTCTGAGTTGTCGGTGGGGGCCCTAAATAAGAATAAAGGGGGGACCTAATGTCCTCCCCCTGACCCCCACCCCTGAGCGGTGGGTGGGAGCCCTATATACAAATTGGGGGGGGACCTAATGTCCTCCCCCTGGCCCCCACCCCTGAGCAGTGGGTGGGGGCCCTAAACAAGAATAAGGGGGGGACCTATTGTCCTCCCCCTTGGCCCCCACCCCTGAGCGGTGGGTGGGGGCCCTAAATACAAATGGGGGAACCTAATGTCCTCTCCCCTGGACCCACCCTTGAGAGGTGGGTGGGGGCCCTAAACAAAAAATAAGGGAGGGACCTAATGTCGTCGTCCCTGGCCCCCACCCCTGAGCGGTGGGTGGGGGCCCTAAACTAGAATGAGGGGGGGGACCTAAATACAAATGGGGGAACCTAATGTCCTCTCCCCTGGCCCCCACCCTTGAGAGGTGGATGGGGGCCCTAAACAAAAAATAAGGGAGGGACCTAATGTCGTTGTAAATTTATTTATTTATTTATTTTATTTTATTTTTTTTGCAGTGCACATAAAGTTTACAAGCACGTCTGAGGTGCCCCGAGAGCAGTTCCCATGCGTTTTCCTCTATAAACATGCGGGACAAATGAAATACAGGCACAATTTTTATATTATTTGTATGCTTAGTTAAACGGGTCATTCTTCAAACAATGCTGTCTAGTCTAATATCTATCAATCGAGGCAGAGGCTGTGTACATTTCATAGCTTGTAGTCTTAGCTAACTATGAGTAAGGTTGCGTTATCACGGTTATGCTTTACGTAGCAAAAACATTTAAACCTCAACTGCAAATACAAGGAAATACCTTTCATGATAATTAGTACATATAAACTCAGATGCAGTATGAGTGAGGAGAGCAAGTAATCAATTATCTAATAGCAGGCTTATATAATTAGCTTGGCAGGGTTAAGCTGCACATTTTCTATAAATGACATACGAGTAGCCAGGCACGGTCATGAACTTTGCTTGCATGTCATGGACTTTGCTCTCATGGATGCTTATTAAAGGGGAGCAGGGTAGTATATTAGTAGTCTGGCTTTTCTATATCATGGATATCATCGCGATACCAGGGTAGATATGCCTATATGGTGATTATAGAGTGAGGCACAGTAGACTAAACAAGAATAATACACTAACAAACATAGATAAATGATAATTGAATGCGGAAGTCCACTGTACCACCTAACAAGGATCCCCAACAGGATTTCAAGTACTGTTCTATGGTCTGTGCATTACTCGCCCCCTATGTTGTGCATGGTTCTCTGCTGGGTGTCCATAGCTGTAGGGGTCTTTCATGTTTGCATATAGCAGTCAGCCTACTCCCATCATGGGAACCTTAATTTCCTGTAGTACCGTTATGCGGTGCTCCTGGTTTCTGCTCGGGGACAGTCCCTGGAGGTGGGTGGACTTTTTAGGGCAGTGTATGGTGACAATCTTGCTGCTGTTTTGCTGTGGACCCTGTGGCATGTAAGTATGTTCCAGGTGACGCTGGAGGCCATTTTCTTTTCAGGCTGGCGCCTCTCGCCGGGCTTCTGCTGTATTAGAGGGGTCGCTTGGTGTTGTGAGGGCGGGAAGTCTCCTGTGCCCCGGCCTGTAGTGGAGCCTGTGCCTTCTTGCCACGAGCCTGGGTGCCGGTGTGGTCCAGGCTCATCCCTTTCAGGATAGTGCGGTAAGCGTTGCTGGCCTGGGTGATTCGTCGTCTCACGGTTCTCCGCCTGTGTGACTGGCACTTATGGGGTGCACCCCTTGTTGCTCCCAGCCCGGGAGGGCCTGTATCGTGGGGGTTTGTAGTGTGGGTTTGCTTTGCGCCCTCCGGTGGGGTCCCGGTTCTCCTCACGCTGTTACCCCTTTCCCGTGCGGGCGGCAAGGGGCGAGTTGGCGCTGGTTGTAATTGCTGCAACCATTTGGCCCAGAAATGGTCAAAAAATTCATCTATTGGGTCTTTAGCACGTTTGTTGGCGTTTGGGGTGTATTGGGGCTCTCGTCTGTCTCGTGCAGCTGAGTCATTTAGCACCGCCATCTTGGCGGCCCCCGCCGCCACGTTGCTTGGGAGGACTGCGGGAGCTGTCGATTGGTGTGGCGTGCGGGGTCCCCCTGCTGACGGAGACTGGGATGTCTCCCACCGGTCCAAGGGGGGGTGCGTTTTCTTGTAGCTTGTGGGTCGCTGAGTCGGGCGGGAAGGCGGCCGTCCTTCCCCATCACCGTCTCTGGTAGGCCCAAGTCGGCCATTGCGGTTCCCAGACAGGCTGTGTGTCGCGTGAGTGGCTTAATTGGGCCCTTACCGCTGGAGCTCATGTTGAGTGCGTCCTGTCGGTTTACTTGCCGCCCCCCCTAAATGCAAATTTAACCCCCCTCTCCCCAGGTGACTAGGGGTCCCCAAACTCCTAGCCACCCCCTCCCCAAAAAAATAAACTCCTACCTACCCCCTCACCCTAAAAATAATGAGGGGGACCTTTAACTAAATACCTGTAAAAATAAAAATAAACTTACCATTCGATGTTTTCTTTCTTCTAAAATCTTCTTGTTTCAACCCCAAAAAAGACCAAATAAAAATCCATAATAACCGACGCAATAAAAAAAAACAGAGCGCAAAAAAAAATAATCCATCTTCACCCATGGAGGGCTCCGCGCATACTGAGCTCTGCAGGGTGGGGGAAGGCTTATAAAGTCTTGCCCCACCCTGCAATTAGGCTCAGAGCACTCTGATTGGTGGGTTTAAGCCATCCAATCAGAGTGCTCTGACAGGTAAATGAAGAGACTGACAGGTAAGTCTCTACATTTACCTGTCACAGCACTCTGATTGGTTGATTTGAAATCCACCAATCAGAGTGCTCTGTGTCATTTTACACAGCGTTGGAAAGTTCTTTGGAATTTTCCCACGCTGTGTAATTTGACTCATAACTCTCCGATTGGTTACTTAATCCACCAATCAGAGAGTTATGAGTCAAATTACACAGCGTGGGAAAATTCCAAAGAACTTCCAAAGTAATTAGGCAATACTGTGCTTCGGAACTTCGGAACTTCGGCACTTTGACACCTCGGAACTTCGGCAACTTCGGAAACTCGTCACTTCAGCAATTCGGCACTTCAGCACTTCAGCACTACTACACTTCGGAAATTCTGTAATTTCGGCATTTCGGCATTTCAGCTATTCGGACATTCGGAGGAACCCGAATGTCTGAATTACCCGAAATTCGGTTGAATTTTAATTCGGACCAAAATGAATTGCACATGTCTACCGAACGGCGCTCCGTTCGTGCAATTCCAGCTGAAACTAACTGGAGGTGAAAGTCCCAGCGGTGTATGTGCTGTCTAGTGTCGATTTTAGTTCCATGCGCTCGACCACAAAACACAGCTGGACGCGTTTGACTAAACAAAATGGCCACCGCCACATGTTCGACTATACGAACAGCGACCACCCTGCTGTTCATCAATTAAGCTGCGGTTAACCACAGCTTCTGGGAGGTTAACAGGCTGCACACTCCACTTGCGGGTGGTCGACAGTTTGTTCAGTAAATGAACACCATAAGCCTAATCCATTCGGTAAGCCCCATATACTGCACCATTTAGCCCAAAGTTCACCACAGGGCGATAGTCACAGGGCAGGAGGCTGGCAAGCAGGCGAGGTCACTTTCGCCACAACAGCAAATTAAATCACTCACTGCTGGCTACAATTCTCACAGATTAAGCACTTAAACATTGCAAATCAAAATATACAATGTTTCTCACAGAAATAGTCAACTTAACTATTTTCTTCCATCCAGTCACCATAAGAACCATTCTAAGAAATTGCTGAAGATAATTAACTTTTTCTTGATATGTTAAAGATAAGTCAATATATCTGGATAATAGCTTGATATGCTAAACTTAGCAATTTACCAGCGATTTTATATATATGATTATTTTTGGTCCCAGCTGCAGTCTGAGATTTTTTTAATTATATATATAATTCCCTCAGCTAAATATGATTTCAAAGGTTTGAGTTCTAATCAGTTTTATTCAGGTATATTTCTGGTTTTAGTAAAAATTTATTTAATTTAAATAAAATTATACTAGAATATTTACCAGCTTTTCTTGGTTGAAAATTATTTAGGCTTGAAGATATAATCCCATGAATGGTGAATGCAAGAATGTTTAGAGATAGAGAATTTGAATAGAAATATAGAATAGTTCTGTTCTGCCTAGCAAAGATAATTTTCAAAGTCCCAGAATTCAGTTGGAAAGATAGAGTGTTAGAGTGGTATTCCTTTGTCTGGTCTGATGAAGTTTTGATGATCTCCTGAATTTTGCATCTCACCTTCTGGATCCGACCCTTAGATCTTTTTTTTACTAACAGTGTCGTCTTCTCATTTTTAAAGAATTCCTTATCTTTAATTTCTGTACGTCACCAATTTAAAGTGACCAATGGGTTAGGTGGATGTACCTTATAGACATTCATCGGTTGATGGCGTCGTTGCATCACAATAAATTTCCATTCCGAATTCCAACTACCTTTCTCAAAGGGGTTAATTGAATTTCATGATGCAAATTACATCAAAATGTTTTAACTTTATAGGCAATCCATCAAGAATGATTGTCATACTTCAAGGGATAGTGGTCCTTTTTGGTAGACTACAGGTCTCCTTTTCATGCCATAAAGTATCTTTTTGACACATCTGGACTTTTCAATTCACTCTTACAATGGGGTCTTGTGGAAATTTAATTTAATTTTAAAAGTAAAATTAATTACTGGTACAGATTATGTCTTCTTGATTATTCTAGCCTGTCTGGTTTTCTCAGTTACACTGTCCCATTGTATAAGCTAAGTGTCTATACCATTAATATGTGACAACATATGATATTACATGTATTTTACACACGTTCACCTAATATTAGTTTTAATAATAATGAAATGTATTCATTAGATTCTATCTATGAATATATTCAAATTATTAATGTAGGTACTATTTGTATATAATTCAACATAATTATATGGTTAGCATATACATATGTCAGAGGTGTCAGAGGTATTGTGGAAATGAAATTAAAAAAGAATAACTGTAAAGTCACTACTTTACAGATGTGTATCCATTTTGTAACAGAGTATAAAAAAACAAATGCACAGACCCTTTTTTCCTCTTTCTCACTCCATTCAATGCCTGACCAAAGTGATTGGAATGCGGCTAATCTAAACAATGATCAGAAATAAGGAATCTCTTACACTTAGAACTAAGTGTTAGAAACCAAAATATTTGGAACAAGGGGTATTGAAAGCCAAGCTTTATATATATATATATATATATATATATATATATATATATATATATATATATATATATATATAGGAACAAGGGGGATATAAAGCTTGGCTTTCAACCCCCCGTTCCAAATATTTTGGTTTCTAACACTTAGTTCTATTCCATTCATAATCAAACCAATGCTAAATGCTATATAAGAGTGAACAGGTAGCCCATCCCCTCTGTGCTGCATGGGCTAACGAGGAAGCATTAGCCTGACTAACAATGGGTGGTTGTAATTGTCTAAGAGTGTGAGCTAATTGCTTTTAATCTATAACATATCCCATTGCTTGTATGAATCGGTATGACGAGGAGATAGTGTGTAATCATCGACTGGTTTGGCCAGACTGTGGATGGAAAAGGACCACTATTTAGTGTTAAACTGCTTAAAAGTGGTTAAACACTGAATGGAGGGGCAGCCCTAGTGGACTCAAGGAACTAGAACCAATTCAATTAGATCAAATAGGTATAGAGCCTTTAGTGTCCTTTTTAAGAGACAAAGAGGCAGCGGTGAATGATTGACTTTACTTCTATATTCTACTCTGCAACATTATTGACATTTGCCACACAGGGTCACTAAACGAAAAAGCATGCACCAACTGTCTTGTCCTCCTTTTCTTAGATTGCATGGGGGCTCTTAGTTAAGAGACAATGGTTCTTGTGCAATCCTCCTTGGGCTTTTGGGACATAGCTCTTACCTAAATGTTTAGATACATTTAAATATGAAATGCTTAAATAGATCTAACACACATATTAATATATGTTTTTCTCTTGCCTGTGAAAGAATTCTGGTATTTGTGCTTTCTTGGTAGGTCGGTAATTTGGGATAAAAATAATACAACAGCATTTGGATTTCTAGAAATAGCCCATGCATTGGCACGGTAAGTAATTTGCATATTTCCTTTTCCTAATTGCATTATAATTACATTATAATAGTAAAAACTGCATTTTAATAAACTTGCAAAGACATTTTTTGGTATCTGGAAGTTAAAGGACATTGTGAACTTTTCCAATAAGTAATACATTGCAATCTAATGATGGTTATTGCAAACTTTTAGAGAATTTTGCAAACTTTACTATATGGCCTATATGCGGTTTAATTAATCCCTGAATTAATTTGTAATATATAAAGCATCGACAACTGGGGAAAAATTACTAGTAACTTGGATCCAAATGCATTACATACAACATGTGTTTGTCGTTATGAAACCTATGTTTTATACTGTTACCATTACTTTAAAAGATAAATATAGATAACTATAATCTTCACCTATTCTCATAAGTCAAGCCTGTTTTGTTATAATTAATCATTTTTCTTGGTTTATCTATTGTACAGCACAGTGTAATATTTTGGCTCTATATAATCATATTAACTATAATAAATATATATATATATATATATACATATATTGTGTGATGTAATGGTTAAGATTATATATAATAATTTATTACAAATGTGTGCTAACAATTTGGCAAATATGTGCTAACAATTTTATATATATATATAAAATTGTCAGCACACATTTGTCAAATCTAGCGATGTAATAGAATACTGCCTCAATCTTGGTGTTCTAAATATGCCCCTATATACACTAGATCTGGGGTGCCCAAAAGGTAGATCCCCAGATGCTGCAGAACTACAACTCCCATATTGCTTTGCATGCCTTTAGAATGACAAAGCTTAATGGAAACTGTAGTTTTAAAATATCTGGAGATCTACCTTTTGGGCACCCCTGCACTAGATGCATATCTAATATTATAAATATTTATTATGTATATATTCTATGTACATGTGAGCATCATGGGCATCCTGGGTTACTGTGACAGATTCTGTTCTCATCAAAGAGGAAACCTCATGACCCAACCTTACAACTTTCTCTCTAGGGTCATGCCACTGTGAGCACTGTAGTACCACCATCTCCATCTATGTGGACTGCAGAAAAGAATGTGGTTGGACTTGTACTAAACATCTAATGAATGGCTACATCAGCACTTCCCGATCTCTTGTTTTTCAAAGTAATAATTTAGAAATTGAAACGGTTTATTCTGTGCTATGTGTTACTTGGCTATTTTCACTGATACAAAAAATGGCTACATAACTTCAGAAATAAAATAACTTTTAGTCTGTGTGATTTAATAACTATTTTCAATATTTTTAAAGGAATTACACTTTACAAGAAATGCCTCTGCCAATGAGTGATATATCACAGGCATATCGAATAAGTCCAGAAAAAACAGAAGAGGCTGTACAGCTGGTTGGTATAAATAGATTCTATTCTTTATACTGTTGAAGGTGATGCTGAATATTCTTTTTGAAATGTCCTATTATTTGTATAAAAATATTTAGTTGAAGGCAATATGCAATATATAGCAATATAACATGGATTGAAACATACTGCGGGAAAAGTTATATGAATCATACTTGGAGACATAAAACATTTACATTGCAATTTCCAACTTTAACCCCTTAAGGACACAACTTCTGGAATATAAGGGAATCATGACAGAATATTTCTGTCATATGTCCTTAAGGGGATAACCAGGGCCGCCATCAGGGGGTGACAACCGTGACAGTTGTCACGGGCCCGGCGGCCCTGGGGGGCCCGGACTGCTCTGTCAGTCCTGGGCCCCACTTTGTTTCTCTGCACACATAGATAGCGAATCTCGCTATCTATGTGTGCAGCCGCGGGCCCCCGGCTCCCTGTTACCGCAGAGGGGGCCCAGGCAGCACAGGAGCAGCCTCTCCTCCTCTCTTCTCATAACTCTCGCGAGACCCGGTTACCATGGCAACGCTCCGCGGGTCTCGCGAGAGTTATTAGAAGAGAGGAGAAGCTGCTCCTGTGCTGCCTGGGCCCCCTCTGCGGACGGTAACAGGGAGCCGGGGGGGCCCCCACCGGACCACCACTGATGGAATCTCCCCCCTCCCTGGACACAGGTAAGCAGGGAGGGGGGAGAAACAATTAAATTAATTAAAAATTCATTTTAAAATGCCCCTTCCTCCCCCCCCCAGATCACACATTTACACAACACACACACTGCATACACTAACACAACACACACTGCATACACTAACACACAACACACACACTCTGCATACACTAACACACAACACACACACACTGCATACACTAACACAACACACACACACACTGCATACACTAACACACAACACACACACACTGCATACACTAACACAACACACACACACTGCATACACTAACACAACACACACACACTGCATACACTAACACACAACACACACACTCAATACACTAACACAACACACACACACTGCATACACTAACACACAACACACACACTGCATACACTAACACAACACACACACACACTGCATACACTAACACAACACACACTCTGCATTCACTACACATTAACACACTCTGCATTCACTACACTAACACACACACTCTGCATCCACTACACACTAACACAATCTCTGCATTCACTACACTAACACACTCTCTGCATTCAGTACACATTAACACACTCTCTGCATTCACTACACTAACACACACTCTGCATCCGCTACACACTAACACACACTCTGCATCCGCTACACACTCACCCACTCTCTGCATTCACTACACTAACACACACTCTGCATCTGCTACACACTAACCCACTCTCTGCATTCACTACACATTAACACACTCTGCATTCACTACACTAACACACACACTCTGCATCCGCTACACACTAACACAATCTCTGCATTCACTACACTAACACACACTCTGCATCCGCTACACACTAACACACTCTCTGCATTCACTACACATTAACACATTCTGCATTCACTACACATTAACACATTCTGCGTTCACTACACTAACACACACTCTGCATTCACTACACATTAACACACACTCTGCATTCACTACAAATTTACACACACTCTGCATTCACTACAAATTTACACACACTCTGCATTCACTGCACTAACACACACTACATTCATTACACTGACACACTCTGCATTCACTACACACTAACACACACTCTGCATTCACTAAACTATGCATACACTATGGATTCACTATACTGACACACAATCACGCATTCACTACACTAACATCCTGTATTCACAGTACACACACTACATCCACCACACATTGAAACACTCTGCATTCACTATACACAGACACTGCGTCTAATGCACGCACTACATCCACTAAACACATTTCATCTAGTACATACAAACACTACATCTACTACACAAACACACACTACATCACTGTACACACACTATATCCACTACTCAAACACACTCTGCGTTCACTATACACACTGCATCCGCTACACAAACACACACTCTGCGTTCACTATACACACTGCATCCGCTACACAAACACACACTCTGCATTCACTGTACAAACAGTATCTAATACACACAAACACTACATCCATTACACATATTCTAATTCACTTCCACTATACACACCACATTCAGTCCTGCATCATTGTCAGCGGACCAGGTAGGGCGTGTGCGGGCCCGGGATGGAGGGAGGGGGGGGGCCCAAACCTGGTGCTTTGTCAGGGGCCCCAAAATTTCTGATGGCGGCCCTGGGGATAACAAACAACGTTTGTTAGCACATCTGATATGAAAGAAAGAAAATGTATATGGAAGCAGCAATTAGATGGTGGATAGAAAGGAAGCACACTAGGCAGAAGAAAGGGTGGAGGAAAGGTTTAGATAGGATGGGTCAAATTAGATCAATTAAATTGAAAATGTGTAGATACTCACATACATTGAGTCCTGATCTTTTGGGTAGTACCTCGACCCAGAATGGGGTCATTAAGTGAATACCACAAAAGTCCAGTGAGGATTTCTTAAAGTTAAGTGCCCTACTATGCAGATGTTAATTTGGGAAGATGCACTAACATATCAAAACACTAAAAACATGATTTAAAGGGTCATGTGAGATTGCAGGAAGGTATAATGAGATGGAAAGAGGGGGATAGTCGAAACTGGTTTCGAAAACAGCTGGAAAAAAGTCCAAATATCATTAAACAGTAAAGCCCCTAAAAGATCATTCCTAATTGAAACGAAAATGAGCAGCGATAGGATGGGTGACACTGGATGTCCTCATGCCTAACAACCCAACGACTTGGAAGTCCCTCTAGTGGCGGTCTGGTATTAAAAACTGCAATAATTACATTTGCAGGGCTAAGGGACCTGGGACACTGCACCCAGACCACTTCAAGGAGCTGAAGTGGTCTGGGTACCCATAGTGTCCCTGTAACAAGTGTCATCTCAAAAGTTGGTGGAAACATTGAAACAGCTGCTTAGAGTGTAACCAGGTGGACAATAAACTGAACTGATTTAATCTGGTTACTGAATCGAATACCCTGCAAATGGATGATGTGTCCAACTGTAGAACCTACTTGAAATTTGGAGTTTAGACAAAGGGTTAGATCTGGCGACTGAATGGAATGACTTGAAATGTGCCAAAAATGGTTTATATTACAAAGATGCAAATAGGAGCCACACTCAATCCCAGCGAACACTCTGTGCGCTGGAACAAGACCAGCATTCCCACAACGATAAAACAACAAAAAGAAAATCTTCAGGCACTCAGGGTGTTCAAGCTGCAGGTTTAATTGTACAAAAAAGAACAGCAACTTTTCGACCTGCCAAGTGGTCTTTGTAAAGATCTCTTGGCAGGCTGAAATGTTGCTGAAAAATGGATTATGTGTGAAAATGTACTACTGCCTTACTGTTTGCAATAATTTTGTGGACAACTAAATCTAACTATCTCTCTACTCATAACACTTGTTAAAATATCCATCTTTCAGGGACTAGGTCCCTATTGGCTTGTTAGGGCACCAGTCAATTACTGGAGATATTCATGCTCCAGAACAGGTCCTCGCATTGCAGCATTTTGTATACAGGAGAAAATCTATCTAGCTTGCCTGCTAATAGTGAACTGTTGGTGTATAAATAGTTAGTGTGGCTTTGGGTGAAACTGTAGCATTGTTTTATGGGCAAACTCTTGTCTTGATTTAGAGAGTCTTTTGTATAGAAAATGGTGTCCAAAGCGTGAGAAGGGTGAAGAGAGATTTACTAGAAAGAATTTTATAACAAACATTTTGTTAGATATAAAAAAGAAAATTAATGCTGGAAACTCATTATAAAGAGTACAACAATTGTAAAACACATTTCTTTGTCTTCTATGGGATTTTAAAAACATTGTATAAAAACCAATACATGATGATCTATTCCAAGGTTTACATCAGAGAGAGGTGTTCTGGATAGTCACTTTATACAGTAGGCATTCTCACGATCAAATATGATGCAACAAATTATTTTGTATAAAATATAGGTAATCTGTTTTTTTCTAGATTGATTGAATATCAGTTTTTCCCTAAAAATATTGATCCTATTTTTTTCTGATATGGCCTAACTACTATTTATTGTTACACAGAAGATCAGTTATTTTTTTTAAATTAAATTCAATACTATTTTGACTTGTTTAGGATTTTATTTCTAACAATCTTGAGTATACCTACCCTGTTACCAGAACATTTGGAGACAATTCAGCCAATTTCAAATTGAATCACATTCAGGAATAATATGGAGCAATTTGAAAGCCTTGTACAATTCATAGAATGGACATGTTTTGAATCCCCTCTGCATAGTCTGCAATAATACAGACCTCACTTAATTACCCACATCTCCTGATTATTATTATTATTGGTATTTTTATAGCGTCAACTTATTCCGCCGTGCTTTACAAATATAGAACGGGGATATTTTACAATTGTATAATTATATTATTTAATAACAACTATTGGGGTGTTGGTATATAGCTCACAAATCACTGGATAAGAACAAACACCTGAAATATTCAGTAAGCTCAAACTATTTTGGATGTTTATATTTATATGATTTGATTACAGCTGAAGAGTAATGATAAGGTTATGAATAGAATACAGATTTTACTGTTTAAAGACTTAAAACTACTTTTTATTAAAGTCTTATGTTTACTTTAATGTCATAGATACAGCAATGTCTACTGAGAAACAATCAAACAAAACATACTTTGCCTGTAGAAATCACAGGTTTACAAGAGGAGACATCGTCCATTCTATGCCAAGAGGTAACAGAAATTAGAATAATATCTAAGTAATCTACTCTTTCTTTCATCTTTGTCTTATATCAACAGTATTAGACTTAAAGGGACACTATAGGCACCAAAACAACTTCAGCTTAATAATGCAGTCTTGGTGCATAGATCAATTAAGTCTCAATGCTCAATTATCTGTCATTTGGGAGTTACATCACTTTGTTTATACAGCCCTAGCCACACCTCCCTGCATGTGACTTACATAACCAACCTAAACACTTCCTGTAAAAAGAGTGACTTACATAACCAACCTAAACACTTCCTGTAAAAAGAGATAAAATGTAAAAAGAGATAAAATGTTTAAAATATTTAAATGTTTAAACTTCCTGTTTAATTTAGAATGTGTTATCCTCTGCTCTTTTAATAGCCTACTAGAGCCTGCACGATCCTCCTGTGTGTAATTAACGTTTTATTTACAGAGTTAAGATCTGATTGAAATTGAAACCGCTTTTTTCATGTAGGCTGTGTGAGTCACAGATAGGGGAGGTGTGGCTAGGGCTGCATGCACAGAAACAAAAGTAAATTCAATCCTAATTGAGCAGTGAGACTACATGAGCATGGCCTATACACCACAATTCCATCATTAAGCTAAAGTTGTTTTGATGCCTATAGTGTCCCTTTGATTTCATATGTCCAGATACATAATTTAAAATGACCCAAATATCAAAAGCCTTGTGAATTTAGGTTAATTCTCTAGATCCAATTAATACTGTTATTTACAAATTATACAATACTTTAAATTACTTAATGTAAAAAAATTTTTTGAAAATAAGAGCAAAAGATTTGCATTGCTCTTTATTTAGTTTTTGTTTAGTGCAAAAGTGAAAATGCCTTCATGAATAATATTGCATAAAATATGACTTGACTTAAAACCATATATCTACTCTACTCTACTTAGTATTTCCAATACAGAAGCCCACATAATATTTATCCCAGTAACTTTTTCAAATTTAACAAACAATCCAAATAAATATCAATGGCACAAAACGATATAATGCAAGTATAAAACAATGTAATATTTAAATTTACCATGGATATATAAATAATGTATAAAAAATATCTTATACCATATACCAAAGGTAAAAACGAATAGCAGTTCCCAAGGAAATATAAATGATGAAAAGAAATGGATGATGTAATGTGTTTCATCTAAATTCTTTTAGGGTTATTCACTAAAGTGTGAATTGTTTCAAATTCAGAGTAAATTAAATGTGCGTTTAAAATTATCAAACAAAATTTGTAGAACTGTAAATATTCTCCAATTCAGCTTTTTTCAGTCCAGCTATTTTAACTTAAGCTTTTAAACTCACTTTAAATTTCCAAGAAAGTTCACTTTAGACCGTCTTAGATTTCCTCAGGAGCATAACTTTGTTTTGCAAATAGTCCTCCTTATAAGAGGTCCAAATTGCTTAATATTTTTATAAACTGCAATAATTACCTTGCACGGTTTAGTCCTCCTCTAGTGGCTGTTTATCAGACAGCCACTAGAGGGACTTCTCTGTTCTTAGAACACGAAAAGTGTTTCAAAACGACGCTGGACATCCTCACGCTATGCTTGACGAGCTCCAGCGTTGCCAGAATCCCCATAGGAAAGCACTGAATAATACTTTCCTATGGGGAAGTCTAATGCGTGCGCGTGGCCATTGCCGCGCATGTGCATTAGGTCTCCCCCGCCTGATGTCGGTGCGGGAAGAGCATGGGCGGAGCCTGACCCAGCGCTGAGGGACATCAGCGCTGGATTCAGGTAAGTCACTGAAGGGGTTTTAACCCCTTCAGCAACATTGGATGGGGGGTGGGTGGGAGAGGGGCACTGCAGGATCCTGCAGTGCCAGAAAAACGGATATGTTTTCCTGGCACTAGAGAGTCCCTTTAAATAATACAATCAAAACCTTAGCATAATATGCAATATTTCTTTTCAATTTTTAACTACGCCCAAATTCACATATCCTTACTAATTAAGTATAGCTGATCCAAGCTCCTTGGTTATGCTGATGATTTTCTGTCATCTACTCTCATCCTCATTTCCAGCTCTCACCTACAAGACCTTGCTATAGCTGTCCCTTGTTATGAATTGCCCTTTCCATTCCATTCCATTAGGGTTTCTACTAATCTATTTTAAGAGTCCTTAAAATATTATTTATTTTTAAAAGTCATAGCAAATGAACAGGTAACCTGTCTCAAATGTCTCCCTCCATACTCTTCATTAATCCAATTATTCTTCTCTTCTAAATATGCTCATTGTTATTGTGAATTCATTCATACACTCTTCTGCTATACCATGGTGCTAACAACCAGGAATTCAAAAATAAGTCTGCATCACCACCTGTTGGTTGGATACAGTACCACATACATTCAAAGTCAGATTCATATGTAGTCAACATTTCCTATAGTCTTCTTTATTAATTTCTTTATATTATGTTTTAATTCTGTGTTGTTGTTTTATAACTCATCTTGATTTATTCTCATTTTAAATCAACACACATCAGCTATATTTTTCTCCAAGTTAAAGGGACATGCCCCCTTGTTTCAAACATGCAAGTGAAAACATTGGCATTCTGCAATAATGGCAGTGTTTACATTTCAAAGCTTACAGCCGTTATTGGTTCTCACTCAGACAGCCACTAAAAGCGTTTCTTCCAAAATAGTAAAAAAAGTGTTTTTAGTTGCACATTAAAAAATTGTTAGTTTTAAGCACTGTTGCCCGCACTTTATATTAAGGATCCAAAGATACATTAACACTGGGATTTACTAGGCTCCTTTCCAGATGAGCAGGATCATTATATTCTTCCTGCTACTGGTTATTATACAGACATGCACTATCATATGTCCTTGGTTTTCTCTCTGAGATTGAAGAGACGTGGCATGCTATCTTTAAAGGCATTACTGGACTAAAAGAGAACCTATAATTGTTTGGGCTCTACCTCATGTGAGTGTATTTATTTGTGGAATATTCTATTAACATCTACACTATATACTGTTTTCCTTTTTATGTTTTATATTCTGCATTTGCTACTGCTCTGCAAGGTACATTGCAAGAGATAAGATACCTCCAGATACAGCTATTATGCTGTATCTCTCATGCAGAGAAAACTTGTTGGCATTTAGGATCTGAACTTCCCTTATGAGTGGGATCAGTCTGATATGCTTCAGAATATGTTCTCTCTGTAATGGCACAAGTGAGCAAAAACTATTTTAAGACCTGAGCGAGTATTTAACAAAGGACAAGCTAATGAGTTTCTCTTAGCTTTTGTCCTTTATATTCTTTATTTTGTTACCTTATTTTATACACTAGCATTCCACTAATAAGTTATAAGTATTTCACTTCTACCTATCATTGTACTGTATTTTGGGGTGAGGGAAGTAAGGTACCCTTCACAAGTGTTTGAGCTACTGTCTTTTTTTATTTAAACACACTAGTATTTATATTTGCACTATTTTAAAAATCCATAATAACCCAACACTGTTATAATGCCCCCATTTACATTTTAATGTGATGACTGGCTAACTGTTGAGGGTTTTTTTTTTGTTTTGTTTTTTGCTACTGCTGCAGTGATAGTTGGAATTTTTATCTCTGAAGCACGAAACAAATGAAACAGTTTATCTATTGGCAATCGAGTTGCAAATCGGCAATTGCCCAAATTTCATACAAATCACGATTCATCCAAAACCAAATGCACAAGTCTAATTAAAATATGAATATGTAGATTTAATAAACAGTATTAAAAGATGAAATCCTAAGATACTCCACTTATATATATATACATATATCCAACGTAAAATAAATATCAATTTATAACTATCCTCTGCACTCAACACAAGATTTTTTTTATCCAAAGCATTTGCTATCAGTTTGTACAATTAATGTTTTTGTATGGAACTGTATCTAATGCCTAGTCAAAATCCAAGTAGATCACATCCACTGCAACAACCTGACCTTAACAACTATTCAAATATTTTCTCAACCACAGATGTTAAGCTCACCACACATGCTTTTCTACAATCATATGGTATGATTCTTGAAATTAATAAATCCTGGAACATTAAAGGTAATGGTTTGATCATTTGCACACTATGCCCCTAAGTACCTGTAGGTGAATACCACCTGGTTCTAGGGCCTTCTTTACATTAACTTTATTTAACTGTTTTTTGGACTTTATACTACATGTTGTAAGGTGATTGCAACAGGGATTTGCAAATAGACATATATTCTTCCTTATTAGTTATGTATTAAAGGAAAAATAGTTTTTAGAATTTCTACCTTCACCTGATCCTCATATACTAACACATCCATCTTGAATTTAAATGTTAACATTTAAGTAATTAAAAAGCTTTTTGAAGTTGCTCTTGCAACAAGATTTTAATATTCTTCTTTAGCTTACTGAGACAAGAAAGTGTCAAAAACCAGTTTTCCCTAGCTGAACAATTAGATCCCCTGGACAGAGGTCATCTGTCTGGATAATTAAATTCTCCAATGATTAAAGACTTTCCCAGATGTGCAGCCTTATTCATTTTCTCATTAATATTAATGTTTGTGGATTTGTTTCATACTACTAGCATTAAGGAATGACCCCTAATTTCTCCCATGCAAATGTCTACCTATATGTCTTCCACATTCATACCTGCATCATCACATACCATTTTCTTACCACTTGGCTTTAATTCTGGTATAGCATATAAATATACCCCTCAATATTTTCATTTTTTTTCTGTCCTTTCTAAACAATATATCCATTTATGTAACAACCCAGTCGTGTTTCATACCACCAATTTTCAGTAATACCAGTTATGTTGTACTGTCCATTTTATACCATTTCACTGACTCTCAAATTACAATTATAAACGCATACCATTTAGAAAAATAGGCTTACGGTGTCTCACACAATGTGTTTTGAGCTTTATAATAGGGCCATTATGTAGTGCCCAGCAAAATAAAGACTTTAGGTAGAATGTTATATTCACATGCTGAAGTCTGAAGTCCTTAAAGTGGTAATATGACTTAGAGTTTATGAGTGTTTACAGCTATTAAGGCTTATAGATATTGTGCAAAGATAAAGAACACATCCCCGAAGAAGTCCCCTGGGACAAAACTTTTTGGACTTACTGTATTTCCTGTTTTATTTATTTATTTATTATTTTGTGAACTTTTGGTTGCTATTTTTCCTGCATCTGTGGAATTGCTGACAGCTTTCTGTGTTCTTGGGATCCACTTATTGTGGACATATGCAGTTTTATCTCATATGTTTAGTATACTACAACATTACTATTGGATCAAGACAGTAATGCTGGATCAATACACCTATGGGGCGATGTGTCATAAATTCACCTATATCTTGTAAGTTCTCTACCTCCCCTTGCATTGGGTTTCTAGCTGTATTACACTGTTTTTGGTTTTTCCTCTCCTAGATTTATAGTACATATATCAGGTTGTATTATATTATTATATTATATTTATATATTCTTAGAGTTTTTCCTTTTGATATATACATATATCTATATACATATAATAGTGTAGATTGGATTAGCCGTATTAGTCCAGTAGACAAGATGCCAAAATACCAGAGTATTGCAGTATGCAATGATACCTTTTTTATTGGACTAATATAATATTAGTTTCCTCTCTTGTTTTAAAGTTGTTTTAAATGTTAAACTCTTTCAGATTGATTTATATTGCTTCAGACCTGAGGAAGAGCGGAAACTCTTGAAAGCTTGTCTTTGAAATATTATATTAGTCCAATAAAAAAGCTACCATTGCATACTGCAATACTCTGGTATTTTGGCATCTTATATGTGTTTTCATACATATATATATATAATCTCTTTTGTTCTTAAATATATATTGTGGTCTGTAACTCCGCACACTCTCAGTCATCACTTACATGACTGAGAATGGTGGAATGTTAAGTCCATAGTATCTTGATTTGTGTTAAACTCTTACCAACCAAGCCCTATGGCCCAACCATCCTAAACAATCCCTACTCCTAGTCCCTTAGCCCTACACCTCCGAATGCCAAGTTACCTCCTACCCTAAACCATAACAAAATCTAGTGTTGGTGCTAAGGTTCCTTTCCTGTTAGGCAGTATTGGGCAAATTATGTCCTGGTCTGCATTAAATAGTAGAACTAGATAGTAGAATAGTAGCAAAGAGAGTAGTTGCACCCTCCAGGGCAGCTATTATCTGCCATCACAATTCTTCTCTAGAGAAGGCCTTATTAAACTGGTGGCAGCAACCTATAGCATCTGTTGTCCGAGAATTTAATTCCAACTAATATTGTTAGGCTGCCTTGTGATTAGGATTCTGATATTGCAGACAAAACCTTTTTTTATTGGACTAACATCATTTTTGGTTGAGTAGAAATTCTTTCTGGATTTTTTTTCCATTCTCTGACCCTATAAACCCTCTCTCGTAGATGGTGAATGAGATGTGCTTGAATATACAAGAACGCATTGAGTCTCTGAGCACATATCCAGAGAAAGAGGCTGAATTTGACTTAGCATTTGCAGAAGAAGCTGTGAAAGATGCAAACTTCACAATCAGTGTAAGTAAGAGAATGCAAATAGTTCCATAAATGATGTTGCAGTACAGAATGTATATAGTAGCAAGATAAGGAATGAGAAATACATGGCACGTCATGTGGCAAACATATTCATGAAAAGGCACACAAATGCATACAAGGGACATGCAAACTTGCACACAAAGTGGTCTCCTAAGGGAAATCAAATTATTTTCAGCTGGACTGCTGTTTAATTATTTATGCAGTTTATCTAGACTGCAAAGATAATGCTTTTCTACATCCTCCAAGATTTTTTTCACTTCACTTACATTTATGATGTTTTTGTGCTATGGGTTTGGTTCAGTCATTTATGTTGCACATACTTTTTATATACATGTTTAGATTTGTAAGTAAGTAATGCAACACTGCATTTTCAAAAATGGCTTGTGGGTGTACTGGGTAAATAGTAGCTGGTGAGTGCATGGGTTGTGGGGGAGCAATTGCTTGTGTGTGAATGAGTTATGGAGAAACAAGGACTGGTGTGTGTAGTGAAGGAGCAATTGTTGATAAATTGATAAGCTGTGGTGGACAGTGGCAAGTATGTAAAAAGGGTTGAATGAGCAAAAGGTGGTGTGTGAATGGATTATGCTAGAGCAGGGAAGTTAGAAGGGACATAAAGGGCTCATGGGGATAGCAGGTGGGGGCTCATTAGCAAATTTTGCCTGAGGGCCCAGTTTGTTGTAGTCATATATTGACTTGCAAGTTGTCACTTCAGTATATGTTTGCTAAAATAAAAATATTCCTACTAAAGGTTCTTCCAGTCTTGTATGAAGCATGGCATTCACCATATAAAAACAGCAAGTTACAACACAAGCTGGAAGGCATGGCGGACAAGATATCAGATGCCTGCAGCCAAGATATACAGGTATGAGTGTCAGCTCATGTGTGAAAAAGTATAGTTTGTTTTGATTTCTTTATGTTATCTTTTTGTTCACTTTGTTCCTGACCATGACACTTTCTGTGATTTCCCTAAATTTTCAGTATTTTTTATTTTATGTTTACTTATCTCTAATGTTGAGCAAATACATGTTTGTGAGCTTTAAACTATAAAATGAAATATAGATGTCCTCAATATATTTACCTCTATCTTGGAACTGAGTGTCTCCATCTTAACGGTCTAACAAATTATTACTATGAACGTCACTGGAGGATGCTCTTCTACAATTGTTGTGACCTGACCAGAAATGTTATATTTGGGCGTTCTGATATTTCATATAAATGTTGTTTATCCTCTATATTTGCTACAATTTAAAAAAAAAAACTTCTAAAGTGTTCTTTTTTTTTATTGAAGGCATTTAGTCAGTTGATAATGGATGCAGCAGAAAACTTGTGCCCTAAAATCCTACAGAAAAATGGAGTAAGAGAAAAACTAGTTACCTCAGTTTCTGATGTACTGCTTCCTCAGAAGAACACGGAACTAGAATCCAGTCTTGAACGTGCCATAAAGGAAATTCTAAACAAACTGAAGTAAGAACTATTTGCTGTTTTCTGCTTTGTGCTCGAGTATATCAGTAAGGTATGCCAGGGAATTATATAGATTTTAAGGCTAAATTAGCCAATGACTATGAATTGAATTGCAGTATTGTAGTGAAAATGATCCAGTTATTAGTCATCATTCTTTGAAGACATATAATCAAGTGTTTCACCAAGGAGGTGAAGAAAGTGTGCCCTCTTTTAGGTCCAATTAACACAGTAATTTAAGAAAAAAGACCAAAGTCCATCATCAATAAACACATTCTTTTTTTTGTTGTTACAAGAAGGCAACCCTCACCCACCAATTTTAAGCCATTTGTAATTATGCCAAAACTCCTTTTTGACTTAAAAAACGCCAATCAGAAATTCCCATAAATTAAACCTTTATTGCTGCTTATATAAATGACTTATTAGTATTCTGTTTTTCCAAAATATCATCCACACCTATTTTAGAAATATCTTCAGAACCTGATAAAACAACCTCAGTCGACAAAGCATTCCACATAATCATTGTTCTTGATGTAAAGAACCATTTCCTAGCTATAAGCAATATTTCTTTTCTTCATGTCTCAAAAGATGACCAATTGTCCTACGTGCCATTTTATTAATGAACAGATTCCCAGAACGCTGTTTGTATTGACCCTGTATATACTTGTATGTACCATATTCCTTGAAAAAAAAAATTTTTTAAGTAAACTATTTAAGTTTTTCTAGCCTTATCTCATTACTAATATTTTCCATTCCCTTATCAATTTTGTAGCTTTTTCTAAGCTTGTGCCCAAAAGTGAACTGCATATTCAAGAGGGGGTCATACAATGGCTATATAAGGGACAATTTTTTTTCACAATAATTTATACAACTTCTTTTATGCAAGATAATACCTTAATAACCTTTGCAACTTCTGATTTACATTGCACATTGCTACTAGTGTTTTTGCCTAAAATTATTTCCAAGTCTTTCTCATTAGGGGATTCTCTGAGCACCAACATAAATTTAGCTTAAGGTAGCCTCTATGGAAAAATATGTAATTTTTTACAACAAAGTGTGTTTATTTTAGAAGTTTTTATCTCCTGCTTTGTTGATTGAACTTAATCAACACAGGATCAAGCAGGCAACTAACAGGGCAGGAGGTAATAAATAAATAAAAATAACAAACTATGCAATAGGGAAAGTGTTTAGGGAAGGAGTGGATAAACAAAGTAATTTAACTCCTGTATAGCAGATAATTATATTAGCAGACAACTAATTGAGAAATTAGATAATGACAGCTAATTGGGCATTCAGACTGCATCTTTACATCAAAGCCACTTCACTAAAGTTGTTATGGTGCTTAAAGTGTTTCTTTAACAGTTATCCCTAACTAAACCCCATTAAGGATATAAATTGCTTCTGGGTTCTTCATCCCAAAATGTATAACATTGTACTTATCTATTTTGCAACTTATCTGTCCAGCCTCCTAATGTATCCAAATCCTTCTTAAGAGTTCATTACTTCACCTAGTAATGTGTCATCTGCAAATACAGACAGATGGCTTTTGATGCCCATTTCCAGATCATTAAAGGGACACTCCAGACCCCTAAAACACTTTAGCTTGTTGGTGTGTTTGACGTGCTAAAAAGTATCCTTTTTTTTTTGCATTGTAAAAAAGCCCAGCTTTCAATAGAAATTTATACTTTTTATAAATTAACCTTGTGACACCCCCAGTCTGTCAGACAGTGCTTAGATCAGTGACGCTAAAACTCACGAGGCAGCAATTGCCCTGAGCACCTGTCTTGCAAAGACTTGTCATTGAGTTGCATTGGAAAATCTTTAATTGGACAGCCACATAAATCCTATACTAGGTTAGAAGGGGAGGGCTTGTAAAGGCTTCAGACAAGAGAACTGAAGCTTTTGCAAGCTCTTTTTAGATACAGCTCCAATGGAAAATGCATACATGGTTTTTGTTGAGCTAATTCTACTAAACAGTGATTTTGTATTTATTTGTATTTGGGTAGTGGAGTGTCCCTTTAATAAACACATTAAAGAGAAGTTGACTTAGGAGGAATCCTGAAGTGCTCCACTTTACTCTTGTGAACATTTTCCATGAACAACTACTGTCTGTACTCTGTCTTTAAGCCAAAATAAAGCCAGGCTTTGAGGAAATCAAGCTTTGACTGCATGGACTGTAGTATTGACAGCAACATACAGTGTTCCACACCCATTACAAACGGATTAATCGAGATAAGTTCATAATGAGGTTTGAATATAAGCAACATGATGGTGACAAGACAAATTAGTAATGATTAGAACTGCAAGAACGGTGAATCCATGATCTACCTAAGCATTAATACCATTAGCAAGGTCTTTAATCAATCTAAATAGATTAACAGTAGCAATCTGGTGAAGACCTAAGCAAAGATCAGAGAACTTGTGGATATTCAGAGACATAGTATTACCTTCCAATTCATCACTGTCAGAGACTGTAACAGGAATTTTACACTCCCCTCTCCTCCTCTAAAATTTCAATTATTGCTTGTGGAGTAAGTTTGAACTTGTAACCCAAATTTAAACCCTGTGAATCTTTGTCCAAAAAGCTGATCTATTTTAGGCACTCAGACACATTACAATAAATTAGTGTTTTATGTCATGTGCTTGCAATGATTGTCTTCTTAAAACTGGGGGAAAGATTTGACAAAAAAGCTGACTGAATAAATATATTTTTCAGCTTTTTCTATTCGCCTGGGTTTCCAAAATGTCTATATTTTTCTCTTCTACTACACAATCCTACTACACAATCAAACCTGTGAATGCACTTTCTTCAGGGTAACTCATAAGCTTACTCATACAGCCATGCAGGAGCTTGGTCTACTTCCTGCTACAATCAGGCAACATCTACTAACTACTTCTCCAGAAATATTCCCATCTTCTAGCATTTATATGTTAAAGGGACACTATAGTCACCCAGACCACTTCAGCTCAATAAAGTGGTCTGGGTGCCATGTCCCTCAGGTTTTAACCCTTCAGATATAAACGTAGCAGTTTCAGAGAAACTGCTATGTTTTAATTGCAAGGTTAATCCAACCTCTAGTGGCTGTCTTCCTATGGACTGTTTGAATGCGGATGCGCATTCCGCTCCACTCGGGAACTGACGTTGCCGGGGGAGGAGAGGTCACCAGCGCCGATGGAGCCAGGCGCTGGATTAAGACAAGTGGCTGAAGGGGTTTTAACCCCTTCAGCACCAACAGAGGGGGACCCTGAGGGTGGGGGGGTGTCCTAAGGATGATATAGTGTCAGGAAAATGAGTTTGTTTTCCTGACACTATAGTGATCCTTTAACTCTTCTCATCCTACCTGTTTGTTAAGTATCCCTGTTGTGTGAGCAGCCCTTAGCAAGAAATGCTAGTTACTCTTCCCACTCAGTTAGTTCAAATGCCTAAATGAACCAAAACAAGCAAAAAACCTACTGTATTTTTCCGAGCATGTTGTAATGCCCCCGATAAACTCAATCTAAAACATCTAATGAAAGTGCCTATGTTTATACATAAAATTAAACTCCTTACACATGTTCCCCTTAGTGATATCAAATTGTCCATCACTGCAACTGTAGCAGACAAGTTGACTGGCGAGGTTCTGGAAGATCTCACTATTGCTCAGGGCAAACTGGTAAGTTTTTTAAAACTTTTTTTATCCTGTGTTCAGTTTATCTGTTGCAGCATGGGATAACATACACAGTTCAGAACACAACCTACAATATTGTACTTAAATTTCTAATTCTAATAATTTGACTTAAGCTTATTATTGGACTTGTGCCCAAATCCTTTTCACCTACAATAAAAAAATCAAATGTCTGCTAATCTATGTCTGAACATATCAATTTGTGTGGGATTTATCTGTGGATTCTAATTAGGATCGATTTATTTGGACACAAACTAACAGGCAATTGATCCATTTGTTGTGATGAAATGATTTGTGCTCAAGTCTAAATGGTTATTTGCTAAAGTTGGAATTCAAAGTGAATTTCAAATTTAGGGCCAGAATAACTGAACTGAAAGATAAATTTTCCAGTATGGCTAATCTTGGCCCTAAATTTGAAATTCACATTGAATTCTCACTTTCGTGAATAACCCTGTAATTATTCTAATTAATAATGAATTGCTATATAACAATGAAAAAATGAATTGTTATATGAATGATTGAAATTAATACATTACAAAAAAAAGCTATAATTTTATAAATGTTTCTAAAAATCTAATTTATACTTTGTGATGACTTAGTTGTTAATCTTTTTAGGCAGTCATTTACTAACTGAACTCTGCAAAAATATTGTTGGCATATTTTTTTACATTTGCTTCCTACTGTTCAAGCAGTTTAGTGTCAGTGCCAAAAAAGGACATTTACACTTAAGTCTAGTAATTGTTATTCAAGATCACAATGGGTAGAGGATTAGTCGGACAGAGGTATGGTTAAGTGTACCTTGCTACACCCCTAAGGGAGTGGTTTACCAGACTGTGGCACCACTTAGATTATATAAGAGAGCTTAATTTGTACAATCTGCTGTGTAATTGGATTACGTACCTTGGGGTCCTTGTTTACCTTAATGATGTATGCTTACTCAGCCGTGCGTGGCTGTCTGATCCTAAATGTAATTTATGAAAAATGGTTTCACTGTGGATGCTTGTGTATCTTACAGTTGTGTTCACTTTATGCACAGTGACCAATCAAAATCTTTTTAACAAAAAAAGAAACATTAATCACATCATTAAAGAAACACTCCAAGCACCATAACATCTACATTGCACTGTAGTGGTTCTGGTACCAGGATTGTCCTGGCACCAGGTCTGCCATCAGCACACTTTGGGCCCTTACGAAGCCAGAGGCTAGGCCTCCACCAACCTACATGCAAACTCACACATATCCACCCTGACAAATAGATACAACTCACACGCACATATTTTCCAGACACACTCACAGCTAAACACACATAGCTAGATACCAACTGACAGACATACACACACACGGGGACACTCAATTCCAGGCATACACATACCAGTACACATTATCAGACAGACACACACACTGACAAACATGCACAAACATTCACTTCGTGCCAGACATACACACACACTGACACACATATGCACCGACAGAATCCAGCTTTAAGCTGTGCTGAGATGGCTGTGCTTTTCCTCTCCTCCCATGTGGCTTTTTATTGAGAGCATGGAGGAAGTGAATGGGCATCACTCCCTCCCAGTGCGGCAGTGCTCAAGATGACAGAGGGTGAACATGGCCCTTCCCTCTCTGCAATACAGTCCGGTCTCTGCAAGTGTAATTATTAAACCGCCTGATGTTGACCCTGCCTGGGACCCCCCAAATGTAGTCCAAGTGTTTTAATATGTTTTGACATCGTACCTGAGGTTTTCCACACCTTGCTTGCACTACTTCTGACAGAGAGCTGGCTGGTCTCCTGCCTATAAACTTCCATAAGTTCTTTTGAGCTAAGCTTTGCAGTGAGTGCTAGCTCACTGACTGAGAACATCAGCTGATCACTTTCAGCCAATGAGCCAAGCCAGGCACCATGGGGTTTAGCTCAGAGAGAGTGCTTGCAGCACTCTGCCGGTTCTGGTAGAGGCAGTGAGTCATGACCAGCATACCCTAGGTAAGAAGTTAAAAGGTCCTAAATCAGTTTTTACTACTTACATTAGAGGGGTGTTTTAAAACAACCAATTCCCTTAAAGGGTCACTATATGCACCAGAACCACTACAGCTTAATAAAGTGGTTCTGGGTCATGGAGACTGTCCCTGTACCCTCAGCAGAGCAAATGCTTCCTTTTCTTAATCAGACACCATAACCACTACATAGTGCATTTGTGGTTATGGTGCTCAGAGTGTTTCTTGGACTGTAATTGAATAAGCGTAGTAACTCTGCTAACCAAATCTTCTTACATGATTACTGCAGGGAGTACTTTAACCAATGTAATTAAAGGAACACCGTCGGAACTATAACTAACTCATATTATTGAATTGGTTATAGTGTCTGAAGTCCCCCGGCACTGTTCCTCAATTCAGTGTTAAACCATTTTCAAGTAGTTTAACGTTGAATGAGAGTCCCTGGCAGCTCACTGCCCGGCTGGTTACAATGGAGGTATGGCTATGGAAAAGATGACACACTTAGTTCTAGCCATACCAATTCATATCTACACTGTGATAGGCTGAGAGCAGTCAGCTGACATGCTCAGTCAATTACAGCAGCCCATTGCCGCTCAGCCTAATGTTTCCTCATAAGCCCAGGCAGCACAGAGGGGATGGACAGCAGGGGACTCTGATTATATAATTAAAAAAAAAAAATTTATGCTGAATGGAAGGACAGAAGTAAGGGGTCCAGGGTCTGTGCTTACAGTGTCCCTTTAAAATCAGTGACACAAATTAATTTAATGTTTAAAAAATGTAAATAATTAAAAGAACATAGTAAAATAATGATATTTCTTCTTTAGGATGATAATGGTATTTTGTGCATACATCTTGTTACAGGAAGAACGGTTTCCAAGGCAAGCGTTAGGACTGCCCTCTATATATGTAGAAACGGAAGAAGACATGCAAAAAAATAAAAATCTCCTTGATATAACAAAGAAAGATATTTCAGCAGAGGAGGTACGTATTCTGTGTGCACATAAGAGGATATCTGGATTTGTGGAAATATGGTACACAATAAAAAAAAAAATAATAATAATAATAATCAGGAAGTGCAGCTTAAAGGACCACTATAGTGCCAGGAAAACATACTCGTTTTCCTGGCACTATAGTGCCCTGAGGGTGTCCCCACCCTCAGGGACCCCCTCCCGCCAGGCTCTAGGGAGAGGAAGGGGTTAAACACTCACCTTTCTCCAGCGCCGGGCGGGGAGCTCTCCTCCTTCTCTCCGCCTCTCCTCCTCCTCTTCGGCTGAATTCATAATGCTTTCTTATGGACACTGGCATCTTCTCACTGTGATTTTCACAGTGAGAAGCACGCAAGCGCCTCTAGCAGCTGTCAATGAGACAGCCACTAGAGGCTTTAGAGGCTGGATTAACCATATTATAAACATAGCAGTTTTTCTGAAACTGCTATGTTTATAAAAAAAAAAAAATGGGTTAACCCTAGCTGGACCAGGCACCCAGACCACTTCATTAAGCTGAAGTGGTCTGGGTGCCTAGAGTGGTCCTTTAAAGTAAAAATTAAAACATTTAAATATAATCGTGATAGTAATATTGATAGCAGCCAAGTCAGTAAAGTACTTCCCTCAAGTACAGGAATACAAAGAAGATATAGATAAAACCTACTGACTGCTCTAACAAGGATAATCTAAAATATTGTTCTTAGAAGTTACAACAAAATACTCGATTCCTGCACCAAAATGCCCAGACAATCAAATCAAAGAGCAGACAAATGGTAAAGTCAGATCATAAATAAGTCATCGTAGGTATCTAAAACCCTGTTTTATCAGTGAAGCAGTAATACAGTCATACAGATATGTATAAATAAGCACATGAAACTCTTTCTCTTGTGTATCAAGTATCCCTTAAAATGTAGCAAACTCCTACAAATAGTTTTCATAAGTTGCAAGTCAGTATTCACTAAACTATACAACAATATTCCAAGCTGCAGCACTAGCTACCAGTAGGGGAAATTTACTAAGCGGTTATCTTAGGTTGCTTTAGGTAAATGAAAAAATGCACTGTATAGTGTTATAACTTTTATTAACCCCTTAAGGACCAAACTTCTGGAATAAAAGGGAATCATGACATGTCACACATGTCATGTGTCCTTAAGGGGTTAAAAGTGAATTAATTTAGACAAATGAATACCATTACATGAATTCAATGTGAGCAAATGCCAGAGGCTGAACCCGCTGTAACACTCTGTACTTGAACTAAGCACCACTTATATCAACGCGTTTCGCTCACCAATATGGATCTTTATCAAGATCAAGCATGGCCAAAGTTCACTGTAATAAACACTGATATCCATTTGACGTATTTAAAGGGACCATGGTATAGAAAAAAAATCCACATATAAAAACACAGTAATGTTAATCAACTATGGAACTAAACATTTCTAATAACTTAGGGTAAACATTATTGTCATTAATAAAATCATTATTAAAACATTTCTTATAGAACAGCAAATTAATATTAAAACAATCAATAAGTGATTAACACCCATAAAATCCTACGGAAACTACAAAGCATTTAAAACAACTAAACAATTTTATTAAAAAAAATATAGAAAATAGTGAATTATAAACAAAATCTATCTCACATCTAAAGTTTTTGCAATAAAAAAAATCTGAAGTGCAGGTTGAAATGAAAAAGTAAAATTTTAGGTTATCATTATTAGCACTCTTAGTAGGTTTTATCTATAAAAAATAATATCCCCTGCTATTATAGACTAGATAATAAACTTGTGAACTGAAGAAAAATGTGGGTTATCTGAATCATTTGATACTGTTTCTTTTTTCAGTTTGTTTTATTGGGTAATGATTTCAGTTTTTCAGAATTACATTAAAGATTTTGTGGTTGTTACTGAAAGTGAAACCCACAAATTCCTTAATTCCCTTAAAGGGTCGCTATAGGCTCCAGAACCAATTCAGCTTAATATTGTGGTTCTGGGTCATGGAGGCTGCCCCTGTAGCCTCAGCAGAGAAAATGCTTAATTTTCTGAGAAAGGTCTGTGTTTACACTTTGTATAATACCACCTGTAGTGGCTGTCACTCTACATCGAGACACTGAATGCTCCCTCACAGAAAGTGTCATGCTGGGAGAAATAAGGTCAATTAAGCTTCTTTTTTTAGTTCTTGGGGAGCCCAGTAATCTAAATAGATAGTTAACACCATAGCAGTAGGAACTGTATGGAATACTGACATTCCTTTTAATTGCTGGATGTGAGCACATCTATAGTTCTTAATGGATTAACAGAGGGACCAGCAAATAGTTCCTCCTCCTATTCTCCCTCCACTAAGTGATGTCAGTTTAAAATGTGAGGGTGGGACCTTGCAACCTTGTTTTACTGTTGTCCATAGGATTAAAAATTACAGATAGTAGGTGTGAGGTTAAATTACTGCAGTGGATGGGGAGAGACATTGCTTACCCACTCCATATCCCATCTTTAGACTCTGGAATGTGTGCAAAAATAATTGAATATCAACTTGTGTGGTTTGAAAGTCAGCATTCCCTGGCCTGATGAATGGAAGCATAATTAATTTAGTATTACCCTCAGTGGGTTGGCTGTTGGATTAATAGATAAAAATAATTATGAGGGAGCCTGTCCAATGGTTAACCCAAGCCACTAACCCTTTAAGTAAAGAAGGATGATCCTTTGGAACATTACTGGAGGTGCTGGATCCATGATTGCATCCATTTTATTTCCCATGATAATAATGGCATACCTAGGGTATGGCACATGCCCCAGAGACCACTTAAAGGAGGAACCACTGGCAGTTTGTTATAATCTTTGAGACCTGCCACAGATAAGAAACAGAGCTGCCTTGGTGGGATCAGAGCTGGCAGCATGAGGTGTGAACCTTTGGTGGGTGCAGACCTTCATAATGGTTCCCTTGCAGTCATGCTCTCCCACTGGATCAACCAACAAATGTATCACCAAAAGGTGAAAAACACAAATAGTAAAATATTTTACAATGAATAATACTTAACTTTTGATCACGAATAACAGCCTCCCTAGGTCGTAATCCAGAAGCGACCTATAACATATATAGAAAATCACAACAAACTATTCGGGATATGGCTGTGTAAATCTACAGAAAAGATATAAAATAAAACATAGTGTGATATTGTAACAACACAATTTTGTTATGCGCAACAATATTTGTACTCACTAGATGTAGATAAGTGTTAGCATTCTCAAGATGCCTCCCCCGATGTAATGAGGGGCCAACAGATCTTTCTGATCACCTCCAGGTAATTATTCCACCACAGGTCATGGTAAAAAAATTTAGAAATGTATTCAATAAAAAAAGTAAGCAGTCACCAATCAGCATAGGATATATTTTTTCCTGCTCTTCATATCCTATGCTGATTGGTGACTGCTTACTTTTTTATTGAATACATTTCTAATTTTTTTTACCCTGGCCTGTGGAAGTCCTGTGGTGGAATAATTACCTGGAGGTGATCAGAGTTGTGTTGTGGTTTTCTCCCACTGGATCACCAGGGACTCAGGACCACCAACTACTGCCAGACCACCAGACCCCCATTTGGACCATCAGGGATCATAGGGGTGTGATTCAGAGATTTATGACAGATAATAGTGTTACAATGTCACTATTGATGCATTTTAAAAATGTATGTTTTGAAACGGCAATATCCTACTTGTACTTATAGCCCTATAACTTGCACAAAAAAAAAAGTCAAAAAAGCATGTAAACACTGGGTATTTTTAAACTCAGGACAAAATTTGAATCTATTTAGCAGTGTTTTTCATTAGCTTTTGTAGATGAGTAAAATATTTTTCAAGTAAAAGTAAACAAACAAGTATTTAATTTTTCCTCATTTTTTTATTATTTTTAAATTAAATTACATGAGATTATATAAATAATGGTATGTAAAGAAAGCCCTTTTTGTCCTGAAAAAAACCAATATATAATTTGTATGGGAACAGTAAATGAGAGAGCGGAAAATTACAGCTAAACACAAACACCACAAAATTGTAAAAAGAGGCCTGGTCGCAAATGTATAACATCGCAAAAACATTCCGGTCCTTAAGGGGTTAAGGCTCAACATAATGTCACCAATATGAAGGCAGACACCACTTCTAAGATGTTTACTCTCAGTACCTAACCATCCCAACATTTACAAGAGTGCAACATTTAATAGTACCTTTATGCGTGTAAGGCAGAGGTATCACTAAAAATGGTAGATGCACTGCAACTTGGAGATTTAAAGGGTTATTCACTAATGTAAGAAATATTAAGTATTCAAAGTAAATTCAAAGAGAATTTCAAATCTGGAACTAGAAAAATTCTCTAAGTCAGCTATGCTTCTAGTTCAGGTACTACTTGATTTCGAATTCCTTCAAGTCTCACTTTAATGAATCACTAATAAGTGATTTACAGAAAGTGCTATTTGCAATGTTTTAACTTCAGTGTTCTCTCAATGGTAATAATATGTCATTCACTTATTTATTAAACATCAAATGATTGTGTTTGGCATATGAATACAATGAATTTCACAATTCTGACAGCCCGTTAATAATGTGTGCTATTCCAAGATTATACTGCTTGTATTAAAGAAATTATTTCAACACATTTACATTTCTTTTTACACTTTTTAAACAGTGCAAGATAGCAATACGGAGAAGAAATAAAACTCTCAGAAGCATTCGGCCTACATCAACACTAAACAGTAAGTGATTCGTATGTATATATAACTTGTTTGTTTCTATTTTTAAAATTACTATTAGTAAAAAGTTATACCAGAATATAAACATGTTACACTGTCATCTTGGACACCTGCTAAATTCATTTAATAGTACAATGTGTCCCTCTACTGTTCTCATGGGACTCTAATTTTTGTGTGCTATATGCTGTGATAAAAATATTTCATTTTTATGAAGCATGATTGATTGATCACTATTGAGCAAATTAAACTATTATAGATAGCTAAGATGGCACTTGTCTTAAACTGTGTTGCACTAAGAAATTCAACTAATAAAAACAAGATGACACAGCATAGAATGTTCTATAACATGTCTGGCCAATATCTAAAGAGGTCTACGTGCTTAAAAGTGTGATTTGGTGTCAGCAATGTTTAGAAAGATAAGAGTATAGGGACATAGCTTTATAGAAAAGGTGCTGCATGTGTCTGGCATGGGCCTTGGGTGTTCATGACTGGCCTGATCAACCATAAAGATTACTTTATGCGCATGACATATACATGCTGGGCTGCACTGATAAGAAAACTTATAAAAGACGGAGAAACTTGGCTCTCGGTTTGGAGAACTACCTACCTGTAATACGGACGCGCGTTTCTGGTCTCTGCTGTTCCCAGAAGAGGGGGTCCCTCCAAGTCTGACTGCCTGAGTTCCCCCAGTCGTGTGCGGCGGAGTGACAACTAAGCCCCTCTAATGGTGATGTATACGTAAGCTGATCTATCTAGATAATAAGCTGTTTGAAGTGAATGCATGCAATAACTTAAATGAGAGCATAAAGTGTGGTGTGAATTCTCATATTCAACTTGGTCTCTGTGTGATTTCTCTGTCCTATAGTTCAAGATACTTATCCCAAACTGGGTTGTGTACCCGCCAATATCATTTTAAACCTTATTAGGTATTGCTTATTACTTTTTGAATATTGGTGTTCATAAATTTGATGATTAGGCACAACATATGATATTTGGATTATTCACATAACCAGGAATTGTGTAAAAATGTACAAGATATGGCATATTTTGGTGAAAATATCAGAACTATTAATCCTGATCACAAAGCAAGTTGACCAAGTGTGAGCCTCACTGATTTGTGTGCTTCCATTGACCTTAATCGTGGTCAATATGTGGTGTTAGCATATACTATATCTAGAAAATATACTGCAGTCATAAAGTCCTACTGTACCTTTAACTCTACGTCAATTTCTATATATAGTATTTAGCTTTTAATTATCTTGTCAACTCTAGGGGAGTTACCTGTTCCCTTTCAATCTCTCTTTATATTTTTCTCTCTCTATCTCTCTGGCTTCTAACAAAACATTTTTTCCCATTGTATAAAGGATGAAATCTGTTTTTATGTTTTCCATATCTAAAAACTATACTCTGCATGTGAGTTGTAAAGCTCAACATGTGATTGATTTCTATTGTTTTATCCCAGCCTGATTTGTCCCCTTGTTGCCCCCATTTTTCTCGATATATATCCTAGATCTCTATTTGACTTTTTTTTCTCCCTGATAAACTTTTGGTTCACTTTTTATTTTTATTTTTTTTTATGTGCCAATCCTGAATATTTTTGGTTATAGGCAGTTTTGATAATGGGCTAGCTGTTTGCAAAGAGCTATTCCTATGTAGAAGAGATTGTACTGCTTTTTTAAAGGTATATCACTATTTGATAGGTGCACACTAGAATTGGCTGCAAAGTTTACTATCACTGCTCCAAGCGGAAGCAGTTTCATATTACCACGGCACTAAAGGTCTTCTAACCTTCTTACTGCATCTTCCATGCAGCAAGACTCATGCTAAATGCAAGGCAGTGACAGTCCTGCCCCTGCAGCCTGTTGGTAACGTTGCATGTTGGAAGCTGAGGTTGTTGATTGGTGCCCTGCCCAATAGAGACTATCTAACCAGACTATGGAGCTAATCTAGTGAGTATCTCATGTAGTGCTAAAATGTAAATAAATAAAATAATAAAAGCTATCTTTTCCAGTAGCATGGCAAATAAATGGTTGATGAGATCTAGATTGTAATCATATTGTTCATTGCTGCCTGATGTTCGACAAATTCTGTTAATCAGCTACCAATCCTGGATTGTAATTTACCCTTAACTGGAGTCCCTCATGGATCAGCCCATTCTTCTTTTCTCTTTATATTGCCTCTATTAGAAACATTGTTAGCTCCTTTGGATTTCAGTGCTACATTTACACTATGGGTACTCAGATTTACCTCTCTTCTCCTGATCTCTCCCCTTCATGCTTGGAATACACCACTAATTTCCTCTCTTTCTACTATCTCTAACTGTATGTCTTTCTATTTTCTAAAAGTCAGCCTTTATAAAACTATTCCTCTTTTGAATACTCCACTTCAGTTTTACATTTCTTTGGAAGACAGTGGAAATAAACATCACTGCCTTAATCTTACTTTAAACTTGTCTCTCATCTATTCTCCTCACATTCAGCCCCTCTACATATCATACAACATCCATCATAAAAATATTGTTTGTATTTGCCTTATCTAATGTAAGATGCTACTCAGGCACTAACTTGTGTGCATATCTCAAACCTTGACTACTGGTCCTTGCTCCTCATTGACTTTCCTATTAGCAGTACTGTCCATCTAGATTTTAGCATGAATATTGCTGCCAGGCTTATCTTTCTTACTCATTGTTCTTTTCAAATGTCACCTTTTTGTTAGTCCTTCCATGGGCTTTCTATACCTTTCAGGGTCCATTAAACTACATATACTGAAATAGAAAGTACTCAACAATTCCATCCCTCATTACATTAATCTTTTATTCACAAATACATCTATTCTTGATCATCGCTCAGCTAGTGACCTTTTTGTCCTCTGCTTGTTTTCACATTGATAATTCTCACCTACGTGATTCTTAAAGGACCGCAACATTGCCTTACCAATTTGTTGGGCATTTCCCTAACCTCCAGTTCTTGAAGAAATCCTGTAATAGTCATCTTTTTAGGAAAGCTTACCATCTTCCTGTGTCTCTTGCCACAAGACATCTTCCATCCTTCATTACACAATCTGTGCTTTCACAGACCTCTTTATTCTCTCACATTCCACCATGCACTTCCTCCACGCTCCATTTTCACAATCTTAACTAGACCCAAGTATTATATCTGTCAACCTCTCATCCTGTTTGAAATTTAATTCTTCTTCTTTTATACCTCTTCCTCCTAGATTGTAAACTCATTTGAGCATTGCCATCTTCCTCTGTGTAAGCATTATCTTGCCTGTCAATTACTTTCTGTTATATAATATTATTATTGTCATTTATAATATTGTAAAGCACTGCAAAATATTTTAGCATTGTATAAAGACAGAAATTTAACAATGGCAATGTAACAATACAAAATGGTACAGGAACAATAAGTTCCTGAGGACCATGTGCAAAATTCACAATGTAGAAGAGGTGGAATATAAAAACACAATTGGAAGGACAACATGGGGGATTGCAACCAAATGACATGGTGGTAAGTAGCAGAAGGTGAAGAGTGGAGTGTGGTACTTTAACAGAGAGTAACATGAAATTCAATTTACTGTTGGAGGTCATAAGCTATTCTGAAGAGTTTAACAGTAAGGGTAATAACAGCAGACAGAAAAAGGTCCCTGGATGAGCAGAGAGAGACAAAGAAGCATCCACCAAAGTTGTTAAGCATCTATGTACTACTGAAAAAAATGTAACAGGGGTTAGAGTTGTTTAGAGATTTATAGGCAAGGATTAGTATTGGAAATTCATTATACAGGATACAGGGAGCAAATGTAAGGACTGACAGATGGGCAAGGTGTGAGAGGAACAGCGAGAGAGAAAAATCAAATTGCTGGCAGCATTCATTGTGGATTGTAGAGAGGCAGTACGGTTTCATTAATCAATGCAAGAAATTACAAGGTCATGAACATGTTCTTTTATGTAGAATCTCGCAGAAGGAAGGGGCAAATGCAAGCAATGTTTTTTTAGGTGGAATTGGTTATAGCAACAGTGAAAAACAGAAGGATATCCAATCAGAAATATAAGAGAGGCCACCGATGACATGTTCTAGAACAATGGGGGAGAGATCAGGGGAGGAGAGATATATCTGGGTGTCAAGAGAGGCAGAATAAAGAGAAGACAAAAGGAGACCAAGAGCAGAGCCTTTGGGGATTCCAGTCAAGACAAGACGAAGGATTGAGGTGTCATTAGGAACACTGAATGAACATTGGGAGAGATAGGACGAGAACTATGAAAGAACAGTGTTACAGAGACCAAGGGAGTGAAGAGTTTGCAGAAGGAGAGCAGGATCCACTGTGTCAAAGGCAGCAGAGAGATCTAAAAGAATTAGCATGGAATAGTGGCCTTTGGATTTAGCTGCGATTAGATTGCTCATTACTTAAATCATGGCAATCTCAGCAGCATGGAGTGGGCAGGAGACAGATTGGTTAATGAGATAGTTGGAGTTCGGAAACCAAGCCAGATGTGTAAAGAGTAATCATTCAGGGGGATTTGAGAAGTAACGGAGCCGAGACATGGGACAATAGTTAGATAAAGGAAGACTAGTAAAGACATTTTTTTTTAGAATAGGTAAGACAGTAGCATGCTTAAGGGGAGCAGGGACAATGCCAGAAGAAAAAGAGCAGTGGAAGACAGTTGTTAAGGAGACAATGCTGGAGAGATATGATAAGGTGGGATGGAATGGAATCAAGTGGACAAGTAGTGGAGCGGGAGGAAAAAAGAAGGGCAGCTACTTCCGGTTCAGTAGCTGAGAAGGCCTGGAGGATATATCCCCATTGTATAACTGAAAAGTTATGTGGAATATGTTGGTGCTATATAAATACTACAGGTGCCTATTTTTTTATATTCTGCTGCTCTTGTGCACCCTCTGCCCTAATTTGTTTTGCTTTTATAATAAATGCAAGTAGAGTATAAAAATACTAAAATTTTCCCTTTCCCTTTTTGTAATAATTTATGCCAGATCCATATGCCAAATCCAAGTCTAACTATTACAATTAACAAAAAAGGCATATTTTTAATTTCTGAAACATTGTTAGAAGTAACTATTTACAATGAATCAAAAACAGACGAAATAGAAAAATAAACTGTTCAGTGAATATTAACTAAATATTGTAATATATGTGCATGTCATATATAGATTACGTATGAGAGAAAACATTCTTTATTTAGCAAATGAATGCAATTATTTACATTTGTAATTAATGTCAAACAGCCTTAGATTTCATTATTTGGTTATATTTAAAAGCAATATCCTTTCTAGTTCAATTTTAAGGGTATTTAAAGAGTTCCATATAATAATTTACTGGAGGGTATTTAAAGAGTTATATATAATAATTTACTGGAGGGTATTTAAAGAGTTACATATAATAAATTAGTGTAGGGGTATTTAAAGAGTTACATATAATAAATTAGTGTAGGGGTATTTAAAGAGTTACATATAATAAATTAGTGTAGGGGTATTTAAAGAGTTACATATAATAAATTAGTGTAGGGGTATTTAAAGAGTTACATATAATAAATTAGTGTAGGGGTATTTAAAGAGTTACATATAATAAATTAGTGTAGGGGTATTTAAAGAGTTACAAATAATAATTTACTGGAGGGTATTTAAAGAGTTACATATAATAAATTAGTGTAGGGGTATTTAAAGAGTTACAAATAATAATTTACTGGAGGGTATTTAAAGAGTTACATATAATAAATTAGTGTAGGGGTATTTAAAGAGTTACAAATAATAATTTACTGGAGGGGTATTTAAAGAGTTATATATAATAATTTACTGGAGGGTATTTAAAGAGTTACATATAATAAATTAGTGTAGGGGTATTTAAAGAGTTACATATAATAATTTACTGGAGGGGTATTTAAAGAGTTACATATAATAATTTACTGACTTCAGCCCCATAACTTCATGTCAATTGTCATTACGGGTCCCTGAGTCCCTTTGGTGTTGTGTTACCTACAGTGATAAACCATTCTCAAATGGTTTAACCCAGAAGTTGTCTTCTCACTGCGTCTCCTCTGTCCTTCCTCCTGGCCATTGCACTGATGCAGAAGGTTTGCGCTTGGTGCTGGTCAAAGACTAACATTGTCAGCTGATGCTCTCAGCGTATCTGATACCCAAAGCAAACCTTCCGCATCAGTGTGGTGGCCAAGAGGAAAGTCAGAAAAAACGACTTCAGTCCCCTTAACAACTTTGGTGGTGAAATTGTTTAAGGCTGTTCACATTTATCCTTTGTTTTGCTCTATTACCATCTACAGATAATTTACTCTGTGTGCAAAATAGAGTTGTTGTTTTTTCACTAAACACTACATTCCACTGAAATAAAAATCACATTTCAAGATTTAACCTAAAATAGCCAAGCTGATACTATTGCTAAGCTGGATTTGTTCCAATATGCTATTTTTACATAACTTTTGCAGTTCTGTTACCAATTTCATGTCTAGTGAGTAAACCCCAAAATCTTTACTGTCTATTCCCAAGTGAAGCCAATAGCAATTGTATGCCAAATTGTTTGTACTTTAAGAGTTTTGAACTCTTTGTTAAAAGGAACACTCCAAACACCATAACTACTACACCCATTGTTACGGTGCCAGGAGTATCCTGGTACCATGCCAGTATAATTTATCTGACCACCGTTACATACACTGAATCCAGGATTTTCCTGCTGGAGAATCCAGTTTGCACTAATTAAGCAGGTGCACGCGGGGTTGTGCTGGCTGAGAGCATGAGCTGAGCACTCTCAGCCATTAAATGTGATACTGGATCTGTGATGGGGTCCCAGTTAAGTTGTCAAACCATTCTAAAATGTTTTGACAAACTATACTGGGGTTGTGTCAGGACACACTGGGCACCATAACAACTACAGTAGCATGTAGTGGTTATGGTGCTTTGACACAACAGGTTGTAGTAGTTAAGGTCCTTAACAGCAAATCTATAGATGTGAGCGTTTACTGTGTGAACATGCATATTGGTATATATATATATATAATATAAATAGCGAGGGCTTGCACTCCTGGTGTAATCCTGTGGTGCCCGGTGCTGGTCTGGCAAGGATCATGTAGACATAGCAGAAATGACCTCACTCCAAGGACTTTAGAGAGATTTTCAAATAAAATTTAACTTTTATTCAATCCATTTAAAAAGTCAATGTTTCAGCTCCCACATGGAGCTTTCATCAGGACAAAACATTAAAATTTTATTTGAAAATCTCTATAAAGTCCTTGGAGTGCGGTAATTTCTGCTATGTCTATATATATATATATATATATATATATGTGTGTATATATATGTGGTGTCTGTGGTTGTTTATTTATCTAATGCAGGGCTTCCCAAACATTTATGGGCCGAGACCCACTTTTCAAAATGGTAATTTTTCGAGACTCACTTGCTTTTAATGAGTATTTTAATAAAGTGAACACCATGGCAATCAGCTTCAGAGGCATACAATTGGAAAACTATAGCAATCCGCTTTAAATGCATACAATTGGCATACCGTGGAAATCCGCTTTAGATGCATACAATTGGCACACCATGGAAATCCGCTTTAGATGCATACAATTGATACACAGTGGAAATCCGCTTTAGATGCATACAATTGGCACACCGTGGAAATCCACTTTATATGCATACAATTGACACACAGTGGAAATCCGCTTTAGATGCATACAATTGGCACACCGTGGAAATCCACTTTATATGCATACAATTGGCACACCGTGGAAATCCACTTTATATGCATACAATTGACACACAGTGGAAATCCGCTTTAGATGCATACAATTGGCACACCGTGGAAATCCACTTTATATGCATACAATTGGCACACTGTGGAAATCCACTTTATATGCATACAATTGACACACAGTGAAAATCCGCTTTAGATGCATACAATTGGCACACCGTGGAAATCCGCTTTAGATGCATACAATTGGCACACCGTGGAAATCCGCTTTAGATGCATACAATTGGCACACCGTGGAAATCCACTTTAGATGCATACAATTGGCACACCGTGGAAATCCGCTTTAGATGCATACAATTGACACACCTAGGAAATCCGCTTAAGATGCATACAATTGGCACACCGTGGAAATCCGCTTTAGATGCATACAATTGGCATACCATTAGATGCATAAAATTGGTACATCATGGCAATCCGTTTTAGAGACCGTGTAATAAGTCTTGCGATCACCCAGAGTGTTGCCATGGTAACGCGCTGGGTGCTTGCAAGACTTCTATCACACAGTCTGCAGCTCTGCTCCAGGCGGAGCTGCAGACCGGAGGTGCTGGGCAGACTGATTGGAGGGAGCCAGGTGGCATACAGGGCAAGCCTCTGGGCCCCCTCCTGGTGTCAGGCCCGCAGTCACGGACCGAGAGCCTGACTAATCAGTCTGCCTGCCTGACTCCCCGGCGGCCCTGCATGTGTGGGTCAGCGCGACCCACTGGGATCGCCCTATGACCCACCAGTGGGTCGCGACCCACACTTTGGGAACCGCAGCTCTAATGTATATCTGAATCTATACAAAATGTTACAGCATCATTATTTCCCATATGGTTTGCATTATTCCAAGGGCCAAATAAGAAATTCTAAACTATCTTATTGTTATGCTGCAGTTCTATAAAACACAATAAATGACGCTTTATTATGACTTTTGTTGGACTTGTAAGATGCTTTGCACCTGTAATATCACCAAGTGTACTGCTACCAACCATTATTCCATCTACCTGTATCAGTGCTTGTCAAGACAACATTTGCCTTATTCAAAAACATGCAGGTATCCGTGTCAGACAAATATGGAGTAATGATAAAGGCCCAAGCTTCCTTAAACTGAAGGAAGACTGCATTTGCAGTCTCTTACAATGAACTCCCAAGTGGTATGAGCTGGGGCCTTCAGCAAATGATTATCATATTAGCAAATGCATAATATTAATAATTCAGAGGCATACAAGCTGCATTTAAATAAGCTTCATGAAATCCATGTACACATCTGAAAATATGCATGTGGTCTACAGAGCTTCAAATTCTCATACAATAAAGCTACTTATTGGAAACTCTTCATAACTGAAAATTAATCTAAATATTCAAAAAAAATGTTATTCTTTATTTAATCTCAAGGTAATGGAACTAAAGGCATATATGTCTCAATGTAACATTATATGTAGCAGGATAGAGGAAGAGAGATGGAGACAATATGTTTTTTTGTTTGTTTGTTTGTTAAGAGGGGTACAAGTGGTTGGGGAAGAGAACAATTTTTTTTAATGTTCCAGTTAGCAAAAAAAACCCACATATTGTCACCATCTCTCTTCAAATCCTCGTGGTCATGGTGGTTGGAGTAACCCTTAAGTGTCATCCCCTTTTATATCAAATTGTTTAAAAGCAGTATGATTTTTTTTAAACTTGAAACCACCTCTTCATCAGTTGTAAAAATGTGATTTCCCACTTACACATCAGTACTAGTTACCTCTAACCAGGATGTCTATTGTTGGCTGTGAGTCTCTGGTTTCAGCCAATCCCTGAGGTCCACTTTTGCCAAAATTAACATTGAGAATGCTTTAAGTGTTAATTCTGTTGTATCAGTGTAGCTGAAGAATTGGCTGTTTCTGGGTGCTGTGGAAATCCATTTTTTGTTATTATACTTAGACAGTACCTTGAAGTAAGAGGCAATACACACATATTAATACTGGTACAGTATGTAAGGTTTGAGATGTAGAGGTCTATAGATCTAGATAAATAAACAAATGCAGCTATAGGACAGCTTATCATATTTCATGATTAACACATTGTTAATTTCCCAACTGGGTGAAGTCCTGCTGTCATATTAAGACATAATGAGAATAAACACTAGAAGCAACAGAACCACTACAGCGCACTTGACTCAAATCAGATAGAGATGTTTTGGCTCTCCATAGGAAGTAATGGAGGCAGGAAACAGTGCCCAGCAAACCCCAATCAAACTGCTCTAAAATTACTTGACGCCTTATAATGGAGGGAGGGGGAACCAGAGCAGTCCTGGCACCATAACCACTATAGTGAGTTATTACAAACTTGGAGCACATTCTCTTCTCCATTTGTTCTCAGTAAGAGGCCTCATTGTCTATGGGGAGGGTCATTTTCTGACCAGCAGCATTTATTTTAGGGGCAGAATTCCAAGGCTTACATTCTTTATCCAGAACTGGATATACCTTTGATAGTTTGCCTAGCATGACAGATTGATTTCTATACCTTGAAGCCAGTGGTGGAACTATAGGCTGTGCAACTGGTGCTTCTACATAAAGGTCCATGGGGTTAAGGGGCATTAGGCAATAAAGTGGGAATATTATGTCATTTTTTTTTTCAATGTCTTAATTTTTTATTATTTTTTATAATATTTTGCATCAAACTGAAAGAGGGGTACAGAAAGTAAAAGGGGGAGGGAGTGCATACATATATTTCACAGAGTCATCAGGTTCTTGACAGGTTCTTGACAGTGCAGGTCATATTTACATCACAATTCGTATATACATTACATTACAACTATGTATTGGCTAGACCACATGTTGGGGTATTGTAAGTTGAGTACAGGTCATTGAGGATTAAGGTTGTTTAGCATCAATATATGATGACTTATGTTGGCCTATACTAGCCTGTTGCACTGGGAGTCGTTCTATAAGCTAAAGGGTAAGCATGAGGTAAGTTCTCTGCTACCTGAAGGTAGGCTCTGTTGTGTTTGGATTTGCCATTGCGGCCGTTGTTGTCTATGGGGCCTACTGCTCTATTACTTGTGCTCTGAGAATCTGTTCTTTTCGTTTCTTTGCCTGCCATTGGTATTCTCTGTGCACTAGGGGGTTCTCGGTGTGGTGGGGTGTGGGGTAGGCACAGCGTGGTAGCTGTTTTGACTGTGGTGCGGGTCTATTCTATTAGTTCCCTATTCGGTAGGTCAAACAAGGTATTTATCAAATACATTGGTCCCTAATCTGGGCCCATCTCTGCCAGCATTTAGAGTGTTTATGTTCTTCATTCCGGATATGACTGGCCATCAGCTCATAATTGCTTGTTGTGTCAAGTCTTGTTAGGACCTCTGTTAAGTTGGGCTTTGTGTTTGTTTCCGCCTGTGTGCTATTGTTATTTTTGTTGCTATGAGGCAATAGGTTAAAATCTGTAGTTCGTCTTCTCTGGGTGAGTAGGGGAACATATGGAGAAGGTAGCTTGCCGGGGTTTTCGGGGCTCTAATTTTTACCGTCTTTAGGAGGAACTGTTCCACAGCATCCCACAGCATCCCACACAGAAGGACTGGGGGTCACAAAGAGACACACAGAAGGTCTGGGGGGCCACTAAGAGACACACAGAAGGACTGGGCACAAAGATACACAGAAAGAGACACACAAAGGGGCTATGGGGAAGAAAGAGACAAACAGAGCTGCCAATTATTTTTTGTCAGAGGGGAGGTTTGGAGGGGGGGGGGGTTGCAAGTAGCTGGTCTTGCAGAAATATGTATTCTTATTTTGCAAGAACTAAAAACAATTTGAACATGTTAAAGAACAGAATGTTAAAAAGACCAAATTCAATCAAATACCTTATTGAGTGCCCCATATATATATGGTGTGTGTATGTGTATATATATATATATATATATATAAAATCAGGCCAATGAAAATATTTTTGGAAATGTAATACAGAGTAATACATGTAAAAATGCAATACAAATATCACAAAAAAACTTTGGCAAAGTTGGTGTTCGTGGAAAATATTAATTGTCTTCAAAATGTCAAAATTCTTCCATAATTGGGACAGATGAATTATTAAGTTTCGTTTTAGTTATGTGTCCTTAGCTACGCTTATTTTCTGCAAATTGTTATAGGAAAACTTTGAATACTAAATGGGATTGAGGGATCATATTCATGGATATTTACTAAAGTGAGATTTCAAGATGAATTCAAAGTGAATTTGAAATTTAAGGCCAGACTAACTCAACTGAAAACATAGCTGACAGAGGATTTTTCCAGTTTGACTATATTAACCTTACATTTAAAATTGCCTTTGAATTCACCTTGAATTGTCTCTTTAGTAAATAACCTTGTATGTTTAAATGTGCATTAAGAAAACTGAAATTTAATAAAAAATAACAACAACTCTGAATTAAAAAATATGAAATCATGGCCATGATATGATATTGTTGGATGAGGTTTTTTAAAATAATTTAGCATTTTTAGATAAATGTTTAAAATTATTTTCTTAAAATGTTTAACATTTTAAAAATATATCAAATATAAAAAAAATATAAATATATCAAAACATTACAAAATTGAAATATGTTTCTTAATATCAAATCATTCTAAAAGTTTATCCAAAAATATTAAATAATTTGAAAACCTCACCCGACAGTATTAAATTGGGGCTGCTTTGACCCATGTTAGATTCCAGCACCATAAACAGGGAAATATATCTGCATATGTGCCTGCTGCCTAGGCCCACCAGGGCAGTCATATCTGCATGCAAATTACAGATTGAAACCCCCTGGACAGTTCTGATTCTAGAGACCATGGTCCACTTATAAGTTCTGCTTGGAACAGAAAGGTAAAAAGCAAAGGGTTATTATTATTATTTTATTATTTATATAGCGCCATCAGATTCCGTAGCGCTGTACAATGGGATACTTGAGTAAAATTATTTTGAATTTAAAATTTTAGACCAAAATAGTCAAGCTGCCAACATAAATGACTTTTCCAATTCAGATATCTTTGCCTTAAATTGGAAATTCCCTTTTAATTCCCCACAATTCTTCCTTTACTAAATATCCCTGCAATTTTCCTGCTGCCATCACTAGAAAAAAAAAAAGGGTAACCCGGCCTTTTAAAATGGTCTTGGTTGGGTAACGCAGATAGGGATGCCAGACCACGTGAGACTTGCTTGAGGACTGATGGAATTGTGTAGAGACCAAGGAGAGAAACATCTGGAGGGGCGTTTGAGAACAAACATTGAGAAAATAGCGGAAAGCATAATAATTTGCGCGTGGGTGGTGGGTGGTAAAACACAAGGTTGTGATGCTAATAACATAGAAAACAAGTGGCATACAGGAAAAAGAATGATTTGCTTTATTTTCCAATATTTTTATTGCAGTATTATACTTTGTAATATTTGTTACAGTATGTACTTCCTGTTCCAGTTCTAAACTCATGAACACATTAGGGCTTCCATTACAGACCAATAGCTTCGTTGATGTGAACAATATTGATAAGGACACATCAATGGTAAATATACATTTATCAGTAAGAGAATATTGACCATATTGAAATGCAATGCCTCAGCAGTTCAGGGAAAACACCCAGTGATGTAATATTGTCTTGACTCTTATTTTTATTTATTTATTTTTAATTACTTTATAGTAACCCCTTCAAACCCAAAAGACTAGGATTGTTAAGAGTATTGCTCTAACAATGGAAAGGTCTACTTATGATCCTGTAAGGATATTTCTGTTCATGTGACTACACTAGAGATATACACAGATCTATGTGTTACTTATATACAAGCTTGGAGAGCCTTAGCTAGACAGCTTCTCATCAAAGACTCAAACTGAGTATGTTTGTCTGGTGGGCTCATACATGTATTATAAATTAGTCTACAATTAACCCAAGTCCCAAGTGGGAAGAAAGAAATCATTTGAAGCCAGATCATAGAAAATGTTAAAGTAGCAAAACTGGAATCACGAAAAAAAAAACTGGGGTTCTCACTGTTATAGACCTTATAGAATAAAACCAGTTAACCCTTTCATTGTAATAGCTATGTCAGTTGCACACTCATCTGTAAGAATCTCTGGCACTGAAGTGGTTAATGAGAGCAGTAACAACAAGCATCCCCCATTCAAGCTCCCACCCTGATTATCGTGTCTTCTCCCCCAGGACCATACGAACTGTATACGGATGCTCTAGGAGAGGATAAGGACAGTGTTGCAAGCCAGATGCTTCTGCCATTCAGCTGCTCTCCCCAGAAGCCACTCCCTTTTTCCATAAAGGATGCTGAGGGTAGAAGCAGCCTATTTCCTTCCACCCTGCCTGCATGTACAGAGCACCTTATGGACCTACCAACGGAGGGTGAGAAATTGCAGCACTACACCCGCCAGAGACCCAGACCCAACAGGACCAACAGACAGCCGCCTAGGAAGCCTCATGTAAGTCTATCCGGTGTTTGTGGGGCACCTTGCAGTGAGACTCTGCTGTTCTGGTTGTTACAGGAAGCAGTAATCTGCCTACATAGGATTCCAGCCTTAGAATGCAGTATTTGCTGATAGTGATGTCTTTATAATGTCAGGCAAATCCGCATTCTGCTCATTTTACATAGCTACAAAATACCTAATTATCTCATCACCTGGCCTCTGATTTGCATTTTTTTTTTCTTCTTCAGATATTACACTGTTCCCTGTGGCTGGATTATTATGTGTCTTTATTTATTAATATTACATTATTTTAATGGTGCTGGAAACGCGAAATGTATATACTATATATAAAAATAATAATAACTGCTGCTATATACTGTTTATAATGTGGTAATGTTTATAATTTCAGCAGGCCTGATTTCTGCCTGAACTCCCTTCATCCTTTTATTGTAATAGAAGACATGATTTACTTGAAATGTACCCATCAGTGGAATGTGTTGCAGTGTTGTGGTTTGGTATCTTGTTTTAATTTACTGCTTGCTGTGAATTTGCATTTTTGTTTTATATTCAAGCTATGTGCCTCTGAATTTGTCAGTAATGCACTTACATGCAATTAAGCTAGATTAAGCTCAATTATTCAGCATTCAAATAAATAAGAGGTTGGTTTGATGCATTAAATGTTCAGGAATTGCCAACCACACTGATAATACAAAACTGTCCTGTTTCATATATATGATATTATTATGTACATTCTTTCTTTTAGAATTCAGTGTACTTGTTCCTGACATAAATGACAGGGGATAATGATATATATGTTTGGTAACACAAAAAAATAAATAAAAAAAATCATAATATAATGTTAGCAAAAAGTCTTAATAAATAAGTGATTTCTGAACATTTTCAATTATTGTTTTACTGGTTACCCTACACCAGTGGTATATTTTGAATTTGTGCATGTACAAATTACAAATCCCTCCCCCCAATCTAAATTTGCTCTGTCCCTTCCATCTTTTCCTGTTTAAGACTTTTGAATGTCAAAAAAACACAAAAACATACACACACAGACAAATTCACTGACAGACACACACACACATTCACTCACTAACAGACGCACACTGACAGATACATGCACTCACTAACAGATACTCACAGACATACACTGACAGTCACACACACATTAACTAACAGACACACAGTGACAGACACAGACTCATACACTGACAGACATACACTAAAAGACACATACACTCACTAACAGATACACACATTCACTGACAGACACACACTCATTTACTAACAGACGCACTCTCACAGACATACACTGACAGACACATACACTCCCTAACAGATACACATTCACTGACAGACACACACACACATTCACTGACAGACACACAGTGACAGACACGTACATTCACTGACAGGCACACACACATTCACTCACAGGCACACACTGACAGATAAATACACACATACACACATTCACTGACAAACACACACTCAAATACTAACATATGCACTTTCCCAGACATGCACTGACCAGACACACACATTCATTGACAGACACACAGTGACAGACACGCATTCACTGACAGGCACACACACATACATATTCACTCACAGACACAAACATTCACTCACAGACACACACATTCACTGACTGTCAGTGTGCCTGTGAGTGAATGTGTGTCTGTCAGTGAATGTGTGTCTGTGAGTAAATGTTTGTGTCTGTGAGTGAATGTGTGTATCTGTCAGTGTGTGCCTGTCAGTGAATGTGTGTCTGTCAGTGAATGTGTGTCTGTGAGTGAATGTTTGTGTCTGTGAGTGAATGTGTGTGTGTCTGTCAGTGAATGCGTGTGTCTGTCAGTGAATGTGTGTGTGTGTGTGTATCTGTCAGTGTGTGTGTGTGTGTGTGCCTGTGAGTGAATGTGTGTCTGACACCCTGATACTGACAAACCCACACCCATTGTCTAACACACAATTTACATGTAATTTAATTTTCATTTACATCCATCTAGCCTCCCTACCTTTGGGAGAGCTGGAGTGGATTCTTCCTTGGGGACCAGGGGGCTGGCTCCTGCTGCTGGGCAGGCAGGCATGAAGGCACAGGAGGCAGGCAGGCCCAAGTAAACGGGCGGGCCGGCGGTCAGTCAGGCAATGCGGTCGGTGAGGGATCACTGCATCTGAGCTCTTCTTGCTCAGCTCCCTCGCGCGCCCTGCAATGCTGCCGGGAGCCGGAATGACATCATCACTCCATTGTGAAATTCTTGAATGCCTCTGGGGGGGCCCATGAGGTGGCCAGCCGGCCAGCTCTTGGTTCCCCCACAAGAGAGTCTAACAGGGCACATGCCAAGGCGCTTGGTTGAGGTGTTTTTTTGCTGCCCCCCCAGAAAGTGCAGCCCAAGGCAAATGCCTTGTTAGCCTCGTTAAAGATACAGTGCTGCCTTACACATCATAATTTGGTTAACTTTGACAGGGCTATTCACTAAAATGTGAATTGATGGGAATTCATCATGATTTCAAAGTGAATTTAAAATTTTAGGCCGTACAAAGTGGCAAGATACTCACTATTAACTATTAATACCCTAAAACTATTAATACCCTATCCACTGGACAATGGCAGGGGTTATTAGAGTAAGGAGGACCTCTAATGGCCCCCCTTATAAACCACCACTGACCAACAAGCGGTGGGTTAAAATAATTAGCAACTAGCCAGCTATTGCTGCTCAGTCAATCAAGCTCTCATCCCAAAATAAAAGGAGGGATACTGACATTCCTCCTCCCCCCCCCCACCCCCCCACCCGTTTAAATTAGGAAAGGGCGTAAAATAAACTGAAGATGAGAGATGCATTTTTCAACCCTTGCCCACCTTTGCCCCCATCCATTTGGACTGGGAGAGGACTTAAATATAATAGCACACAAGGGACATTCATTTGTCTCATCTGCCCCACCCATAGGCTGTATGATGGGTCTAAACTAAATTCGAAGGGTGGGCATGCCATTGTCTACCTCCCATACCAACCTGAGCATCAGGTGTGTGGGTATATCAATCCAGTAATAAGGGTTAGGCATGACATTGATCCACCCCCCCATGTGGAGGTCCCACCCCCCACTTTCAGTGGCTATGGAACCTAAACTGAGGACCAATATACCTAAATTCCTGCTAAAAAAAGTTTTATACTTATCATGAAAAGTCTTTTTTCTTCTTTTTTTAGGCTTCAAGAAAGGCCAAATAAAAATCCATAATATCTTGATAGTAATTGAAATATAAAAAGACAAAGCACAAAAACTATGATATAAACTTGTAAGCAAAAATTAATCCATCTTCACCTATAAAGGGCGCCATGCAGACTGAGCATTCAAGGTAGGAAAGCTTTTATAAAGGTCTTCTCACTCTTTGACTCTCAGTGCGCCCTGGCTGGCTGGCTGGCTGGCTTGAAAACCAGAGCGCCAGGACAGGCAAGTTTCACCTCTCATCACAATGCATTGAATTTCGATCATAGAAATAAAATTGCATATCTGGTAGGAATTTGGTAATTTTCACCATATTTTGTCCATCCATTCTTAATACAAGTCTGATTTATTCCCCCTAAATCACTCTAAATACATTTGTAAAGCTGAGTAGCAACATAGAAATTCAGACTGTATTTCAATTGAAAATGTGTTATTTTCAAATGAGCCTCACTGCAGCAAGAAAAAAAAACATTTTATAAGATAAAAGCAGAGATATTACATCAATAGTTATTCAATTCAGTTGATCTTGAACCTCAGCGAATTTTTTTAAGTCGAACTGATGAGCATTATCGGTTGGTTTGAATTGAAGTGAATTGTTTGCACAAGTTGGACAGAATTGACACAGCAAAATAAGAATCAAAAATATTAATTTGTTGTGTCGGAGCCAAAGGGTCTGCCTTACATCTTAAAGGAACACAATACTCAGACTACTTCATTAAAGTGGTCTGGTTGCAGTGTCCTTGCCTCCTTAACCCTGCAATGTAAAGCATTGCCATTTTCGGGAAACTGCAGTGATTACATTGCAGGTTAACTACTCCTCTAGTTCCTGTCATACTGAAGTGCTTCCATGACACAGAATGAGTAAATTTCAACTGTGTAATGCGTATGCCTGTAAAGTCTGAATGTTCACACGGAGCTTGCCGTGCATGTATATTAGGTCCCCAATGCTCCTCTATGAGGGGAATAGGATAGGACCCCGCCATAGGAGGTCCTGTCTTCATCATGACTGAGCCTTGGGGGTGTGGGGGGGGGGCAAAGGTGAGCAGGTGGAACTCTAACTTGCAGCTCCGCCGGGTTCCTCTCGCGAGATCGGGAGCGTTGCCATTGCAACACCCCCGATCTCGCGAGAGTGAACTCTAACCCACAGGCTAGAGTTCACTCACCACTGGACCACCAGGGATGATGTCAGAGTGCCAGTCTCCCCTTCTCAGATACCACCGTGCCGGTCCCCCCCCTCCCAGGCTAAAGGTAAAACGGGAGGGGGGATATAAGGCCTGCTAATTTTTTTTTTATTTCCCCAAACACACAATCCCTTCTAGCATTCACCCACAGCACCCTCACACACATCACACACAGCACTCACACTATAAAGTAAATGTCCAGGGGCGATTGCCAAACATGTACATGGACACCAGCTTGTGGGTTGTTCCAGGCTGCATTAACCAATGGATAAAGTGAGTGAGATATTGGACATGGACTGCTCTGAATAGTGGATTCGTTTGATGAAATGAGATTCAAGAGTAAAAATTACTGTATGCCAACCATTTTAGTGCACTTTAGTTTATAAGGCATTTAAGGGACCACTATAGGCACCCAGACCACTTCAGCTTAATGAAGTGGTCTGGGTGCCAGGTCCATCTAGGATTAACCCTTTTTTCTGTAAACATAGCAGTTTCAGAGAAACTGCTATATTTACCTATGGGTTAATCCAGCCTCTAGTGGCTGTCTCATTGACAGCCGCAAGAGGGCTTCCGCGCTTCTTACTGTGATTTTCACAGTGAGAAGATGCCAGCATCCATAGGAAAGTATTGATAATGCTTTCCTATGGACTGGCTGAATGCGTGCGCATGCGCATTCAGCCGGTGACGGAAGAAGAAGGAGGAGTGGAGGAGGAGAGTCCCCCGCCCGGCGCTGGAGAAAGAGGTAAGTTTAACCCCTTTCACCCCCTAGAGCCCGGCGGGAGGGGGACCATGAGGGTGGGGGCACCCTTAGGGCACTATAGTGCCAGGAAAACGAGTATGTTTTCCTGGCACTATAGTGGTCCTTTAAGGCTCTTGCATACTTGTGCAAGTAACAGGTTTACATGGATTAGTTCTTACACTCTATTTCTTCTCTTTTTGGAAGTAAAAAGCAGTGAGTGATGCTGTGTGTGATGCACTCTCTCACACATCACACACATCACACACAGCACTCTCACACACAGCACCCTTGCATACATCACACACAGCATCCTCACACACATCGCACACAGCACCCTCACACACATCATATACAGCACCCTCACACACAGCACCCCTCAAACACAGCATCCATAACACACACATACTGCCCCCTTCACATACACACTACACCCCTCACAGACACCCACTGCACCCCTCACATACACCCACTGCACCCCTCACACATACACACAGAATCCCAACACATTATACCAAACACACACGCACACACAATACTTCCAAGCATATTTATATATTATATATATATATATATATACATATATATATATACACACACACACACACACACACTACAGCACCCATCACACACACTGAACCCCTCACACACATACTGCACTCCTAAACACATTACATTCAGGACACACACTAGATCCCTTACCCAACTCTGGATAATATATACACACACTAGATCCCTTTATACACTCTGAATCTGTTATTTATACACACTCACTAGATCTCCTACACATTCTGGGTCCTTCAAACACACACTAGACTCCTGTATACATTAACACACACTGCACCACCTACACACACACACTATATTCCTAACATACACACTCGGGATCCCTACATGCACAATTCTCTTTCCTGGCCCTTTTGTCTCCTGGTATCCATTTATAGAGACACCAGAGACAAGTTGCAAGGAAACACAGTGCAAGCATGTTATTAAATGTGTGTGCACTGTGCAGAACAAATACAGGGAGCTCTGCGCATGGTCTGCCCTGGAAGAGCATTGAACCAACATGTTCACTTTGAGAGGGGGCGTGTTTGTCATTGGTAATGACGAAACACACCCTCTCTGCCCCGCCCCCTTCTTAGTGGGCCGCTGTAATAAAAAATGCCCAGGCCGAATTTTTCTCCCAGTCCGGCCCTGATAATATATATACTGTATATATATTTACCAGATCCGTCATATTTTCAGGGACACATATAAAAAAATATATACACACAGAGAGACACACCATACCCACCATGTTTTCCAGGACACATATCATTTATACATACAGAAAGTGCTGCCCTGCAGTATGTAGAAGCCACATGCTGCAGGTAGTAAATCAGGTGGTAAATTCATCAGGAATCCTGCAGCATATCTACATAACACAGGGCAACCTCTTCTTTTGCTGCCAATCAACACGATGAAATTATGTGTGCCTAGGCAAACATGGTGGGTATATATACACATGTGTCCACACCCATAACTAATTCTCTAGCAGTGGGCCTTATGTATGCATGCTGTTAAAGCTATAAATAATGCACAATAATAATTACCATTAGGGGTTCAGCTGTTATGTAAATTTAACAAATGTTCTTTTTATAAGCAAGCCACTTTTGTAACCATAACATATCTTGTTTTGGAATGTTGTATTATGGGAGAGAATACCTACTCTTTTCAGGAGATCCATTGCTGGTCATTTTGAATCATATATCTTACAGTTTCTTCCATCTAGATCACTTTGAATTTTCATATGTAGCAGGAGAACAGAATGCATGAACAACTGGGAGATAATAGACATAAAATAGGAAATAAGTAATGGGAAAGCGAGCACTTAATGTCATTCAAGAGGCTCTCAGTGAGCCTAATCCATTATGCCAATAACAGTTTGTGAAAGAAGTCATAAAGACCAACCCCTGCAACACGACAACACATCTATTTACAATATGTTATATGGTATTAAACATATTGCAATAAAACTTGGGCCTCTAACATCAGAAAGTGCAACAAAGGTATTCCTGTCCTAGGAAAAGTCCCACCCACTCCATGTATTTTAGTAACTGAACTTAATTCTTTGTAAGACTACTCTGTAATATTGTCAATTGTGCCACTGTGTATATCAAAGCCAACCAGGGCCGGCCTTAGGCCCTTAGGCACCCCGTGCAAAAAATTGGCACAGCGCACCCCCCCCCCCTTCTTCCATGTATAGTGTATAGGGGTGTAGTGTTTGTTCCCCCTTCCCTGTTGTTAGGCTGATTTTATCTTGTCGGGAGAGGGGCATGCTGGTCTTTGGTAGTCCAGTGTGCTGGGAGTCTGAGCTGCCCATCCACCAGATGCAAACCATGAGTAACTGTCCCAGGAGTTCAGGCACTTACAGTGTCAGGGCTTTACTGTGGTAATCCGCGGCAACGCTCTGATTGGCCTGAACTAGGTAGACAGCTACTGCAGTCAACTGAACTGCAGGCCAGAGGTGCCATACTGTCTCCTCAGCATTACAGGGGGGCAGACTAAGTTTGTCACATAACACTGTGAGTTGTTTTGCTTTGGAGCCCTGGATTTTCCTTATTTATCATGACCTCTTTGGAATAAAATCTCATAGTAATGCGCTGTTTATCCATTTATCACTGAGATCCACAACAATAAAAAAAAAAAAAACTAACTCACAGTACTATGTGGTGTGTACCAGTTTAGCACAACAATAAAACTCACATCTGTTTCTATACCTTCTTAAATATGCAATGTTTACCATTGATACTAATTGAATCCCACCCACTCAGAGAGATACATTGACACTTTAGTTTTAACAGTTATATATAACTTTCCTTTCTCTTTGGTATTTCTCACTTCTTATTATTCTCGAGTATTCTATATTCGGATTAGATTTATAGTTCTCCTTGTGGGACGTTTTAACTTTCCTTTTAAAAGTTACATTTTAGAGCTATTTAAAATATTATCTCAATATTAAAATTAAAAGAATAGCAGCAAGCAACTCATATCAAGGAAGACATATGAATAATAAAATATTAGTGTGAATAATGTATCTAATACATACAGTATAAAAAGGTATGGAGTAACTTATCTAAAATATATCCACCCTTTACGAGATAAATAAAAAAAAAAAAAAAAAATGTCGAATGTAATAATAAAAAGGGCTTATCTATTTAATGTTACTAAAACTAAAACATTCCTAAAAAACCTAAATATCCAAATAAAAATGATCAAAGTCAATGTTTAATCCTGTCGGGGCTGTAATATTTAAATACAAAAAATATCTAATTTCCTCCTGTCCTATTTTCTTAATAAAATCAGGTAGGTGGTTGCACAAAATCAGATACCATAAAAGTGGACCTACTGTCTGCCCTAGTACGTTCTTGTTCTGTTTCTTTCTTCACTAATATAGACTTGTGGTATCTTTTCAGTTGTAGGTTTATACCAGAACTGGTAAGATGACCCATCACTGCCCCCCTACACACTTTCTTTTCATACTATTAGCCCTTTGTTTTCCTGGCACTATAGTGGTCCTTTAAGACCAATTAGATGTTTATGTTAAAAAAAATTGTTGCTGCTTGGTATATTTACTAGTACTGTAATGTTGTTGTGTTTCACTTTAAGAAACCACTACATTGCACATTGTGTACTGCACAAACTAAACTAAACACCTTCAGAAAAAAATTGATTTAATTTTTTCTAACAAGAGGTAAAAAAAAGACCTTTCACATTCAGATGGAATGCAGTTTGCAAAGAAAAAGTAGTTGCATTGAAGTCTGATAGAAAAGCAGAAATTGAATAATCTGTCACTCACTAGAAGGAAAAAAAACCCATAGATCACAAATCGATAAAAAAAAACTTTGATTTAAATCAGTGAATCTGGTGTAAGTGTGGCACTGGAAGTAACCTAACTACCACATCACTAGGATCAGTGAGACAGGATATCTCCCATTCGAAGTTACTGGCCCTAGCTCTGGCAGAGCATATTATTATTACAATAGTAAGAATTGATTAAAAAGAGTGGTGCTACAATCACCATGTGTATCACTCCAAACACACCAATAAAAGTGCAAAATACAATAAATAATAGTGAGAGAACACAATAAAATAGAATATTACCTCAGTCTGTACATACAGTAGTGGGATTTATAATTAAAATAAAAAAGAAGGCACATAGGGTAATATAGTTACAACTAACTATATATTATAATGAATCTATGGACACACTCACATGATTCTAAGCCTCTCCATAAGCTGGCTCAGACTAAAAGCTCCAACACAGAAAATATGGTGGTCACTTGATCAGGATCTGGATACTGGGCTCACAGCTTCTGCTTCTTAGATACAACACCAAATTAAATCCAGGATGCAGGATGTAGGTGTAGAAAGCATAAAACTTCTTTATTGGAACACAAACAGAATAAAATTGATTCCTTATAGCAAAGACAGTCCACGTTCACTTGACGCGTTTCGGCTTGCTCGCCTTTCTCAAAAGTGGTCTTTTGAGAAAGGCGAGCAAGCCGAAATGCGTCAAGTGGACGTGGACTGTCTTTTGACAATCAGGGTAAGCCTGATTGGCTCCCTGCTGAGCTGGGCTGAAACAAATGGTTTGCTGGAATTAGTGTATGTGGGGGAAGGTGTAACAGGGAGAGCGTGACAGTGAATATAGTCTTTTGAGCCACAGTTTGTTACAGTATTCACTGAAGACTTAATTTGTTTTTTAATGACAGTTGCAGGAGAGGAATCAGGGAATGCTGCGGGAGAAATTAACAGTTTAATTGATATGCTTTCGTGAAGAAGTGAGTTTTAATGATTTATTGAAGGAGTGGAGACTGGGTGAGCATCTAACAGAGAAAGGGAAGGGAGGTCCACAGGAACGGTGCAGCTCTAGAGAAGTCTTGAAGACGAGCGTCAGAAGTGGGAGTACGAACAGAGGATAGACGTAGTTCATCGGTGCAGCGTAGGGGTCTAGATGGGACATGTTTGTGTATTAGTGAGGATAGGTGGATTGGAGCAGCATTATGTAGACCTTTGTAAGCAATAACCAGAATTTTAAACTGAGCCCTATATCTTGGGGCATGGGAGGTGCGAACACACAGGAACATGATACTCACTGCCGCATTCATAATAGAATGTAACTGGGCAAATTGGGAGCATGTAATACTACTGAGAAGCAGATTACTAGGCGAGAGAGGTCAATGGGATGGACCAGCACCTTTGTCGTGTCTGGCGTTAAGTAGGGGCAGATGCTCACAATGTTTTTGAGATGGAAGCGACATGATTTGGTGATTGGCTGGATATGAGGGGTGAAATAGAGGTCGGAGTTAAAGAGAACACCTAGGCAGCGAGCCTGCGTGGTGGAGCTGATGGTAGCACCAGTCACGTAGAGGGAGACATAAATGGGACAAGCAACACTTGAGGGAGGAAAGACCAGATGTTCTGTTTTGGACAGGTTGAGTTTAAGGAAGTGGGCAGCCGTCCTGTTAGAAATAGCAGAGAGGCAGTCAGAGACACAAGTCAAGAGGGGCAGGGAGAGATCAGGAGAGGACAGGTAGATTTGTCATCCGCATTGAAATGATATTGGAAGCCTAAGGAGCTGATGAATTTACCAAGGGAGGCAGTATATATAGAGAACGGTAGGGGACCAAGGACTGAACCTTGAACACATAAGGAGGAGGAATTCTTTTTACTTAAACACTCAAACAAAAAACAAGAATTTTCTTTCTTTGCCAGACTCTAAATCAGTGAATCCAAGTTAACTTTTTTCAAGTGTAAACAACATGATCCTGGCACACAGGGGTGTATATATATGGGTTTAAGTGTTTTGAGATGTGATACTTCGGAGTTACGGAATATGGACAATCAGACCAAATTCTGAAAAATTGAAGTTAGGCCAAAAATGAATGCATGCGTCTACTACTAGACACAGTATAGCCTAGATCCTGTGGGCCCTACACTCTCATATTCCTTTTCTGCTTCTATGTTTGGACATAGAGAAGGAGCTCCAGATTGGAATACTTAAAGGGACACTCCAGGCACCCAGACCACTTCTGCCCATTGGAATGGTCTGAGTGCCAACTCCCACTACCCTTAACCCTGTAGCTGTAATTATTGCAGTTTTCATAAACTGCAATAATTACATTGCAGGGTTAACTCCTCCTCTAGCGGCTGTCTACTAGACAGCCACTAGAGGGCACTTCCTGGTTTCTAGCACAGGTTTTCTGTGCTAGAGCGTCGCTGGACATCCTCACGCTATGTGAGGACCTCCAGCGTCGCTCAATTGCACATAGGAAGTACTGAAAGCATTTTCAATACTTTCCTATGGAGAGGTCTAATGCACGCGCGCATTAGGTCTCCCCCGCCGGCAGCCGCGCATGCACAGTCGGATGACGGCGGAGGAGGAGCATGGGCGGACCCGAAACCACCGCCAAGGGACATCGGATGGGTGGTGGGAGGGAGAGGGGACCTGCAGTGCCAGGAAAACGATTTGTTTTTCTTATTGACATTTTAGGTTTTCCCTTACACATCATAGGAATAGAAATAAAATAAGTTGGGTTGTCTCCTTTAGACCGTGTGTCTAAAGGAGACAACCCAACTTATTTTATTTTTATTTTGTATTTCTAGCTATGCTTGATGTACGAGACATTAACTCAGTGATATACTATGAAGGGAGCATGTACAGAAATACAAAAATACAAAAGTTTTGCATATAGAAATAAAAATGCACAAATGTTTGTTCATATACATAAGGATTTCAGTAAGCAGATGGTACAGACACGTTGCATGACAAAATTAGCAGAACCAATTTATAGCTAGAGTCATATGATGGAGGTTACAGAATGAAATTGTACATTATCAGCTCAACAGTGGGTAATTGTGGTTAGTACAATTATGGCATAGAAGACTCCTAGATGGCCTACAATCAATTAATACATGTATGAGGCATATGTAGGCATTCATTCTTTCTGTTAGTTGCGCAATGTTCAATGTTTATTATTTAGTATCTTGATGTTTTCAAGTGGTGTCACAGCAAACAGCCTAGTGCTATGTGCATATATTGTTAATTGAACAGAAAACATAAAATTTTATCAAACATAGGTAATGAATAGGAACTTAGCACATCTTATAGTTCTCATATTTATAAGTACTTTTTATGTAGGCAGTAATATCGTCTCTGAGAGATAGACTTTTTGTAAGGTATAAATTCTAGAAGTGGTGCTGTATTGTGTGATAATGTATGTATGAACTCTCAGATGGATTTTGGTGTTTTTGTGATTGAAAGGAACAATATGATTGTCAGAGTGGTTGAACTTTAGGATGTGTGGACCCTTGGGGACAGCAGACACACCTCATCAGTAATTCTCTACATTCTCTTCTGGGTTATGTGTGAAATTAGGTTTCCAATTTGTAGATTATTGTGTCTTGTGGCCTGACAGGGAATAGTTGAGTTCCTCCATCGGTCTAATTTGTTCTACTCGAGCTTACCACTCATTGAGCTGCTGCTGCTTTCTTTTGCCGTTGTGGACCCCTACCAAAAATATGTAGTTGACCAGCGCATGTTCCAACAAAGCCATGAACACAAAAACAAAGCATCCCATGAGACTATAAGTGAAAGCATTTACTGTCTTCGAGATTTAAAGTGGTAGTATTCATTGTGTGTGGTGTTAGCTCTCACCTATTGTGTAATTTGATTTACTGTTTGAGTGTGTTTATTTAGAGTGACTAAACTTTGGTGGTAGTAGCTACACCGTTTGCACTTTATTCCTATACTTTATTTATACATTTTAATGCTGGTATGTACTTTTTTTCTCACATCTCCACCAATTGTCAGATACTAGAGGGTAGATTTGATACAATCGTACTGGGTTTCTATACCACCGTGCAATTAATTTACAGTTTGCTTCAACCATTGGGACTTTTAGGATGCTTCTATGTGCAAGATGGAATATTCCAGCCGGGTAAAGACACAGTGGAGTTTAATTCTTTGGACCATTCCTCTGTGTATTTGGGTGGTGAAATGTTGTCAGCATCTTGGAGACTGGAGTAAATTGGGGAAAGTAGCTTTTTTAAGGTGTGTGGCCACCCCTCAAAATTGGTTCATTGGGTTCATGCGGTTAATCCCTTTCGTGATGAGACAAACTGTGATAGTTTATGGTACCAGAATGCATCCAGAAATGAAGGGTGGCCATTGGCCTGAAAGGGCTTCAGCTTGCTATCTTAATCACCTCCATTAAAGTTAAATAGAGGAGGTGAGATGCTCTAGGCCACTTAAGTCCAAATACTCCTGGAGGAAATGTCAGATTGTGTGATATGGAAGTCAGAGGGTCACTGGTTATTGAGCAGTCGTTATTTCAAAGGCATAAGTGAGAAGGTGGCTCTGCCTGCCAAGGGAGCATTGCTAATGGAAGACGTACTCAGTCCTACCAATGTTGAACTCTGGTAGTACTACTCCACTTCAGAATGCTGGTGAATTGTGTCACCAGGTAATACTTTTTTTGTCTGGTTAGGGTATTGAATCACAGTCTCAGTCCTTTTCCAAACCAGATTTAGTCCATAAATAACTTCCGCATGGATGTGAAAAATGAAGGGGAAATGCTAATAGGTAAGGTTTGACATGTATACAATAATCTTGGAAGGATGTTCATTTTGATGATATTAATCTGTCCCATCCAGGAGCAATGGGGTTTATTCCACTTAGCTAGGTCCCAAGTTAGAGTTTGCAGTAGTGGTGAGTAATTTAAATATCTTTTAAGTGTGGTGTTCTCTTAATCCCAAGGTATTTTAAATGGGAAGTAGTAACCCTAAAGGGGAACATAGTTTTAAGCTTTTGCATGGTGTGTATTTCTGTTGCTATTGGGAGAATCTCACTTTTTTCATAATTTATCTTAAAGTTAGACATGTTGGAATAGAACAATAGCTCCAAAACAAGGGCTGGGAGCGCGGTCTCTGGACTGGTGATCATAAACAATAAATTATCTGCATATGGAGAAACCTTGTACTGTGAAGATTAACAATGCATACCAGTAATGTTAGCATTGGAGCAAACAGCATTTAGGAAGGGTTCAAGCGTTAGTATGAACAACAGGAGAGAGAGGGGACAACCATTCCTCGTACCATTCAGGATGGGCAATAGATCGGAGTTTGTTCCATTTACTTGAACTCAGACCTGTTGGCGTGTGTAGATAGCACGAACCCATGCCAGCCAGCGTTCTCAAAGTCCCATCTCCCCCATAGCATCGAAAAGGAGGGACCAGTCCACACTGTCGAAGGCTTCCTCTTTGTCTATGAGGTGTACCAATGTTTGAATTTGTTGCGTAGTTGCTTTGTGAATTATATTTACTATTGTTATTGTGTGTCTTTAGCCTCTCTATTGGATGTGAACCTTGCCTGATCAGGGTGGACTAGTCCCTTGAGGAGTGGTTTAAGTTGGTAGGTAGCATGCGGGAAATAATCTTAATGCCATTATTTATTAACGATATAGGTCGGTAATTACTGCATTGTCGGGTCTTTGTCAGGTTTGGCGATCAAAGTTATTGTGGCTTCTAAAGCTGATGGACTAACTGCAGTACCTCCCGAGATAGAGGTGAAGGCTTTTAACATGTGTGATCCTAGTTGTGGGAGGAAGAGCTTATAATATTTGTTATAGTAGTCAACAGGGCCAGGGTTTTTCCATTTGGAGCATCTTGAACTGCTTTAATTAATTCCTGATTTGTGAAAGGGGTATTAAGTGATTATTACAAGATGGGGGATAGTTTGTTGGGTACAAGCTTTTGTATGTATTGTAATCTAGCAGTGTTAGACACTTTGGGGGTCGTAGTCTATATAAAGAAGCGTAGTATTAATGGAAATTTTTTGCTTTTTCTGCTGGGTCCCATAGTCATGCTGCAGTAGAGAGAAGAGTTTACATTTGCCATGCTTAAGGAATATAAAAAGAAAAGTAACACAAATAAAAAAAGATTTGAAGAATTAAACATGAAATTTGTTGATGCTCATCATATGAGCGGGAGATTCTAACGGGAATCAAGCTATAGGAGATTCATGTCAACCTTTGGGGAAGAGAATCTGGATCCTGGTCCCCAGCGGTTAATATTGCAAGACACGGCTTCATGGAGTGTGGGAGTCCAAAAGCAAAGAAAGGTGTAGAATATTAGAGGGTACAGTATAAGATCTTGGGACCGGGCAAGCATTAGGTGAACAATTAGCATTCCATGAGTATAACACAGCTATATTATAGTGAAATAAGCTGGGGAAGTTTCAGTCAGTGGGACTAATGTAAAGCACAGGTTGTTGTTATTCTTCAGGCAGTTAGGATTTGCATGCCCTCAAGATTTAGAGGTAAAGATTAGGTTCAGTCTGATTGTGTAGAGATTTGTCCCTCTGGAGAGGGTGGTGTGCGTTTAGGTGAGGTCTTGTTTCCTGGGGTCTGCCAAGTTCCATCGCCGTTGAGGTTGTGGTTGCTTGAGTAATATTTCCATTTCTTCATATCAGTCTTGAATATGTGTTTCTTGTAGGCCAAGTGCCTGTGTGAGATCCACTTGCGGTGGATATCGTTGCTGTGACTCCGTTGATGGTGGCTGTTAGAGTGGAAGGGAATCCCCATCTGTATCTGCCCTGTCTTTCGCACAATTGGCTGGTGATTGGGGCCAGGGCTCTCCGGCCCTGTATAGTAATCCACGACAAGTCCAGAAACAGCTTAATGGGGTGTCCCATGGATCGTAGTATAGGTCAGTTCCTGGCCTTTCTCATGATGGTTTCCTTTAGCGGTAAGTCGTGTAAGCAACATATAACGTTGCAAGGTGTATCTTCAGGCCTGTCCCTCGGTTTAAGAGTCCTATGTTACATAGTTACATAGCTGAAAAGAAACTTGCGTCCATCAAGTTCAGCCTTCCTCACATATGTTTTTGCTGTTGATCCAAAAAGAAGGCAAAAAACCCAAGTGCTCTGTCAAATGTTAAATGTATATCTGTGTAAGATTTTCAGGGCCAGTGTTCTCTTCTGGGAGTACCCAGATTCTGATATGGTTCTGGCTGCCACTATTGTCCAAGTCCTTGATACATCTGTGGGGTGAAGTAATTTTGGAGGTGTTCTAACCGACTTGTTGGTTTGTAGTCGAGATTTGCAAGCATTAGGCATCCGCTTATGTTTTTCGAGATTTTAAACATGTATTTCCAGAGAGCAGAGACCCGCACCTAGCTCGGAGATCTTGGCCTGTATAGATGTATCCAGATCGGTGAGCATATGTGCAGTTTCATCCCTGGAAGGGAGTTTGTGTAGTATTTCCTTGATATCTGTGTCTGGGGAAATTGACGACTCCTTAATAGAATAGCTGGCTCACGAGGCTGCCGGCTATGGTGCACGTGACGCCATGCTGGATCTGGGGGCCCCCGAATCACCATCAGCTTTTTCCATGAAGATTTTACTCAGTGGGTGAAAGTAAGAACCCAATGTGTTCTTTGGGTCTCTGGTTGATATGGAGTTTAGTTTTTCATTTCCTATTTTGCAGGATGGCTGTGTTTCGTAGGAGATTGCACTCGCCCAAGGTCAGAACTGAAGCTTACATATCCACTCACACATGGCCTGCCTGACATGCCCCCTGTGGGTGCATGTCCTGTTATGTTCCTCCTCAGTTATCTCAGTTACTTTGGTTTTAATTGTACATTTAATTGTACATACACATATTTGGTACTACTCTCCTTCTTGAGTGATGATCTTCACTCAGGGCCATACTGGGAACTAAAAGCAGCCCTGGAAGAAATTCTATACCAGCCCAATAATGCGTCGGGCCAGTAAAGTGTGCAGATATAGAGGTGGAAAAAATAACTTGAAATTTAAAACTATTATTCCAACATGAATTAAAGCACTTATAGGCTTCAAAATAAACAAAAGCGCAGATTTATTTTCAGCAGTTATACATTTGCATATAATCAATGTTTCAGTCCAACTACCTTGACATATTATGGAAAGTTTGGTAATTGGGGCTGAAATGGTGAATGTATGCTGCTGCACAGCTGTAATATGGAGTTATCTTGTTTATTTTGAAGTCCTATGAGTGTGCTCTTCAGTTTGAATATGTTATTGTTCTGGAGTATGCACCTAGCAGCAAGACTGGGCCAATATCTGCTCATTACATATATGTTATATGTGGCATTTCTGTGTATATTATGCATATATAAATGTATATTAATATATGTGTAAATATTATAGGTATAATTATATATATATATATATATATATATATATATATATATATTACTAATACACACTGTGAGGATATTTATGGGGTGATAAATATTCAAATAATATTTTCATAAAAATTATCAAAAATGAATTTAATAATTTTTTTTTTTTGTTTAAATATATTTTTTATTTCATTATAAGTTATACACACATATATATTACAAACATACTGTTCATATTAATAGACCTCATCCATCAAATTTACAAAATTTTCCATCAAAATTCATCGAAGCTCATAAGTAGGTCTAATATATCAGAAAAATATAAATACCTATATCACAAACATAACACACACTGACAAAACATTGCACCAGTCATCTTGGAATTTATCTTTTAACAAAAAAAAAGGAAACCGTTTCTTTCATGTTTGGAGGAAGCTCAATCAATACCATAGAGGGAAAGACCCAACTGCCAATATCATGTTCACTCAAAGTCAATCAAGTTATCTATCTATTCAGCTATCCAACTACTATTCTGCTTAGCCTTTTTATTAATCCACTTAAGACCCTGTTCCATTTTACACTGGAATACAATTTGTTTTTTTACCATTGGCCAGCTAACCGAATCCGCCGATTTCCAATTTTTGGCCAATAATAATTTTGTGGCCGAAAAGAAGTGAGTTAACATTAAGGCCTGTCTAGGATGTAAAACCGGCCAATCCAGATGTAATATTGCTATTTCAATTCTTTTGTCTATTTTAAATTTCCCTAGGGCCTGAAGTTTTTCATAAGTTATATTCCATAATTTAGCTGCTACTTCACATTTCCACCACATATGAATATAGTCTGCCTCATCTTTGAGACACCTCCAGCATTTGGTATCTTTATTACAGGAGAACGTGGAGATTTTTTTTGGATCCAGATACCAAAAATGCATCACTTTATATTGGTTCTCCTTTATATTCAAACAATGTATGTCTCAGCTAAATCTTTTTATTGCCACCAGCCAATCTTTCTCATTTATATGAATCTGTAAAAGTTCAGACCATTTATTCATATACTTATTTTTATTTTCCACCCCCGCTGTTAGGCATGATATTAAAGCATATGATTTGGCCATTACCTTGGGAGTTATATGTTCACAGAATATTTTATTGAGAGTAATCGTTAATTGATCGTCTCCTTTCATAACAGAGTTTTGTAAAAAGCCTTTTACCCTAAGGTAAGAAAACACCTCTTTACAAGGGAGATCATATTCTAAATTCAAATTTGGAAAGGTTTTAATCCTCCCATCTTTATATAGATCTGAGACCTTCACAATGCCACATCTCTTCCAGGTAATTAATGATAGGTCATGTAAATTATTTTCCAAAACTTTAATACTAAGGCTATTAATAATTTTATACTTTCCTCCCATCTTGCTCTTAATCATAGACCAAAACTTTCCAAGATGCCCAATAATGAAACAATTCTCTCCTATTTCCCTCCAGTTTGGATAATGAATATTCCATAATAGGCAGGAGAGATCTTTTATCTGAGTTTGTTGGCTCTCAATATGATACCAGCTTTCATCCACGGCCTCTGGAATTTGCATTAAATAAATGTGGCTGATCATATTTGCATAATAATAATTTTTCAAAATAGGCATACCTAAACCCCCCCCCTTTACTTTATATTCCATATGACGGTAGTTTATTCGCGGGTTTTTACCATGCCAGATACATTTAGAAATGCTCCTCTGAGCCATATTTAACCAACTATCCGGTATTTGGATGGGAAGATATCTAAATATGTATAACCATTTAGGGATAATATAAATAATATAAGCCTTTATCACATTGATCCTACCAAACCATGATATAAACATAGTATTCCATCCTTTAAGTATATAATTCATCTCTTTCAGTACGGCCATGAAATTTGCTTCCATTAAATTGTTTACATCCAGTGAAATTTTAATTCCCAAATAATTAAATTCCTTTTCTGTCCATAATAGATCATAGTTTTGCTGCATAGCTACTTTAGATGTCTCATCTAGATTGATACCCATGATTACAGTTTTATCTATGTTTAATTTGTAGTTGGAAAATATTGAATAAGCCTTGATCACTTCCAGTAAGGCAAGCCGGGATTTATAAGGATTCGTAAGTGTCACCAGTATGTCGTCTGCATACATACTAACCTTTATTTCTCCTTTAGATAAAGGGTATCCCTGTATACTGTTGCTTTCTCTTATCTTAATTGCTAGAATTTCTATTGTTAGGATATAAAGCAAAGGTGACAATGGGCATCCTTGTCTGGTCCCATTGCCAAGGGGAAACCAATCAGCACAAATATGTTGTCCTATAGTTCTGGCTATATGGGCACTATATAAAGCTTTGACCGCGTTGCACAGCTGTTCACCAAAGCCATATAGTTTTAAAATCTGCATCATAAAGCCCCACTCAACCCGGTCAAAGGCTTTTTCTGCATCTAATGCAAAGATAGCCAATTCTTTATGTTCTTTTTTCGCCAAATCCAAGATATCCACTATTTTCCTGATATTATTAACTGAACTACGTCCAGGGACAAATCCCACTTGGTCTTTAGAAACAACTAATTCCACAATTTTTTTTAATCTAACAGCGATAATTGATGATAAAATTTTTGTGTCTGTATTAATTAGGGATATCGGCCTGTAATTTTTTACATAAGAAGGGTCTTTATTCTGTTTGGGGATAGGAAGAATATTAGCCGCAAGAAATTCCACTGGACATTTAGCCAGCCTGCTAAAGTTATTGAAGGCTGAGGTCAATCCCGTTACGATTTTATTCTTAAAGATTTTATAAAAGGATTCCCTGAATCCATCAGGTCCTGGGGCTTTTTTTTTCTTCAGAGTGTCAATGGCTTCTGCGACCTCTGCCTCCTCAATAGCTCTATCTATTACTTCCTGTTGTTTTTTATTAATAGTAGGAATATTAAGACCCTTAATAAAATCTGCCAAATTCCCTATTTGAGTAGTATCCGCACTATTGTATAAATCTTTGTAATAATCATTAAATATCCGGCCTATATCATTAGGGGCTCTATATATCTTATCTTTATGTATTATTTTGTCAATCCGGCAAACAGCTTGCTGTTTCTTTAGTTTATTGGTCAACATTCAATCTATACGATTTATTTTCATATACCATTTTTGTTCTAATTTCTCCAAATTATTGGCTATCCGTTTCATATTTAGAGCATTGAGATTGTTCTTATTTATTCGAATTTGTTCTGCCTTTTCTTTAGTTGGAGATTCTTTATTACTTTTTTCTAGTTTATATAAAGAAATATACATATCTGTTAGGTTATTCCTTCTTTTCTTATTCTCATATGCTCCTATCTTAATAAAATGTCCCCTTATAACTGCCTTATATGCTAACCACCTACTCCCAGGTTCCGAATCTTTATTCTCTAAGAAGTAGTAATCTGTCATTTTGGCAATATAATCTTTATTATCTTCGCTTCTCAAAAGTGATTCATTTAATCTCCATTGTCTATAAATTTGTTTCTGTTTCTGATGTATTTCCCATATTACCGCATTATGGTCTGACCATATTATTGATTAGATTAATACTTTTTTAATGGACCCTACTAATGCTATATTACCTAGCAACATGTCTATTCTAGCATAAGAGCAATGTCTATAAGAAAAATGCGTAAAATCATATTCCTGGGGATGGAAAATTCTCCAAACATCATATAAAGCAGACTTTTTCACAATAGTGGAAAGGGCTTTCGCCTTGCGCTGTAAAGCTGTATCTATTTTGACCCCTTTTTTCGTTCTTTTGTCCCATTCCGTGTCCAAAACGCAATTAAAGTCTCCAGCCAGTATCACCTTACCTCTTGAGATTTTATCTACTTTATCTAATACTTCTCTTACAAAAGCCACTTGCCCCGAATTAGGAGCATAAATATTAGCTAGAGTGTATATCTCATTATTTAATTTACAAATCAATATAATGTATCTAGCCATTGGGTCAGTTTCCTGATACAAAACTTCCCAAACTATATCTTTCCCAATCCAGATAGCTACTCCACTCTTTTTCCCTACCTTCATAGAAGCTTTAATCACAAAAGCAGTTTGCTTCCCTAAATAATATTCTTTATTAGATTCCACCCAATGGGTCTCTTGTATAAAGCAAACTTGTATTCTTTCCTCTTTAATAATCTCTATTAAAGCCTTTCTTTTTTGCGGACTATTGAGACCCTGGGTGTTTATTGTGAGCATCCTAACCATAATTATATTCGTCCTGGTTCCTATGATGACTGGTTTAGACATAACAACACTTACAAACAAGAGCCTATCCATCTCTTTACAAACCCCAAACCCATAGTCCTTAATCTTCCCATTGGGACTATCCACATGCAAACACTGCATGTTCTCAAAGAGTACTGAAACTACTAATTGTAGCTACTCTTAACTAGGTGGAACAATCTGGCTCATCTCAGCGAGTTAGTAATCTTAAAATAGCCTATCTATTATAGACAAAAAATAAAGAAGACTATTGAAAGAAACCGTCATTGCAAGTCTCATTCTGTTGGAACACATCCTAAGGTTGAGAAAAAATGGAAAAATAGGGGGAGAGAGAAAGAGAGAGAAAAACAAACAAAAAAAACCCCAAGGCTTCTTCTATTTATTTACAATATCTTATCGCTTAACAGTTGTTCCCCCACACTTCATACTTCTCATCCATATATACATATCATACTTAGCTAAATTATTATATTACAGTTTCAATCCTCTGAAACACCTTTTTACCCAACTAAGTGCACAGTGTCCTAGTTATTGGTACTATTTACCAACCATTACTCTTAGTGATTCATGCCATGGATGCCCCTTCTTATTAATTGCACATGCTCCACTACTTTCTTCTAGTGCTTTTATCAGTTATACATGGATACCACCAATTTATATTATCACCTAAATTTCCAAATTCCAATTAATGTCACAAAATTATTATATATATCCCACAATTGTTATCTAAATTACTATGTGTAGAGACAAGTTAATAATTAGTGCCCCCAACCTTAATGCACTTTGTCCACCATTACCTTTATAATTCAGTATTATAAATACCTCCACAGTGTTATTAATCAATAGTCCTATACCTTATTTGGGTGTTTACTTAACCCTATATACTGTTGATCAATTATCATGCAAAAATAAACATTTTACCATCTTGTGTTACCACATGAAAAACCCCATAATAATTTATATCTAAATTTCCATATCTCTATTAATTAATCTATTAACCACAATAATACCATTTCATTGGTCCTTCCTACACCTTAATATCTTTTATCATTCTTTATTCCAAAAGCGAGCAAGTCTTATTATTTATCACACTTTAGTGCATCTCCATATAGTGAAAAAAAAACAAAAAACCTCAACATCATATCCCCTTTCTTTTCCTCTAACTCCTCCCCTCCCCACCTACCCCTCTCACCAACATTTTAATTTATTTTATATCATTCTTTTGAAGCCATCCAGTGGGGCTCATCCAGTGCTGTTATATCTTTACCCCTCATCACTATTAGCTTAACTGGGTAACCCCATTTATATCTTATCATATTCTTCCTAAGGATATTAGTAGTAGTTCCAAAGGCTTTCCTGCTTTGCCTGGTTTGCCAGGAGAGGTCTTGAAATAGTTTAAAGTTCATATATAAATACTGGTCCATATTTTCTACATTTATTCTGTGTTTACTTAGAACTTGATCTTTATGCCAAAATTGATGGAAGCACACAATTACATCTCTAGGAACAGTCTCTGGCAATCCTTTAGGCCTAGGGAGACGATGGTATCTGTCCAGTATTTTTATGTTGGGCTCCATCTTCAGCCCTAACTCTTCAAAGAATTTTAGCAAGTACTCCTCTAATTTCCCATCAGAAATTTGTTCACTGATGCCTCTGAAACGTAGATTATTCCGTCGGCTGCGATCATTATATTTCTTATTTAGCAGTTCACATTGCAATTTTAGTTCCGTCTGCATATAGTCTACTGCAACTAATTTTTCTTCTATATTCACTATTTTCTGATTTAACATAACAATTTCTTCTTTAATTTCTTGTACATTTTGTTGTATTACTGAGGTCAATTTATCACATAGATGTTGCTGGCTCTTATCCAGTATCTCCGAGAATACTTCTTGAAACTCTTTATTCATGACTGCCTTTATTTCTCCCTCTTCTCCCTGGATAAATGACGTTCCCTCCTCACCATCCTTTCCATCCTTTCTCCCAGGAGATTGGGCCGTAAAGAAATTCGATAATCGTCTTGGATCTTTACTTTCTATTTTTTTTTTATAATTTTTATTATATCAAAATTGATATCTTGGCACTGTTTCCTGAAAAATGATAATATAAAGCTGAGAATTACCCACTATTTTAATTCTCTTAGATCCTAGAGAACGCTCATCATAGGATTTTACTTCACACAGTAAATCACAATTTCATTATAAAAATATAATTTATTGTAACAATAATAATAAAAATAATAATAATATATAGCATGCGTGACAATCAGTGAATATTTAGGTATAACATAGGCATATAATATGGCAATGGTTTAGACACAATTCAGTGGTTAAAAGCAACCAGTTGTCAAGAACTTAACAATATTTATGATAGGGTACTTCACACAGAACACAGAACTCACAGCACAGCCTAAAGCAATAAAACTTTGGCTAACAGTTAGATCAATCCTCATAGGCAATATCCTATTAAAGTAATGTTCATACCAGATCATTTAACCATTCCTGGACCATCCAATAAGAATAAATCTACCATTTTACATTTGCCGAATTTTAACTTTCCTAAATAAGATACACTATCTTATTTCAGAACAAGTCAATACATCTGGATAAATGTGGCATGCTAACCCTGACAAATTTATCATTAATATATCGTTATCTTTATTCCACCTGCAGGAATGGAATTTTTATAACCATATATTCTGTAGTTAACTAAGATTTCTAATGATTGAAATCTGACCAAGATTTATCCAAATATATATTCCTGCTATTAGTAAATTTAAATTAATTTAAATTAATTTAAATTAATTAAATAAAGCCAGCATAATTACCAGTTAGGTTGTAGATTTTCTCTCAGATGTGTAGATATTCTTATCAGATGTGTAGATAGGTCCCAGGAATTTGTATGCAAGTATGATTGTGATTGTATGCAATAGAAATTATTAATAATTAGGTGTGTTTAAGAGAGAGTTGATTTTTTCTAAAGTATAGTCCAAGTGTTTCAAAGAGAGTTTGAGTGTGGTTCAAAGTGTATGAATGTTTGAATCTTTGAATCCTCGTATGTGGGATGTATGTCTTTGAATGTCCCTCTCTTTCCTTTGTCTTTACTTTTTAAAGGACCAAACTCTCTGCACGTCACTAATTGATAGGACCAATAGGGAACTGTAGGTGTGTCTTGCCTACAGAGTATCATCTAGATTTTGGTCAGTAGATGGCGCAAGTACATCACCAAAATTTCTTGTCATGGGGTCCATTTACCATTATGCATAATGGGTTAACGTAAATTGATGATGAGTTTGATGTCATTTACTTATCTATTTTATGTCTGCATATACCTTTATATCTAACTTTGACATGTCTAAACTTTCCTTTACCTTTTGCTTACAATGGGACTTTGTAAGATTTAGAAAGTAAAATTAATTACTAAGTGTTATCTGTCACTGGTGTCTAGTTCTTTTGTGTGAAGCTGTGTGTAAGTTTATTTTTTATTCTACTAACATTAGTAATAATATGATATTTCTTCATGAATAGTCTATATCATTAACATGATACTCACTATATGTGATAATATAAAATAGTAAGTTATAAGTGGATAGTGTATGTATGTATATATATATATATATATATATATATATATATATATATAATTATGTATACATTTGTCTCAGTATTAGTATTCCTTCCCTCATCCCTGTTAGACACCATGCCTTATCTTGTTTACATAACGCATTCCTTAGCTCAGACGTGAATGAATAGAGTTACAGAGAGACATTTTGTGTCTTTCTTAGCCTGGAAATTCCAATATAGAGTCACATGTTCTGAGTGTGACTGGCAATATACACTTTTAATTTCTGTCTTAGCACAAAATGTCTGCCGATATAAATATACTGACAAAACATTAATATAAATGCATATATATATGTGTATTACTGTCAGAATCAAATTACGTCTATCTGTACATTGTATTAGCAAGATTGCTAGCAAAATGTATATATGAGAAGGAAAATCTATTAAATAAGAGGTCTTTCTCTCACCTGTCAATTAGCTCTTAGCTCCTGTACTGAAGAAGTGAGTTACAGGGAGAGCAGGAGACGCAGGCAAAAATGCACCCCCCCCAAAAAAAAAACCACACACAAACATGCATCTTCTCTTGTGTTTCTCTTAACCCCCTTTTACATTTCTTGCCATTTTTGTGTTTTTTATTCTCTCTTTTGATTATTTTACCTCATTTAATGTATCTTGTCTCCAATTTTTATCCTTTGTATCTCTTACAACCCCTCTTTTGTGTATTTTACTTCATCCCAGCCCCTGTGTGTCTTTTTACCCTTTTCCAGTCACTCTGTGTGCCTTTTTCTTTCCAGATACTATCCCATCAAGGAGCACAACCATAAATATAAACAAAATTTAATTAAATAGGTCCACAGAAAATAGATATCTCACAATGCATATGATTAAATAAAAACAAAAATCCCATACAAGTGGTATAGAGAGGTATAGAGAGATTGCCAGAAGTTTTATAATTACATTCAAGTAGAATATATAATAAACCGATTCCTGAATACCAATGTGATAAATGAGTAATCGAGATACCAAATCATAACAACCCACCAATAAATATATAAAGGAAAAACAAATGCATACCAGACCTAGTGAGAAGAGGGAAGAAAAATTGCCTATTTCTTCCCTAGCCCCTCTTTGTGTCTCTTTCTCCCCCTCTCATCCCCGTGTCTCTCTATTTCCCTTTGTCTCTTTCTCCCTGTGTGTCTCTCTCCCCCCTCCCCTTGTGCCTCTCTCTTCCCCCTGTGTCTCTTTCTCCCACTGTGTCTCTCTCTTCCCCGTGTCTCCTTCTCCCCCTCCCCATGTGTCTCTTTCTCCCCATGTCTCTCTCTTCCCCCTCTGTTTCTTCCCCCTGTGTCTCTCTCTCCCACTCCCAATGTCTCTTTCTCCCCACTCCCACTGTATCTCTCCCTCTTCCCCCTCTGTATCTTTCGCCGTGTCTCTCTCCCCCTCCCCGTGTGTCTCTTTCTCCCCCTCTGCCCCTGTGCCTCTCTCTCCCCCTCTGTCTCATTTCCCCCCCTGTGTCTCTCTCTCCCCATCTGTCTCATTTTCCCTACTCCCCCAGTTTCTCTCTCTTCCCCATGTGTCTTATTCCCTCTCTTCCCTCTGTGTCTCTCTCTACCCCCTCTGTCTCATTCTCCCCCGCCCCCCTGTGTCTCTGTTCTCCTTCTGTCACTGTCATGGTGGTGCCTATGTCTAATTCTCCCCTGTACCCCGTGTCTCTCTCTTCCCCTGTGTCTCATTCCCCCCTACCCCTGTGTCTCTCTCTTCCCCCTCTTCCCTGTCATGGTAGTGCCTTTGTCTCATTCGCCCCACTTCCAAGTCAATAATATTGATATACTACCAGAAGGCAATCTACAACACAAAAATAATAGAAACGGACATAGAGTAGTAACGTGATGTATTGGGAGTTATAAAGATAGATAATTGCACTCACAGACCCAATTTGATTGCAGGCATATCATAAACAACGATGTCTATACTTCTCGATTTGTGGAACGTCAATCCCATACATAGGAGATTAAAAAATTAAATCAGAGATGCCAGAAAATTTAATTGTGGCATTTCAACCATCATATTGCAATAATTTTATAACCATTTATTGTATGTTCTATTTTTAATAGTAGTAATAGTAGTAATAATATCACATTGTTCCCAGTGAAGAGTGCTTTTAGCATTTAACATTTGTTCAGTATCCAGTACATTGTTAATGTTAGTTTTATTCAACTGATAGGTGTTCATTTTATTGTAGCTCTACTACTGGGAAACAGTTTTCCATCAAGTCAGAGATGAACTGCTGCTCGGACTTTGTGGTGTATTTGCTCCAATATTCTCCTATATTGGAACACCTATTTGCTCCAATGTCCGTGCGGCAGTCAATATGCTGGCCGAACAAAGAGGTGTTTGAAAGTTAGATTTCTTGAACATATTAATAATATTAAGAAGAAATCTGATACCCACTCGGTCCCCCTTCATTGCAATAGTTGCCCACTATTTTTCCTGAAAGGACTGCGTTGCATAGGGATAGAACAAATTCGATCACATTGGAGAGGGGGCAACAAAGAGAAACGATTGGCTCAAAGAGAGTCATATTGGATTCATAGATTGCGTACTTTTACTCCAAGGGGGTTGAATGTAGATATGGACATAGTTTTTTTGAATTAATTCAAGAGAGATACACGAATTTTCAAAAAAAAAATTATTAATTTGGTTAATTAAAATCAACTATGGTAGGCACAATATGGATATGTAATTAAGAATAACATCACTAATGTCACTTTAAAGATTTGTCCACTATGTTATTCTATTAAATATCACTTAAAATAAGAAGAATTTATAAATCACTAATGTTGTAATAGATGGTGATTTGTGACATGTATTGTGGTGACTTTATTGAATGTTAACTTGGATAGGAAGTTGTTGCATTCAATCTAAATAGGATTCAGTTATTGATAACTATAGAGGATATAATATATAAAAATATATAATATTTAACAGCCCTCTCGTTTAGATTTCCGGGTATAATCACTGTGTGCAAGAATAGTGGTCTCCAGGTTACAATTTTTAATATTATGATGTGGAACGCACGGCCATGTTGTTTTTCGAGTGTGGAACGCACACTGGTCACGTGATGAAAAACGTAACGCGTGACCTATGCGGAAGTGGCAGAAATCAATGCGGAAGGAACCCGACATTTTTGGTAAAGCAGCTACACCTGGAGAAAAATACCAGATGAATAGAAGTTTAGAAGGGAAGACACCCACTATTCCACCAATGACTTGAAGGGATTAGCCCTATATAAGATTGTTTGTTTGGTAGCGTTTTTAGGATGCCTTGTTAGTTTCTGTACATTTGATTGTTGTTTTTATTGAAAGAGGTCCCTGAGGAAGTCCTTTTGTATAAGGACGAAACGCGTAGGACCAGTGATTCTCTTATATCTGTTTTATCGCTTTATTTGTACACCTCCTGATTTTATGAAGTGAAAAAATTGCCTTTTAGTATTCATCTGGTTGGAGTCTGTTGGACCATCTTGCTGACCCTAATACCCCATTGGCTATCACTCGAGGAGGGATATTTAACATCGTGGGGAGGCACCCATAATACGCTTTACCAATTTGGAATTTGTGAGTGCATACAAATCATTATATTATTTTAAAGTATATTTGATTGTTGTTTTTATTGAAAGAGGTCCCTGAGGAAGTCCTTTTGTATAAGGACGAAACGCGTAGGACCAGTGATTCTCTTATATCTGTTTTATCGCTTTATTTGTACACCTCCTGATTTTATGAAGTGAAAAAATTGCCTTTGAAGTATTCATCTGGTTGGAGTCTGTTGGACCATCTTGCTGACCCTAATACCCCATTGGCTATCACTCGAGGAGGGATATTTAACATCGTGGGGAGGCACCCATAATACGCTTTACCAATTTGGAATTTGTGAGTGCATACAAATCATTATATTATTTTAAAGTATAAAACAATATTTGCACTATGTTTTATCCTCTATTGCAGGTACACTAGCAGAATCCCTAAATATCCTATCATTTACACATTTTTGTTAAATGATTAACAGCTGGGAAATAACCTTGGGAAGCAGTGTACCTATAAGTTAAGTTTTGTTTTGATATATTTTACACAGATCACTTTGTTCACGGGTGGTTGAGTGTATTTGTTGTTTCTGATAGAAGGTTAGTTGGGACTCTTTGAAATCCAGTGGGGTCTTGCCTTTGATCGCATTCATGATGTGCCCCTTGTCTTGGGGTAGGACACAGCGGACGATGACATCTCCATCAAGAGTCGTGGCGGCTCTGGGAGGCGTTGGTAAGCAGTATATCCTCACGAATGTGAGCTTCCTTGCCGTTGCGGGTGATAGTAGTGATTGCATGAGTCTCCTAATATAGTACGGTAGGTCCTCTTTGTTTACTGAGGCAGGTATGCCTCTGATTTTAATGTGATTGCATCGGTTTTTATCCTCTTGTGCTGCCACTTGTACTGTCAGGAGTTGGTGGCTGTGTTGCAGCTGGAGGAAGGACTCCTTCAGCGTGGAGATTTCTCCCTGGATCATTCTAACTTCACCCTCTGTATTGACAACTTTCTCTGTGATCCGTTGCATGCTCGTTTTGAGCGCAGGTAAGTCTGCTGCCAGCAGGCGTTGAATGTCCTGCAGCATAGTTTGCAGTTGCTGCAGGTCCCGCTTGGTATCTGGATCTGTGGTTCCCTGCTGGGGTGTGAGTTTGGGCAGCGTGGTTTGTTTCGGTTGCATGGCCTCTTGTGTGACTCCCAGGGAGGTTTGATCTGTGGGGGTCGCCGTATGTGGGAGGTCTGGGCCTTGTTCGGCCGCCATTTTGGCGGGTGCCTGCCGTTGCAATAGGGTGCCTATGTCAGGCTGTGCTGTGGCAGTACCTTGTTGGGATCTTTGTGATCTGCGTCTCATCTCCGTGCTTTCGTACTCGGAGTCCTATTGCAGCTCGCCCCCGGCATTCCAGGTGTCCTCTCAGCCCAGCAGGTACTCCAGGCCGTGGCTGCTCGGAGTGTTGTAGGCCCGAACTTTGCTTTTCGATTTGGCTTGCCTTGGGGTATACCGGAAGGGCATTGGGTGATGCGGGATGGTCTCCCCTGTTCAGTGCTGTGGGTTTTGTGTCTGGATGGCCTTTAGTTTTTGTGATATCGAGCGGATCATGTTTGTATTTTCAGGAGCTGCCAGATATGGCATCTGGCCTGTTTCACTGCTAGGCTCCGCCCCCAGACCATACCTTTTAAGGGTTACTTCAAAATTTATTCAAGTATAATCACACGGGATATACAAAAAATAGGGCGCCACAATCACAATGGTGTGACAATAGTTACCACTCAGCTGATGAATCCATGTATAAAAGGAAAAGAAAAGAATATAATGATAGTATAGTAATTTATTAACAGCAAATAGTCTTATAAAATAGTTAAAATCACACTCTCAAAAGACATAGCACAATTAGAAACAGTGGCGTCGCTAGGGGGGGCCAGAGGGGGCCATGGCCCCCCTACATCATGCTGTGCCCCCCCTTGGGCCCCCCCAAATGCGAGCAACTTGCTGGCCATGTGTTTAAATTATATTCCCTCAGACTGTAACAGTCTGTTACAGCCCGAGGGAATGCGGGACAGTCTGGCCAGAGAGGCTGGAGCGTTGGGTGCTGTCTGTGGCCGGAGGGTGCAGTGACAGCTTCCCTGGCACAGGCCCCGCCCCAAACGAAGTCCCGCACATAAGCCCGCCCCTGCCGTTAAGCAGCAGACCTTGCTGCTGTTGCAAAGGCCAGAAGATGGTTGCCTGACCTCCAAGCAACAACCTCCAGTGACAGGTAGGCCTAATATGCTTGTGTGTATGTCTGTCTGCTAGTGAGGAAGCTTGTGTGTGTATGGACTCAGCAGTCTGTGTGTGTGTGTGTATGGACTCAGCAGTCTGTGTGTGTGTATGGACTCAGCAGTCTGTGTGTGTGTATGGACTCAGCAGTCTGTGTGTCTGTGTGTGTGTGGATGGACTCAGCAGTCTGTGTGTGTGTATAGACTCAGCAGTCTGTGTGTGTGTGTGGATGGACTCAGCAGTCTGTGTGTGTGTGTGTGTGTGTGTGTGTGTGTGTGTGTATGGACTCAGCAGTCTGTGTGTGTGTGGACTCAGCAGCTGTGTCTGTGTGTGTGTGTGTATGTGTATGTGTGTGTGTGTGTGTATTCAGTCAGTGTGTGTGTGTGTGTGTGTGGTAGTGTGTGTATGGACTCAGCAGTCTGTGTGTGTATGGACTCAACTGCAGTCTGTGTGTGTATGGACTCAGCGGTCTGTGTGTGTGTGTGTATGGACTCAGCAGTCTGTGTGTCTGTGTGTGTGTATGGACTCAGCAGTCTGTGTGTGTGGATTGACTCCAGTTGTGTGTGTGTGTGTGTGTATGGACTCAGCATTCTGTGTGTGTGGACTCAGCAGTCTGTGTGTATGGACTCAGCAGTCTGTGTGCCTGTGTGTGTGGATGGACTCAGCAGTCTGTGTGTGTGTGGATGGACTCAGCAGTCTGTGTGTCTGTGGATGGACTCAGCAATATGTGTGTGTGTGGATAGACTCAGCAGTGTGTGTGTGTGTGGATGGACTCAGCAGTGTGTGTGTGTGTGTATGGACTCAGCAGTCTGTGTGTGCTCAACGGTCTGTATGTGTGTATGGACTCAGCAGTCTGTCTGTGTGTGTGTGTGTGGACTCAGCAGTCTATGTGTCTGTGTGTGGACTCAGCAGCCTGTGTGTCTGTGTGTGTGTGAATGGACTCAGCAGTGTGTGTGTGTGTGGACTCAGCAGTCTGTATGTGTGTGTATGGACTCAGCAGTCTGTGCGTGGTGTGTATGGACTCAGCAGTCTGTGTGTGTGGATGGACTCAGCAGGTCTGTGTGTCTGTGTGTGTGTGGATGGACTCAGCAGGTGTGTCTTGGATGGACTCAGCAGTCTGTGTGTGTGGATGGACTCAGCAGTCTGTCTGTGTGTGTGTGTGTGTGTATGGACTCAGCAGTCTGTGTGTCTGTGTGTGTGGACTCCGCAGTCTATGTGCCTGTGTGTGTGTGGATGGACTCAGCAGTCTGTGTGTGTGGATGGACTCAGCAGTTTGTGTGGACTCATCAGTTTGTGTGTGTGTGGATGGACTCAGCAGTCTGTGTGTGGATGGACTCAGCAGTGTGTGTGTGTGTGTATGGACTCAGCAGTCTGTATGTGTATATGGACTCAGCAATCTGTATGTGTGCATGGACTCAGCAGTCTGTGTATGGAATCAACAGTCTGTGTGTGTATGGACTCAGCAGTCTGTATGTGTGTCTGCTAGTGAGGAAGCTTTTGTGTGTGTATAGACTCAGCAGTCTGTGTGTCTGTCTGTGTGTATGGACTCAGCAATCTATGTGTGTGTATGGACTCAGCAGTCTGTGTATGTATGGATTCAGCAGTGTGTGTGTGCGGATGGACTCAGCAGTGTGTGTGCAGATGGACTTAGCAGTCTGTATGTGTGTATGGACTCAGCAGTCTGTGTGTGTGTGTGTGTGTGTGTGTATGGACTCAGCAGTCTGTGTGTCTGTCTGTGTGTGTGTATACGGACTGTGTATATGGATACAGTGCCAACTATGAGTGCCAACAGACTGCTGAGTCCATCCACACACACAGACTGCTGAGTCCATCCGCACACACTGCTGAGTCCATCCACACACACACAGACACACAGACTGCTGAGTCCATCCACACACACAGACTGCTGAGTCCATACACACACATATGGTGATCTTCTGTGTTCCTGTGGTTTATGTTCGAAAATTTTGTGCGTTCTTACTGTAGGCGTGCGAATGCGCGAGCGACGGGCAAAACGCAATACGTGTAATTGCGCTCAGCTATCCCACCGCGCATGCGCACGTAATCAACCTGAACCGCAAATACACTTTATTGATAATGTTCGCAAACAGCTATAAAGTACAAGCCGAACAAAGCGTATGTTTGGGACTTTCTGCATCCGCTATTTGGAACAAATAGAAGAGCACTTACAATGTGAATAACATAATATAATTAAAAATTTTAATAACAAATGGTCTACTTAAGAATAATCTACTTAAAAACATATTGCAACACAGGACCTGTAATAGATGTTAAGAAAAAAAAAATCAGAAATGCATGCTCAGGAAAACAAAAACAAAAATTAAATAAAATGACTCAGGAAAATAAAATTAAAATATAATGAAATATAAAATATAAAACATAAAATCACTTGAAAAAGCAAATCTGTATGAAATTATTTATAATTATACAGTATATATTGACATACAGATAAAACATTTATTGCCAAGTATTAAAAATTAACTAAATATATATAGAAACAACATTATTTCCCAATTGAAAAACATGAAATGCCATTAGTCCATAAAAACCAATAAATCTAAATCTACGTTTAGCCCCATAGGTACAGTAGTTTTTAATCTATGGATCCACTCTGTTTCCCTCATTGCTAAAATCTTTTCTGTATTACCTCCCCTCCAATGAGGAGAGATAACATCTATGCCAATGCAAATAAAATTTTGAAAACTAAAATCTTTGCAATTGCCGCAAAGATTAGGTACACTATATTTAAAATTCTTCCTATTAATGCCACTAAAATGTTCTAAATATCTAATATGCAACTTTCTAAAAGTGAGGTCAACCTATTGTATACCACACTTACATTGTAATAAATATATTCCATTTTTTGTTTGGCAGTTAATAAAATGTTTGATTTTGAAAACCTCTTTAGTGACTGTACTTTTAAACTCTGTGGTTTTAGAAGCTTGAAATTTACATGTACTGCAGTGACCACATTTAAAAACCTCTTGGTTTCTCACTTAAACAGTGTTTTGTTTCATTTGTAGATTTTATTTTAGGTAATGCACTGGTGGCTAAAATCGATTTTAGGTTTTGTGTCTTTCTATATAAAAGATGGGGTTCCTTTGGCAGGACAATTTTAAAAAATTTACCTTGAGTTAATATTTGCCTTCTCAATTAAATGTGCCTTGCTGTTATATTTAGCTATAAAAGATACGCTAAAATCTTTAGTATTATTTGCTGTTTTTTTGCTTTTAAATAATGTTTTTCTTTCTACTTTTTCAATTTGTTCTTGCGAATTAGAAAGGAGATTGTGTAGATAATGTCTATTCCTGAATTTTTTGTTTAAAATTTCTACTCTAAAATCATCTTTCTCAAAGCAATTCCTTACAATTCTCAATTGCTGGCCCTTTGGAATATGGTTCAGCCATTTAGGAAGATGACAACTAGAATATTTAATGAAACCGTTCCCATCTGTAGGTTTAAAAAAATGTTTTACTACAGACCAAACTATCCTTAATAAAAAAAATGTCAAATCTAAAAAGTGAATTTCGGTTTCATAGATTCCTGCTGTAAATTTGAATCCATATGAGTTTTGGTTAATATAACTTAAAGGAACACTATAGTCACCTAAATTACTTTAGCTAAATAAAGCAGTTTATTTCCCCTGCAATTTCACTGCTCAATTCACTGCCATTTAGGAGTTAAATCACTTTGTTTCTGTTTATGCAGCCCTAGCCACACCTCCCCTGGCTATGATTGACAGAGCCTGCATAGAAAAAAAAAACGGGTTTCACTTTCAAACAGATGTAATTTACCTTAAATAATTGTATCTCAATCTCTAAATTGAACTTTAATCACATACAGGAGACTCTTGCAGGGTCTAGCAAGCTATTAACATAGCAGGGGATAAGAAAATCTTAATTAAAAAGAACTTGCAATAGAGAAAGCCTAAATAGGGCTCTCTTTACAGGAAGTGTTTATGGAAGGTTGTGCAAGTCACATGCAGGGAGGTGTGACTAGGGTTCATAAACAAGGGGATTTAACTCCTAAATGGCAGAGGATTGAGCAGTGAGGCTGCAGGGGCATGTTCTATACACAAAAACTGCTTCATTAAACTAAAGTTGTTCAGGTGACTATAGTGTCCCTTTAAAAATTCTTCCAAATGAGACTTGCTCCCTTCCCAAATGATTAAAACATCGTCAATATATTTCTTCCAGAGCACTAGCTTTGCACCGAACGGGTTGTTATTCCAGATGTTATTGGACTCCCAATTTGTCACAAAAATATTGGCATAGCTCGGTGCAAACCAGTGCCCATTGCTGTCCCACAGGTCTGAAGGTGAAAAACACTCTTAAACCAGAAGAAATTGTGGAACAGTATAAATCTGATATTAAGAATAAAATCATCTTGAGATTTGTGATTTTGATATGTTCAAATTGTTGTATAAAATTTCTTTAACTGCTTGAATGCCTTTTTCGTGATCAATCACTGTGTACAGTGAAGCAACGTCCACTGTGGCCCATAAATACTCTTTTTTCCATGTTATACCTTTGACCATAGAGATAATCTGGGACGCATCTTTAATATATGAGGGGGCCTTCACAACATAGGTTTGTAAATATAAATCGACATATTCTGAGACGTTGCTTGTTAGTGAGCCAATTCCACTAATAATCGGCCTACCTGAAGGGTTCTGTAAATTGTGGGCAAATAATAAAACACAGCTATTTTGGGATTTTTCGTGAAAAGATACTCAAACTCATCTCTGCTAATAATTTGGTTATTGAAACTTTCCTATAAAATTTTAAATAAAGATTATTTAAAATCTTCCATTTGATTCTTGTTTAAAATAATATATGTGTTTGCATCTCCCAAAATTCTCCATGCTTCGGTCATATAATTGACCGTCCCTCCACCTTTATCGGCTTGTCTAATGACCACGTTAAAATTTTCTTTCAACTGTCTGAGAGCTAGTCTTTCTTTCTTAGTAAGATTCTCATTGCCTCTTTTTTCTGATAATTTGTCAAACTCAGCTAAAATCATATTGCTAAAAACAGGGATAAAATCGCCCTTTTCCCAGGTTGGAAAGAAATTTGGATTTAAGCTTTAAATCGGAGTGTATTATGTTTGGAGATACATTTTCATCAATAAACTTCAAATCAACAGGATCTCCTATCTGTTCTCTTTCTTTTACTTTTTTTTTCTTCTCAAAGAAGCGTTTAATTGTTAGCTTCCTTAAAAACTTTTGTGTGTCAATAAAAAGCTCGAAATTATTAGGACCTTTTTGAGGGGCAAATTTTCAACCTCTATTTAAAACCTTTACTTGTTCATCATTTAAAACATGTTTAGATAAATTAAAAATTCCCTCTATCTCCTAACTTCCTGAGTCTAACTTCCCTGAGCCTACATTTCTTCCTCCTCTGCCTCCTCTGATCCTCCTATTGCTCCCTCTAATTTTATTTTTTTCTGCGGGTTCTGGGTTATAGTCAGTGGGGTAAACCTGTTCTTGTGGAACCAGGTATTCTCTTTGTCTGTTGTAATCTTTTGGTCTTGATTCCTTATCTGTTTCCCTAAAAAATCTTTCAGTGTTTTTTTTTTTTAGTTATCCACAGTTTTTACATATTCTTTTCGTGTTACCACAGGATCTTCCCTGAAATTTATTTTCGATTGATTGGGAGTATTCTTCATATGTTGCTTGTTACTCTCAACTTTAAATTCTCTTTTTATATGTACGTCTTTCCTGACCAGTAGAATTAGTAGGCCTTAGATTATTAAATTTAAACTTTCTTCTTTTCTAAATTTTTTGTTTACCATTTTTATAGTCATCTTTATCTCTATTTAATTTGTTTTCCTTGGTGGTTATAATTTTTTCTTCTAATTTTTTGATTTTATCATTAAGTCATTCACTAATTTAATTCTGCATTTATTTCGTTCTCTATTTGTTTAATTTCTTGTTCAATGTCATTCATATCATTTATTTGATAATCCACAACAATTTCCATCAGAACCATAGAGCATTTATCAAGTGTATCATTCCATTTTGACATAAACTCTTCATTATCATGACCAAAAGCTGGTACTTTTAGGAGCCTCAAACCTCTCGGAACAATACCAAGTTTTATGTATTGTTGAAAATATTTAATTCCCACCACTTTTTAACCTCTTTTTCAGCTAATCTTTTAAGTCTCTGAAACATGAAACTATTCTCAGGGACTGTAACTGTTTCTTTTCTGGAAAATAAATTCTCAAATTTCCCATTTCTTGCATCTTTTACAGTGGTAGTCATTAAAAGAAAGCACTGAATGTTACAAAAAAACACACCCAAGCACAAAATCCCACTACCTTTGGAGTGAATGATATATATAAAGAATATATATGTGTATATATGTATATATACATATATATGTGTATATATATATATATATATATATATATATATATATATATATATATATATATATATCAAAGTAAAACAGAACAGGTAAACAGGAAAGTGGTGCAACAAACATGCAGGAAAGCCTCTTTATAGGGATCGCTCCCCAAATCCCCCAATACAAAAGTGTTCAAGTATAATCACACAGATATACAATAAATAGGGCGCCACAATCGCAATGGTGTAACAATAGTTACCACACAGATGATGAATCCATGTATAAAAGGAAAATAAAAGAATAAAATCATAGTATAGTAATTTATGAATAACAAATAGTTTTATAAAATAGTTAAAATCACACTCACAAAAGACATAGCACAATTAGAAATACTTTCAAAGGGATTTATACAGCCTTTACCTCCATCAGAGGAACTTTTATGGACTCTCAAGTACAAATTGGACATCTAAGAAAATGAGACTGTTGGTGTCAAGAGGTACCATAGGCTACACCAGGGAACTTAGCCCATTTAGTGGCTTGCAAGTTCTTTTGCACAATTTAGGAGTATTTCTAATTGTGCTATGTCTTTTGTGAGTGTGATTTTAACTATTTTATAAGACTATTTGCTGTTAATAAATTACTATACTATCATTATATTCTTTTCTATTCCTTTTATACATGTATTCATCATCTGAGCGGTAACTATTGTCACACCATTGTGATTGTGGCGCCCTATTTTTTCTATATCCTGTGTGATTATACTTGAACAAATTTTGAAGTAACCCTTAAAAGGTATGGTCTGACACCAAATTTAATTGTAATATTGAGAATAATCTCCTACATTGGAACACAATTTGAAGTACTAACGAGTTATATTTCTCAGTAAGTAGTGATCTATCTGCAGTGTCTCTATTTTTTGTATATCCTGTGTGATTATACTTGAACACTTTTGTATTGGAGGATTTGGGGAGAGATCCCTATATAGAGGCTTGCCTGCACGTTTGTTGCACCTCTTTCAGTCTACCTGTTCTGTTTTACTTTGTTACTCCAAAATTTGAAGTGGTCTTGGTGCCTGGAGACTTTATGTGCAGCATTCTCTATAAACCTGGCACATATGCAGATTAACCCTATGCTGCAGGAGGAGTAATGTAACCTCCAGCAGCATCATAGGGGCATCATTAGCCAGCCCTGAACTGGAGTTCCGTGCTGGCTAATGTTAATTCTGTGCATATTACTATGCACAGAATTTTGTTAATTGAATGAAGGACCTTAGGCACCCAGAAGGGATTTAGGTAAGAGGGCAAACCATTGCAAAATTATGTACTTCTGGCATCATAACTACCACAGTGGGCTGTTGTGGTTATGATGCTTAGAGTAACCTTTTCAGTTGTACGTAACCCTTATTATAAAAGTACTATATAAAAAATGCTTTAAAAAAAACAAAACTGTGAATATGTATGAATTCCAAATTTCTCATATTTACTAAAGAGAATTCAGTCAGCATGAGCAAATCTTCAACATTCGATGTCCCAATCCTATACAAAATATAGGATTTGTCATATTCACAAAGCCAAATGCATCCGGCTTAATGCACGTTCGCAACTTTTCATTCACTTAATACGAACATAAATATTAACATAATAATTCACTTGCTTGAAGTGAATTATCATTTTAAATACTATTTTCCTGCTGGTGTCGCTAACAGACAGTGTGCAAATGGTTAGAAATCCTTAGTGGTGAAATTATGCAATGGGTGGCCAGTATTTTTCTTAAAAATAAATAAAAATCCTACGGGGATCATAAGATCCCCATAATACTACAAGGGAGGATTAAAATCCTGCTTTTTTCCACCTGCCATGGAGCAAGAGGGAGCATATTTACTAACTGTCTAAGACTAGGGACTTGGCAGCAATACTTGGGCTTGTGCCTGTTAAATAATGGGTAGGCATAGTCTACCCCTGGATGCACCCCCACCCATAGGCATTGGATAAGGGACTTTTTAAGATAAATTATGCCTCAGTGTAGTGACCAGTGGGTGGGGACTGTAAAAAGGGGAGGGCTTATGCTAAGAGGAGAACCTCCCTCTGGCTTCTGCCCACTGGAATCAGAGGGAGACCCTAATAGTAAAACTCAACCTAGTGTCCTACCTATTATAATAAGGGTAGTCACCTGCCAAAATAGTAATGTCTGGGTCAGAAAGTTACAAACCTCACTTATCAAAGGGCAAAATACTTGGCCATCCATCAGTCATTAAACTGAGGATATGGTCTCAAATGCGGAGCCAAACAGTCTATAGGGAATATAAAGGGTCAACTTTAATTAAACTTCACAGCAAATGAGATCAAAATTGGAGCACCTGGAAAACAGGTGGTGAGAGGCAAAATAGGTTGTACTTACAGCTGGATAGGACATAGCTTTGTATTTCCCATTCTGTTCTTGGTCATATGGTTTGTGATGGCTCTATAACCACTACATTGTTTTACTATACCACACTATTACTATACCACATTATTAAATCAAATTAGTTTTGTTAGTCTTAATCCCATGCTTCAACCCCTTGATGGTGTCATTTGTCCCATGACGCACCACTATTATATTTAATCAAACCTGTTTGTTTTAAACCTATGCCTAATGACATTGAAGAGAGACTATTGAGATATCCTCTGCTAAACAAGTCCATGCAGGAAGCATTTAAGAAAGATATGGTCTTGTGTTTAGCTAAGTTTCTTCATGACATAGCATCTGCTTAAAGTGTATTTTGCATTTTAATAACCAGAATAATTTTATTTTATGTTTCAGGTACTGATTTCAGAGACTGAAAACACGGAAATTGCTGAAAGTGAACTGTGCTCTAAAGTAGATGAGGGAGTAGATGAATTTTTCTCCAAGAAGCTTATCCAAGAATATCAGTAAGTATTGCATTATCATTCTATCTATAGTTGGGTCCAGAAATATTTGGACACTGACACAATTTTCGTAATTTTGGCTCAGTACACCACCACATATGATTTTCAAATGAAATACCTGAGATGCAATCATGCAGACTTTCAGCTTCAATTCAAGGGTTTAAACAAAAATATTGTATGAAACGTTTAGGAATTGCAACCATTTTCATACATAGTGCCCTTATTTCAGGGACTCAAATGTAATTGAACAAATTAACACAATCATAAATAAAATGTTAATTTTTAATACTTTGTCAAGAATCCTTTGCAGACAATGACGGCTTGAAATCTGGAAGGCATGGACATCACCAAACATTAGGTTTCCTCCTCTGTGAGGCTTTGCCAGGCCTTTGCTGCAGCTGTCTTCAGTTGTTGCTTGTTTGTTGGTCTTTCTGTCTTACGTTTTGTCTTAAGCAAGTGAAATGCATGCACGATTGTGTTGAGATCAGGTGATTGACTCAGGCTATTGCAGCTTATTCCATTTATTTGCCTTAAAAAACTCCTGATTTCCTTTGGCAGTATGTTTTGCATCATTGTCCACCTGTGAAGTGAAGAGCCATCCAATCAACTTTGCTAAATTTGGCTGAATCTGAGCAGACAATATATCCCTATACACTTCAGAATTCATCTGGCTGCGCCTGTCTTCTGCCACATCCTCAATGAACACTAGTGACCCAGTGCCATTGAAAGCGATGCATGCCCAGGCCATCACACTTTTACAGATTATGTAGTATGCTTTGATCGTGAGTTGTTCCAAGCCTTCTCCATACCTTTTTTATTCCCATCATTCTTGTACAGGTTGATCTTTGCGTCATCTGTCTAAAGAATTCTGTTCCAGAACTGGGCTGGCTGTTTTAGATGTGTTTTGGCAAAGTCTAGTCTAGCCTTCGATTCTTGAGGCTTTTGAAAGGTTTGCACCTTGTGGTGAATCCTCTGTTTTTGCTCTCGTAAAATCGTCTCTCTATGGTAGACTTCGATAATGATATGCCTACTTTCTGGAGAGTGTTCTTCACTTGGCTTGATGTTGTGAAGGGGTTTTTCTACACCATAGAAATGGTCCCACGATCATCCACCACTAGTGGATGTCCAGGCCTTTTTGTATTGCAGAGCTCACCAGTGTATACTTTTATTCTCAGAATGTACAAACTATAGATGTGGCCACTCCTAATGTTTCTGCTATCTCTCTGATGGATGGATTTATTTGGTTTGTTTGCAGCCTGTTTCACTTGCAATGAGAGCTCTTTTGACCACATGTTGTGGGTTCACAGCAACTGTGTCCAAATGTGAATGTCAAACCTGGAATCACTTCCAAACCTTTTACCTGCTTAATTGATGAAGAAATAACTAAGGAATAACGCACACCTGTTTGTGAAATAGCTTTTGAGTCAATTGTTTAAATAAATTTGCTCTCTTGAAAAGGAGGTGCTACATAATAAAGAGCTGTAATTCCTAAACCCTTCCTCCAATTTGGATCACCCGTAAAGTAAAACTGTGAGACTATACTTAAAGCTCATATTCATTATTTAACTCTAACTTAAATTTATTTTGGTAAACAGCTAAAATAACAAAACTTGTATCAGTGTCCAACTATTTCCAGACCTAACTATCTATATGTTTGCATATTTGTTAACTTCATGAAATTGGAATTATTTTTGTGTGTTCTTGGGTGATAGCTCAAAGAAAAAAGCAGTCAATGAAATTTTGTCAATTATGTTAAAACTCATTTCCATTGTGTGGTCAGAGATTGCACACTATTCAATAAACTGAGGGCATAGATGGAATTAGAGGAACGAGGAGGTGAATAATGTGTTGATAGGACATAAGGGGAGGAAATTAGTTATTGATGCAGAAGATGGGAAGAGTTTGTTCGGCAGTATAGAATAGAAAGGCAGATGTAATTGTAGAAATGTAGAATAAAGAAAGAGGTGGAATCAGATTGGTATGGAATTAGGAAGGCAAATGAAAATAACCTGAAATAATGAAATCTAAGGCATAGGAAAGGTCTTTTTACCGTAAGAACAATAAGGATGTGGAATTCTCTGCCTGAAGAAGTGGTGTTATCAGAGTCTGTACAGATGTTTAAACAGCAACTTGATGCATACTTGCAAAAACATATTATACAATTATATAATTTTTCAACTGTAGGGTAATAGCTTCTTGATCCAAGTATAAATCTGAATGCCATTCTGGGGTCAAGAAAGATTTTTTATTTTCCTAGCTTTTTGCGAAATAGGAAGTGCTTCAAACTGGGTTTTTTTTGCCTTCTTTTATATCAGCACAAAAAAAAAAGATGTGAGGTAGGCCGAACTTGATGGACACATGTCTCTTTTCAGAGTATGTAACTATGTAACTATGGAAATGATAGGAACATAATGAAGTGGAATGAATCACAGTGGCATGGGAGGAGTAGGAGATATGACAGGATGGAGGAGGTTAGGGTAAGATATCTGGCATGAGAAATGAAATGATGGAGTAACAGTGAAGGGGGGCATTACAAGAGAATCAGGGTGTTACGTGGAATGATGGTTAAGATATTTCATCACAGATAGAGCGTGAGCATTATTCACTGTGGAAATTACTACATCCCTGAAATGCGTAAAGAAAACTATGCTCTGCATATAAGTGGTGTCTCACGAGTGAATCTATTTTTCAACTGTGATAAGTGTCTGTTCTATAGAATATCTAGTACTGATGAAACAGATATAATGAAAGGAAGCACATGAAAGGGGGTTTTATGCAATGGAAGTGGAAGGTGAATGAGATGGAATGAATGAAGGAATACGAAATGTGACAGAATGAAGGTGGGATGATGGACAAAGAGCAAGGAAGAAGATGAAATGAGAAAATAGACATGGAATATAAAGGGTTTTTTTTTCAATTGAAGAATCAGTCACCAAACTACTGACATATAAATAGTTTGAGTCTTTGACAAAAATGTTTTGAACCACTGATTTTTGCATTTACCTTTGTTTCTGAGTGCAAGCAAAGTCTGTTTTTGAGAGTATATTTATTGCAATTATAGTCTAGATCAGCGGTTCCCAAACTGTGTGTGCTGTGACGGGCACACAGGGGCACCGCAAAATATTTCCCTGGTGCTATGATCATAGCACCAGGAACATTGCCTCACTCTCCCCTGCTGGCTCTGCAGGACTGGAGGGGAGATGCTGGCAGCCAGCAGGGGAGGGAGAGAGGACCCAGGGGAGATCTAACCTGCAGCTCCGCCGGGTTCTCCTCTCGTGAGCTCGGAGAGTTGCCGCGGTTACCATGGCAACGCTCCGACTCTCGCAAGAGTGAACTCTAGCAGTTCCTGAAACAGATATAATGAAAGGAAGCACATGAAAGGGGGTTTTATGCAATGGAAGTGGAAGGTGAATGAGATGGAATGAATGAAGGAATACGAAATGTGACAGAATGAAGGTGGGATGAAGGACAAGGAGCAAGGAAGAAGATGAAATGAGAAAATAGACATGGAATATAAAGGGTTTTTTTTTCAATTGAAGAATCAGTCACCAAACTACTGACATATAAATAGTTTGAGTCTTTGACAAAAATGTTTTGAACCACTGATTTTTGCATTTACCTTTGTTTCTGAGTGCAAGCGAAGTCTGTTTTTGAGAGTATATTTATTGCAATTATAGTCTAGATCAGCGGTTCCCAAACTGTGTGTGCTGTGACGGGCACACAGGGGCACCGCAAAATATTTCCCTGGTGCTATGATCATAGCACCAGGAACATTGCCTCACTCTCCCCTGCTGGCTCTGCAGGACTGGAGGGGAGATGCTGGCAGCCAGCAGGGGAGGGAGAGAGGACCCAGGGGAGATCTAACCTGCAGCTCCGCCGGGTTCTCCTACCATGGCAACGCTCCGACTCTCGCAAGAGTGAACTCTAGCAGTTCCTGGGGCTCTTGCGAGAGTTCACTCTCACCACTTGGACCACCAGGGCTTCCTCCACCGGACCACCAGGGATTGCCTTGTACTGTCCCCCCTCCCAGGCAAAGGTAAGAAGGGAGGGGGGATATGACAATTATTATTTTTAATTAATTTATTTTTTTTACGTATTAATGAATTTGCCCTCCTACCCCCACAGGCCAACAATAACTCCCCCCTTACACAAACACTACCCCCCATACACACACACTGCCCCAAACAAACACACTGCCCCTCCATACACACAAACTGTACCCCTCACACAACCTGCGCCTCACACACACTACACCCCTCACACACACTACATCCTTCACACACACTGCACCCCTCACACATACACACACTACATCCTTCACAAAGACAATGCACCCCTGTACCCACACTGCACCCCTCATGCACACACTCCACCACTCACACACACACATATTGCACCCCTCACACACATGCGCATACACACACTACAGCCCCTATCCCGGCAGATCCCTGGTAAGTTGTCAAACTGTTCATAACCCCTTAAGGACACACGACATGTGTGACATGTCATGATTCCCTTTTATTCCAGAAGTTTGGTCCTTAAGGGGTTAAACAGTTTGACTACTTACCTTGGGAGGGCACTACGGCACTACTGGCACCTACAAAGTGATGTTATGGTTGTTGTGCCTGGATTGTTTCTTTAAATAATCTCCCAGTGCCCCTCCCAAGATTTTGTTCTGGATCTGTACCTGCATGGCAAGCATTTCTGCTGAACAGAGGCCCAGTTTATGCCACAGTGCTGTACATATATACAACCTAGAAAATAGTTTTGACTTGGGGCGCCTTGGAAAAATATTGAAATATAAAGGGCGCATGGAACCTAAATAATTTAGGAACCACTGGTCTAGACGTTTTAGCTAGTAAACACATATTAATGCAAGTAATTTGGGTGGGCTTTTGTACTTGTGTGGTTTACATGTGTTTCAAGGGAGAAATCAGATTGTGTTTGGGTTGGGTAAAAGAAAGAACAGAGGTTGCAGTAAAAAAAAAGGAAAGTTTAGCGCTGTTTTTGTGTGTTTGTTTTTCAGATCTGCTTGCTTGGTAAGGACTAATTATAACTATGTTATAACTAAACATGTTGCATCTGTCATAGTTAATGCTACAGTTGCCTTACACTACCCCTGATGGTTGAAGAATCTATAGAGAGGCTGAGCAACCAGTCATCTCAAGACTTGTTTTGTTTTGTGCCATTAGGTACTTGACACCCCAAAAGACAGGCCTGTATATTGACCTGTTTTTTTAGGTCTGTAATTCGATAACGGCATCACTTGATGCAGTCAAATGTCTTTAAAGTAGGATGCTGTTGAGGCATGACCTCTCACTGCATGGAATTGAATGCATGGTGGAGGCCAACATGGTGGGGGAAGAGTCAAATTCTGAGATTAGACTTTAATGCTCCCCAATTTTTTAAATGAACCAGCCACCAATGGTTATCATGCCTACTTCGAACAAATAAAAAAGAGACTAAGGGGAGAAATGAGACTGCCCATTTATTGCATTTGGGTTAGTAAATTATTTTAACTCCTCCTTAAATGCAGAGTATATGATAATCAATAATTGATTTGCAAAATGTTATTTTGCACAGTTATTTTCACAAAGGGAGCACAATCGCTATGGTACTACAGCGATTCAATTCAACTTTATGGCATAAAAACTTTCTCACCTACAAGCAAGGAATTGTTATATGAAATGCTCACAGGGGAGACAGGAAATGTAATTCATGGTTACAGAAGAAATTGCATGCAGACATGGGAGATGGTAATGGCAAACTGGGGAACAGTCCATCAAGTCCTTGTAAGTTTGGGTATCAAGAGATAGACTTTGAATTGGAAGGGTGGGGACATTGGGTGATGTGAGTATGTACATGTGGGATACATTCACCTGAACTGAACTAGTGAATATATATTTTACCAGGAGATAAAACTGTGAATAATTAAGGATAGGATTGATGTAGAGATAAATAAACCTTGATGAAATTCATAGTATTCTAGATGATACAATCTGCTGACATTTTACAGGTTGTTTTTTTGGGGTTTTTTTTTGTTCAGTCAGATTTTGTATTTTTTATACACTATGTACGCTTTCCTAAAATAACGCATTTAAGGGTGTGGGTTTTTTTTTGTTTTTGTTTTAACCTTTTTTAGTTATTTATAGAGTACATTGTGTGTTACATTGTGGCAGTCCACTAATGGTAAACAATAACATGATGAATATCTGTGTAACAATAGCATGAAGGAATCTCTATGGGAAGAATTCATCTCTATGTATGAATGTGTGATGAGAGTATATGTGATAGCCGTGTTGTCAGACTGAATAAAGTTAAACTTTTGTGTCAGGGAATTCAACCTATAGTGTGAATTTGTGGTGTATAATGAGTAATTGTGGTGTGATGTACACGTGTGTTCAAAGACATGGAAGATGACTGTTTCTGTATTCAAATTTAAAACGTATAACATGTATGTGTTTGTCAGTTTCTGTGTGTATCAGTGTGTCAGTGTGTGTATATGGCAGTCCTTGTATTTGTGTGTATGTGTCAGGATGTGTCTATATGGCAGTCTGTGAATGTCTGTGTCAAGGTGTGTGTAGGTTTCAGAGTGTGTATCTTTGTGTCAGAGTGTGAGTATGTTTCAGTGTGTGTATGTCAGTCTGAGTGACAGTGTGTGCATATGTCGGTCTGTGTGTCAGTGTGTGTATATATGTAAGTCTGTGCCTGTGGTGTATAAGTCAGTCTGTGAGTCAGTACATCAGTGTGCATATATATGTCAGTGTGTGTATCTGTGTGTCATTGTATGTGTCTGTGTGTGTATCTGTATCTCAAAGTGCATGTATGTGTCAGTGTGAATATCTGAATGTAATTGTATGTATCAGTGTGAGTATCTGTATATCAGGATGTGTATCTGAGTGTGTGTATGTGTTTGTCAGAATGTATCAGAGTGTGTGTATGCATCAGTGTGTGTAACTATGTGTATGTATGTGTCAGTGTGAATCTGCATGTGAATGTATCTGTGTGTGTTAATGCGTATATATATCTGTGTAAGTATGTATGTGGCAGTGTGTGTGTGTGTGTGCATATATCCCACCAACCAAACACCAACACAGAATGCAAACACACCACTGCAATCAAACTGCAAAATTATATACAAACACCATTACTAGACACAAATGTACACCTGCATTTAAAATCCAACACTACGTACAAACACACCCCTGCAATTAAAATGCAAACATTACATATAAACACACCCCTGTATTAAAATGCTAAAATTATATATAAACACTTCTTTGTTCACCAACACTACGCACAAGCAAACCTGCATTTAAAAGCTCACACTACATACAAACACATCCCTGTATTCAAACACTACACACAAGCAAACCACTACATTCCAATGGCAACTGTTCATACAAATACACCTGTACATGCACACACTTACTCTATACAAAAGTGTGCTTACATTCAAAACACAAAAACTGCTGACAAACACAACGCGCAAGGATGGGCAAATGGTAGATCTCCAGTGGCAAAGCATAGTGGGAGTTGTACGAAGATGGGAATCTACCTTTTGCCCACTCTTGCACTAGAGCGGCCCAAAATAATTTCTTGCACCAAGGCCCACTCTACATTAGTTTTGCCACTGGTCTATAGTGTCCCTTTAAAGTGTGTGAAGGTGCTACACTTCCATAGGAAAGATACAGAAGCAAATTTACTTTTTCCAGAATAAGTAGAGGCTGTACCAATCAAGAGACTAGTATTTTGATTTATAGGTATATGAGATGAGTAGCTCAGCCATTATTCCACCCAGTCTTTAGGATAAGCAAAATTGCAGAATAAGCTGATAGCAGGCATATTGTGGCTTCTATCAATATAATCACTACTTGTTATTAGTTTTGGGAAAAGAAGCGAGGCAATTAGTATATAAAATTTTAATTTTTACATTTCTTATTTACTCAGCCACATACCAGTGCAAGTTTCACCAGAAATCACCTCGTTTTCATCATCTGGATCTAGAACATTCAAGAAAAAAATTGGAGAGTTTTTTGCTTTAAGAAAACCAAGATCCACCAAAGGACTTAAGTCAGAAAAAGACCTAGATGGGAGCCCTGTAGCTACAAAGAGCAGGAAACAGACTTTAACAGACATATTAAGGCCATTAGGGAAGAGTGGAGACACTGCAAGGGGACAAGACATCAGTAAAGATGTCACATCTCCAGAGTCAAGGTCTGTAGCAGATCCCACATGGACTCCAGATGCTGCAAGGAGAGTTAAACCAAGATACTCAAGAGAAGGCAAATCCCAGTCACTGATTCTTCTATCAGGTGATGAGGAAGAATCACTTGCAATGAAACAGGTATGTGTTAAAATATTGTGGAATAAATGCTTGTGCAGTATGTCTTTTTTTCCAGTTGGTTGCAAAAATAGAGGAAATGGTTAGCATTGCAAACATGGGCCTCAATTTAATATTGTTGGTTAAAATTTCCAAATATTTTAATGATTTTGGATACATTTTTAAAATTATTTTTTTTCAAAGTGTTAAAATATATATATCAATATTCTAATTTAAAGAGTAATGGTGCACAAAAATAATAAAAAAATACATGTTTTTTGTATAGGTCTTCATAGCAGCATGGGAATGAAATAAATGTGTATGGTTAGCTTCCCATCTCTGAAATCTGTTCTACAAAGATCTGGTGCATATAACATTAATACCATGAATCATGTCACTGCCATTAATGCAGAAACAAAATCATTACAAGCAAAACCACAAAACATTGTGGTAATAATAAAGAATCATGGCCTTGATTCAATATTGTTGGATAAGATTTCCAAATGATTAAATATTTTTGGATACACTTGTAAAATTATTTAATATTACGAAAAATATTTAAATATTTTGTTATGTGTAGTGTGATTAAAAGACCAACATGTTTTCCTTCCTTCTCCTTACTGACTAAGGCTTTATCAAAATTATATGCATTTGTGATTGGTGCTTTTTTCACTTTTATTTTGTTTGCCAAAATGCTTTCCTGCGTTCCCATTAGTGCACAAAATATTTATTTTTGTGCCCTTTCCCCGCAATAATAAACAAAAGCAAACAAGCAAAAGAAATGCTCATCTTTGACTCCCATTTCTATTGAAGTGCACGTCTACAGGTTCTGTAATTCCAAAGAGATAAAGAAAAGTCTGTGGAAAGAAAACATTAAAGAATATTTTTAAAAAGTCACAACATTTCCATATGAAACACATGCTGTTCATTAAAGTACTGGTAAGATGAAATAACACTTGGCCGATAAATACATAAATAGTAGGCAAAATTATAACAAGCCATCACCAACAAAAAAGTTGCATGAGGTGGTAAAAAACTGGAAAAAGGACACACAAAAAAAAGCTGGACGTGTTTTCATCTAACAGAAGCTTTCTCAACAGCTTGCATCCATACATATTTATACATACATTTTAAAGAGCGGATACTGTCTTTTTCTGATACCTTATGTGTATACATTGCACAACTTTACAGAATAAAGTACTAACACGCCGTCAACAGTCCCAATATTGGCAAAACGGTCTCAATTGTGAGGTCTTGTCCTGCCGTCCTGATTTTAATTCCTAGGGATACCAGGGAACTGACTGCAGGCAGCATAATGCGAGTGTATCTTTGGACATGGCTCGAGATGTGAACGTACAGTTTGTACGTTTTTAATGGAGGACCCATTAATGGAGGACTGAGGATTGATGGGCATAGCAACTATATGTTTCTATCACAAAGTGGTTAAAGAATCACTATAGCATCGGAATACAAACATGTATTTCTGGGGGGTGGAGAAAGCTCTCAACCGGAACAGTATCCCTGCCGTGTCTGAGCAGTAGGAATCTGCAAAAGTAGAGCTGTTTAAGGCACACTTTTGATAACTTGGCATGCTGGAAATATTTATTTATCTATGAGGCAGAAGACTGAGACTCCAAAGTTGGATCGACCCAGGTTTTCAGCAGATATTGGAGACTTGTCAAGGAGATCGCATGGCGAATGTATGCCAGACATGTTGCCTGAACTAGATCACTTCCCCGACACCTCTGAAGACATACCTCTACATAGAATGGAGCACTTTCAGGGACCCTCCAAGCCTTCTCAATCAATTGAGGGAACTTGTAACCCTGTGACCACATCCATCCACACAGGCCTTCTGATGGATCTCTGTCAAGATATTTTAGCAGAGATAATACAAGTACAAAAGAGCATCACGGGTTTTACAGCCAGATTAAGTGGAGCAGACCGCAGGGAATCATAACACTGGGACTCATAAAACAAAACTCTTACTTACAGAAGCAGGTAGGCAACCTTGCCTCCGCACAACTAGACTTCCAAGTAGCGGCTCTGTAGGACAAGCGAAGATGGAATTACTTTCAAATCAGAGATGTGTCTGATGGAATCACCATGGCAGAACTGCCACACATGCAGGCTGATTATGGCCCTACTACCTCCCAAGCAAGTGAAAGGTATACAGTCGGATGTCATGTTTTGACTACCAAAACCTCCAGTGTCTTTTGATCAAGTTTTAAAAGTAATAATAATCAGCTGCACACCAAATATTATAAAATTATAAATTGTATTGATTATCTAATAAAAAAGACTCAATAGATATACATACACCTATGCTATATTAGGTTATAAAGGGGCAAGATAAAAATGCCTTCTTGACTTTAACCATTGGAAAAACCACATATTCAGCATATTCAAACAGATGGAACACACCTTTTTTCCTGACCTCTGAAGCACAACCCTGCAGTGGAGGAAGTCACTTTAACCCCTAACAGCTATTTTATCTTCTCATGGCATGGAGTACCGATGGGGTACTCCCCTATTCACTGATCATCCAACACAATAACACAGAGCACAGAGTGACTGATGCATCAAATATGGATGCTGCCCTCAGGGCCGGATTAACATAGGGGCTGATGGAGCTGCAGCTCCAGGCCCAGGCCTATGGAATAGGCCCATTGATTTAAACCCCCCATCTTTTTTCCACACACTACTTTTAGGGATTCCACCTGGCTTTTATTTTATTGGCTCAGCCAGTATTTGAGGCTGCATGTCTGGTGCCAATATTGCAGTGATACTGGCAATACAAATGCTGGTATTTTTTCTCATAGATTACTATGCAATACCAGCACCGGCCAGTAGAGGTCACTGTATGGGGAGACAGGCAGGGATAGGAAGTTCCAGCATATCCCTCCCTGCCTATCTATACTCACTGATCTGCAGGGGTGCAGCCACAGAGAGTCCAGACAGCAATTCCCACCCTGCAGAGACAGCCTATAGCTCAGGGAAGTAAGGGATGGGGGAAAGGCTTCAAGGAGACATACACTGAGACACTAAGGGACATTGGGAGACATGACACAGACACATGCAGACACAGTGTCCCCATGTCTCCTAGCCAGTGTCCCTGGTGTCTCAGTGCCCCCTTGTCTCCCAGTGACCCCTAGTCTGCCAGTGCCCCCAGTCTGCCAGTGCCCCCAGTCTGCCAGTGTCTTACTCACTGTCCCCATGTCTCCTAGTGCCTCAAGTGTCACAATGTCCCCATGTCTCCAAGCTAGTGTCCCTAGTGTCTGTGGCCCTGGTGTGTCAGTGTCCCCATGTCTCCCAGTGCCCCCATGTCTCAATGTCCCCATGTCCCCCAGCCAGTGTCTCCAGTGTCTGTGTCCCTGGTGTCTGTGTCCCCATGTCTTCAAGTGTCCCCATGTGTCCCAGCTAGAGTCCCCTATTCTCCCAGTGTCACCGGTGTCTCCGTGTCCCTAGGTCTCCCTGTGTCCCCAGGTCTCCCCGTCTTCCTAGTGTCCTAGTGACATGGGGACCCTGGAATACATGGTGACACAGGGAGACATGGGGCATTGAGACACTGTGATACATACGATCACTGGGAGACCTGGGGACATGACACTAGGGGACACTGGGAGACATGGGGCACTGAGACACTGATACATAGGAACACTGAGACCTGGAGTAATTGACACATGGGGGCACTGAGTCATGAGGGCACTGGGAGACATGGGGGCACTGGGAGGAATCCATCTATACAGCAGAATCAAACTAAGTAGTTTTTGGTGCTTTTACAGCATTTTCTCTTATGTCACTCCTTGTGATTTACATCATGTGATGTCACCCATACATATTTAATTATGCAAATTAGTAAGGCCGGTATGTTTTTCCAAGAAAGGTGGCAACCCTAACTACTTTTCACATACTCTTACTTAAGTATGGAAACTTAAGAGGGATGTATGGGAACAAAACTTGTGTGGACTGGCTGACAATGAATATAGTTAAAGGGACACTAGAGTCACCAGAACAACTACAGCTTATTGAATTTATTCTGGTGAGTAGAATCATTACCGTCAGGCTTTTTGCTGTAAACACTGTCTTTTCAGAGAAAATGCATTCTTTACATTACTACTAGTGATAACCTCACTGGCCACTTCTTAGATGACTGTTAGAGATCCTTCCTGGGTCATGGCTGCCTAAAATGCATCCAAACATTCAGTGTCTCCTCCCTCTGCATGCAGACACTGAACTTTCCTTATAGAGATTCATTAATTCAATTCATCTATATAAGGAGATGTTGATTGGCCAGGGCTGTGTTTGAATCATGCTGGCTCTGTCCCTGATCTGCCTCTTTGTCAGTCTCAGCCAATCCAATGGGGAAGCACTGTGATTGGATCAGGCCACCACTTCTAATGATGTCAGCAGACTGCTTGTTTTTATGAGTAACAGCATGCAGAGTTACAGCTTCAGGCTTGAATATAGTATGATTTTGCTATATTTATGGAGGCATGAGGGGCCCAGGTGGGCTAGATGGTAGTGTTAACACTATAGGGTCATGAATTCATATTTGTGTTCCTGACCCTATAGTGATCCTTTGAGGTAATGCTGACTTTGGTCTTTCTAACACTGTGGCATGTTCCCTTTCTTCTACACTCACTACATACAGCTTTTCTCTGTCCCAGACAATATACCAGGAGCTTCTGCCTGCTAGTAAGAAGGTAAGAAGACAAGTGGACCAGCGAGTGCTAGGGGACAGTCCTTACAAAGCGTTGAGTGAGCGCATCATTAGATGCATTTATGCCAAGCTCAGGGTGCTGTCTGCATAGTATGCCCTTAGTTGGCCAGCTGCATGATTGGCAGGAAGCCTGACATGCATTCATGCCAGGCTGGCCTAATTCTTTGAGCAGACATGTCCTCTTTTTTGGCATGTTCGCCCCTTTTGGCAGGTTACGTGATTTGTGTCAGTGGCACACCCTTTTACCATGCCCATTGACTTCCTGCTTGACTGGACACTGCTGTTAGGGGTTATGGATTTACTTGAAAGATGAAAACATAAATTAGAGAGAGATTAGCCTAGGGTATGTGTTTTCTTATAGCTGCCGTTTTCTTTCTCTCCAGCACCATCTCCATCAGATACATGACGCTTGGGAGTGTTTTACTGTGTTTGGTCGATATGATTCTGTAATTAGGCCCGTCATAATTGTCAGCACCAGGCCCACTGGGCTCTTAATCTGGCCCTGGCTGCCCTGTCTACACTGGACCTTGGCCTTATCTCTTCACCTAAAGGGTATTTAGCGCTAAGCAATAACTGGAATAGTCCAAACGGCAGCTAAATCACTAGAGCCGGGGTCTCTCGTCCCGTCCACAAACAGATGAAAGTACAAGTAGTGGTGCAGCGCCTAAAATGTCCTTAAAATATATAAATATATATATATATATATATATATATATATATATATATATAAAAACAGGGAGAAAAAGAAAAAAGGGAAAATATATAGTGTAGTATGTCACTGTCCAAACAAATAGAATAAAACAAAAAGAAATACACTCACAATTTCCTGGAGCTAAAATTGTAGCTCCAACTTGAACGCCTGAGTGGAACAATCTCCGCCTATGGATATAGTGTGGTTCTTAGTATTTGCAGTCACTCAAATGGTGAAAACATAAGCAGCTCTTCGGATATGGGCTTAGGATATTATAGTGTAGCGCCCACTTGTAGGTATAGATAATGGTCTTTTCCCTCCAGAAATATAGGAGAAAAAGGAAAAGAGAAAAACCAAAATAGTGTGTACCGTAAGGCACAGAATACAATTAAAGTGGTAAGAAATCTACTCACATTTGATGGACCAGATGTGGACTGCTCTATCCCTCGGGCTTGGGTGGTTCTATCCCCCGCCCACGGATACGGTAGTTCAAGCGGAATATCAGCAAAGGTTGGTCCAATAAATAACTTTTATTTAAAGGTAAATAATATACAAATATAAAACAAGAAAAAATACACTCAAGGTGAGGTAGATAATAATAATAAATACACTTAACGCGTTTCACCTGGCAAGAGGCTTTCTCTTGAAACACTTTTGAGAAAGCCTCTTGCCAGGTGAAACCTTTACCAGTCCAATTTACCAATTTCCTGCTCCCCTTTACCAATCTCCTGCCACCCTTCACCAGTATCCTTTACCAATCCCCTGTCCCCTTCATTAAATTCCCAGCTCCCCTTCACCAGTCCCCAGTCCCCAGCCCCCCTTCAATAAAACACAATCAATTTAGTAAAAAAACTTTTTTTAAAAGCAAGAAAAACAAACACTCACATCAATAACTGCTGCTCCCTGGATTCAGGTGTCTGTTTCCCACGCCGCCAAGTCACAGATTGAAGAGCACCAGCCAACACCCTCACACACACTGAGCGGATTGATCCGCGGCTCCCTGAGAAGGCGGAGCACGTCAATGTCTCGCCCCCATGCTCCTCCTCCTTCATGCACCGGACCTCTGCATCACCAATGTGGATTCCTGGCCACAGCTCTCCCCTCACCATTCGCAAGTCAAGTGCACAGCAGCACTATGCACTTGACTTGCTCTGCACTGCAGACACATAACTCTGGCTGCTTTGTGAGTGACCGACTGCGAGCTGTGTCGCCATGGTGCCCTGTGCGGCCACACAGCTCGCACACCCCAAAGGGAGGTCCAGGTGTCACCCCACCACCCCTCGTGATGCACACCCTGGTGCGGTCTGCATTCCCCGCTCCCCCCTTGTGAAGCGACTGGATATATTTGGTTTTTTTTTTGTTACATACCTTAATTGAAAACCCTGTATTGTTGCTGAATACATTTCAACAGTACCATACAAATAAAAAAAACACTCTTTAGAAAACTTAATAATCAGCCAATCAGTGTAAAATATAAAGCAGTCAGTTCTAAACTGTGTATCTGTGAGAGTTTTCACAGTCAATTATGTCACTTGCAACAATAAATAAATATTTTTTAAAGATATTTCTAACATATGCAAAATTGTATTAAATGTTAAAATGTCCTTCTGAGCAATTTCCATTTATACCAAAGCTCAATGTACTTTAACAAGTGTTATATGTATATTCCAAGTTTTGTAAAACAAGTTAATACATTGTAATAATAATATTTCCAGTGAGAATGAAAACTCAGCTGCAGATAACAACTTGGGGGTGTATAGCACTTTAAGAAAAGAAATCAACTGTGGAGTTGCAAAATATCAATAAGTATATTGTACACAAAAAGGAAAAATAAAATACCTTAATGGATAATGTGCAATATCCAAAAAGATTTAGAGGGAGTGATGGTAGTTGCAGTCCATAAAATAAGCAGAGGATATTTGCAGCAGACAGAATGTTGAATATGTTAAAATTGAAGCAGACAATGGGAGGAGGCGTGTCTAGACACAAAGGAAGATGGTCACTTGAGCCCTTAGTTCTGCACCATGAGCCTGGCAAAATTGTGTCTAAGTGGATGTTAACATGTCACACGCTAAAGCACGTAGGAACTTGGAGAAATCGGAAACACTTAATTTCTTTACCCAGAAACGGACACTGCAAACTGCAGAATCAGGCCTACAAGATGGTGCCCGTCACTCCAGAGTGATTCCTGAGTCCGAAACCCTCACCACTGCCCTCATACAAAAGGCACTGGACCAGCAATCTAGAAACCTGATAACTATATGGCAATCCAGTGTAGCCGAGATTAAAAATGACCTTCAAGACCACGGCTCTCCCGCACAGCACACGTGGAGACAAAAATGGAGGAGATAGTGGATACCCACAAGACGGCCACAGATCGAATACAGCATTTGCCCACACAGCTCACACAAAGTGAAGCAAAAATTATGGACCTCGAAGATCGGTCCAGACGCAGCACTCTGCGCCTGAGGGGGATCCCTGAGACAGTCCTGATGGCAGACTTACCTACATTTGTGCATAGCTTCTTCAAACTCATAGTCCCTGAAATTCCGTCAGACATGCTGCTACACGACCGACTACACAGGGTCCCAAATCCCCAACATATTGCGGCCTCACTGCTTCGAGACATCCTCCTAAAAAGCTCATTATTTCCACTTGAAGGAGCTTATCATGCAAAGACGCAGGACCAAATAAACCTGTTCATATAGAACGGACAGAAGCCCAGAGTGGCCTTCTCTACACTATATGCACACCTGCAAAAGGCCTACCGAACATACAACTTTACTACAGAGCGGCTGTCTTGAATGGTTTGTTGTCAACGAACACTCTGACCCACCACAATGGGTATATATTGAACAGAAGTGGGTATGCCAGTGGGACATGAATAGCTTGCTATAGGGATGGTCTCATCAAAGGCCGGACACATCACAGGCACTCCCCATTACTTTAACAATGTTAGCAATTTGGATCAACATCCGTCAACTCCTGTGCAGCTGCCACCCTGACCTCTTAAAATATTGTCAACTCTGATTCCAGATTTCAATTATAGAATTTGGAACATATGTGGAGTTGCATACCTGAATAATCTGCATACCAATGGGAAACTGTCCACATTTGATCAACTGAAAAGCCAGTACACCCTGCCCAATATAGCGTACCACTCTTATTTACTATTGAAATCCTGGTGGAAAGCCCACATCTCAACACCTCACAAGATGGAACTTCCCCCTCTCACAACTTTTGAGAAATTATACATGGCGCTGACTCCTATGAAAAAACCCATCTCCACCATTTATGAGTTATTACTCCCGAATACTGAGATCGAACAAGCAACTCAGAATCTGTAAACAAGGGGTTTGTCAGGGCACAGTCCGGTAATAAGAGTGTTGGAGAAGTCAATAGAGTCGAGAAATTAAGCAGGGGTATGGTTCACTATATATCAACAAGGAGGGATCTCAGATGGTAACAAAATAACTGAGTGATACAAAGTTACCTCAGCTTCCTTGTAATGTGGCTGCATGTGGCATCACATCGTAAGGGTTCAGTACTGTTTGCGATGACGTTCAACCCCAGAAGTGTCTGCAGGGGACTCTTTTTTTTTTTTCTTCTTCAAATTTTGGTATGCTGAGCTCATAATTTTAATGGCAGTTGCTGAATCTAAAATTGTCACAAAATTGTTCTGTCACCAATCTGTGCCAATATTTCAGAGCTGGCAAGGTGTCAGAGGATACCCCATAAGTGCAATGAGGCCACCCATGTATAGGTTTGACATGTTTTTGTGAATAGCCAAATTAGGAGTCAGCATATAACAATTCAGTCGGATCTCTAAACAAAGATAAAGGAGGAAAAGAAACAAAACACCCATTGGATCAATTTTGAAAAATACAAGATAAAAAAACAAACTTTAGATTAAGTAAATTAATCCTTTATAGTAAAAATATACAGTATGCAAAGTAATGGCTTTTCTTTATCCCTGTAAATGACAGTGTTATGGGCAAATGCAAATATTACAAGTTTTAGAATGAAATGTTGTATTTTTTCAACTGTGTACTTTGTCTTTAAGAGATATTGCAAACTGTCAAGGTGTTAGAAATGGAACATATTGTTTTTCATAACTGTTTCTTTAAGCAATAACCTCAGTGCATAATATGTTTGCGCCATTTTGTCCCAGACGAATTACAATAACAATAATGCATAAACAAGCTTCAAGGCTGTACTACGACTCTTTCAGTACACAATATACTGTTGTAACCCCAAGTTAATGGAACTTCCCCAAATCCGTGAATCTGCCACAACTGTGCACTTACGACTTAGTATAAACAACAGATAAGCTATTCAGACTTTAAGATGCCATCTTGAACTAAGTCAGGAAAATTTCCATGATGTATGTTAGTTATGGCCTTGTATGTTTCCAAATTAAGGGAGGTCCTAAAATGAATAAAGTAAAAGAAGTGTTACTTTTTTATATATGAACTACGATGACCCTAAAATGACGACACCTAAGGTATAAATAGGTGTACTTTTAAATGTTAAGACACAGAGGAGAGACTTGGAGACAGACGCTGCTCCATTTTAAAATGACAGAGAGGCTGACATGATGACATGTTCAGAAGGGTATGTTAACCTATTAATGATATTTGCAAGCATTTAGTTTAATCTTATAAACTCTGCTATAATGGATTTTATATTTATATTTTTATAAAATAAATATCCAAAAAGACAAAACTATTGCTTCCAAGACAATCCTTATTTTATATTGTGTTCTCAATTATTTATATATGTTAAATAGAGGATCTCTTACTGACTATATAAAATTATGGCTAAGATATCTGTATGGTTAGCCCTACAAAGTTCTGTGCTTTAAGACATTATAGTGGTAAATAAGGGAACCAGCCACGGTTACAACAGTGGTCAGGCTTTACAAAGGGCTGAAGAAATATTGTTGTAGTCTCTAGGAAATAGGATATCAATGTCTGATCTCAACGTCTGATTTATCTTTGCTGCACTAGTACGATGATGGACAACAATACATTTCTAATTTAGTGGCAAAGATGTGTTTCTTAAAAACCTTATATCTAAAATATTTTGGTTCTGAATGCAGGCTTTGAGCAGAAAACATATCTAACACAACATTTAAAAGCACATAACTTTATTTATTTGTTCAACATAATTTGAATATGTTTTTCATTTTAGAAAAGGCATTGTGAAAAAGCTGATGGAGATATTTGTAACACATTTGAACACAGAGTTCATAGCATGCTACATCGTATTGGTGTGACACGAGTCTTATCATCAGAAGCAAAGAAGAAGCAGGTAAGTGTTAATACATGCTTGATAATTAATTTATTAGAGGCTTTTATGTATCAATATAAACATATATATATAAATTAATATATATCATCTCTTTAAAAGCAGCCTCTTTTATTTTCTATTAAATTGTAATGTTTACTATATTATTAATTTCTTTAACCAACATTCTCGCTGTAGAAATGTTAAGCGAAATCCAACATTTCTTAATTTCTAGATATAGGCTTTTTAGGTCACCTGAATAGAGATGTAAAATTTTCCGTCAAACAAACTTCACAGGAATACTCCAAGCACCATAATCACTACAGCGTGCTGCAGGTAGTTATGATGCCAGAATGAACCAGCCAAAATAAGCAGTCAGGCTGTTTTTAGAGTGGTTTGCCTTCTTACCTGGGTTCTGCCGGGCATGCTGCCTCCACTACAGCTGCATGGCTTAGCTCAGGAGAGCTAAATTAAGTCACCGAGCAGACTTAATGGCTGCAGAGAGCAGGCAACAAATAGTGCCTTTTGAACCCCAGGTAGCACCATTCTAAAGCTAATCGACTACTTACAATAAGGGAGGTTCCGGTCCTAGAACCATATCCACTACCACAGGCTGTAGTGTTTATAAAGCTTGGAGTGTTAAGTCAACTGTAGAAATGTGCTACAAGTCTCAAGCTTTAAAATAATCTTTCATGTCAGGTTTAATATACATTAAGATAAATTATACATTTGGTTGCTTTTGGATCTGTTATACACTTTTCTTCTGCCCTTCCCTCCTCTCTCTGCACAATGATTGGCCCTGTATGGTGACACTTCCCTAAGTAGGACATTCCTTTATGGTGATGTCAGCAATTCATATTTGTGTATCATTACAGGTATGCTTTAATTGTAATTAAGAAATAGAACATATTTTCACAAACAAAAAAGCTGTATATCTAAGTGAAACTAGACATTTTCACTATCTAGACCAAGCATGTCAAACTCGCAGCCTGCGAGGACCATCTCTGCGGTACATGCTGGTGTTATAGCAGAGTAGGCACTTCCCCACATTGCAGGTGCCTACTCTGCTAACACTTACCCGGCCGGGGAGGAGGGCCAGTGAGGGAGCTCAGTGTTCCTGCTCCTCACTGCTCCCTTGCGCGCGGCGTCTGTAGTGGAGCCGGGCGCCGGAATATGATGTCATATTCCAGCACCTAGCATCACTAAACCGCGCAAGGGAACGGTGAGGAGCAGAAAGGAGATCTCCGGACAGAAGATCCCCACACCAGCTCCCAAAGGTAGGGAACAATAAATTAAATGATGTGAGTGCAAGAATGTGTAAATGTGTGTGTGCGTGTCTGTCAGTGTGTGCCTGTTAGTGTGTGTGTGCCTGTCAGTGTGTGTGTGTCTGTCAGTGAGTGTGTGTCTGTCAGTGTGTGTGTGTCTGTGTGTGTGTGTCTGTCTGTCAGTGAGTATGTGTGTGTGTGTCTTCCAGTGAGTGTGTGTGTGTGTGTCTGTCAGTGAGTGTGTGTGTGTTGGTCAGTGTTCCATTGGCTGCGACTGAACAGTGGAGTACCTGGAGGTGCATGGAGGCACGCAATGCGAAGTGACATCGACGTGCTCCACCTTCACAGGGTTTCAAGAAGTAGCAGAACGATCAGATTTGGCACAAGGTGGTAGAGGGGGGGTGTTGTGGTTTAGAAGAGGGGGGTGCTGTGGTTTAGTAGAGGGGGATGCTGGTTTTTTTTTTATACTGTACGTAGGGATATTGGCTATACCTCACTGATGATACCTGATACAAGGTTAAAACGATCATCTTGGGTTGCTGTATCTCTTGTGCAGAGGGAAATTGCTGGCATTTTGGATCAAGACTGCCCGTGTGGGTGGGACCAGTCTGATATGCTTTAGATATGTTACATAGTTACATAGCTACATAGCTGAAAAGAGACTTGCGTGCATGAAGTTGAGCCTTCCTCACATGTGTTTTTGCTGTTGATCCAAAAGGCAAAAAACCTAGTCTGAAGCGCTTCCAATTTTGCAACAAACTAGGAAAAAATTCCTTCTTGACCCCAAAATAACAATCAGTTGTCTCCTTGGATCAAGCAGCTATTACCCCACTAATTAGAAATTATATCCCTGTATGTTATGTTTTTGCAAGTATTTATCCAATTGCAGGACACATGACATGTGTGACATGTCATGATTCCCTTTTATTCCAGAAGTTTGGTCCTTAAGGGGTTAAACACCTGTATGGACTCTGATAAAACCACCTCCTCAGACAGAGAATGCCATATCCTTATTGCTCTTACTGTAAAAAAAAACGTTTCTTTGCCTTAGATGAAATCTCCTTTCTTCCAACCTAAATGTGTGACCTTGTGTCCCATGTATAGCCCTGTTTATGAATAGATTTCCAGATAATGGTTTGTACTGGCCCCGAATATATTTGTATAATGTTCTCTCTGTAATGGCACAAGATGAGCTAAAACCAGCTTGAGTTCTAAGCAGGGACCCAGCAAAGGGCAGGCTAATTGAACTGTTGTCCATTCTCACCTCTCTTGCTACTTGTTTTTCTCTCCATAAATTGAAAGGGCAATCCAGACTTGGACCCCTTGCTCATGGTGCCTAGAGGGATATTGGCTATACCTCCCTGATGATATCTTGATGATAAGGTTGAAACGATCGTCTGGAGTTGCTGTATCTCTCGTGCAGAGGGAACTTGCTGGCATTTCAGATCTAAACTGCCTGTATGGGTGGGACCAGTCTGATATGCTTCAGATATGTTCTTTCTGTAATGGCACAAGATGAGCTAAAACCAGCTTGAGATCTGAACGGGGACCCACTGAAGGGCAGGCTGTGACAGAACCATCTGTCTGTTTATTGTGGTGGATTCGTCTGTTTCTGCCCCGTTCGTGTAAATGACTGTTTCCTATAGCCCAGCCATACGAATGACTGTTTTTCCCGAACAAAACTACCGAACGGATGGCCACCCAAGAGAGGAGTGTGCTGCTGGTTAACCTATTGATCCCAATTAGAACGTTGTGGTTAACCGCAGACACTTCTCAATTAAACCGAATTCAAGGTGGTCGCCGTTCGTATGTTGACCACGAGGCAGCAGCCATTTTAAAACACGCGAAAGCCCAGCAGTGTTCGGCTCTATTTTCATGGAACTAAAAACGGACACTTTTTCTGCCGAACACCGCTGAAACAACGGATCGCCTGGCTGCCTCCACTAAAGCGGACGAACACCGGCCGTTCGGGAGTTTTGAAACACACGAAAGGACTTAACCCAGATAGCCTTCCCATGGAGTCAATCGCATACCAAAAGACTGTAAGAACTTTGACTCCATGGCGATTGAACTATGTGTGTGGGATCTGAGCGCTATTCGCCAATAATATGCACTCAGATCCAGGCTATCTGGGGATATGTGATGCGAATGGGAAATGTTCGGTTATTTTAAAGTTATGTATTTTTATGTATTTTCTAGTATTGTATTTAAGATGGCGATTTGTCTTTGTCCTGGAGATAATTGAATTACTTCTCAATTATCTCCAGGGCAGAGGGGAGGAAACCATACTGCATTGTGGGTAAAGGCTGTGACTGTATGTCTGGAATGTCTTCATGTCCATCTGTAATTCCAGTCTCCCATTTGGTCCCCTAGGGGAGTGTCCACCAAGTGGGAGACCTGCATAAATACGGGCAGGTAGCCCACAGTAAAGCCAGATTCTGTTTGACCCTCAATGCGGAGCTTCTGTCTCGTTATTGGGGGGATTTTTTCTTTGCACTTAGAGACTGCTGATTGGAACCGAAAGCCGCTTGGTGGATATCGTTGTTCGGCGGCTATCAGCAGTTCGTGGATTTCTGTTCGGGAGTTTGGAGCCTGTCACGGATCCCGGTCGGAAGATTACCGCTTCCCCTGGTTATGGTTCGTGTATTATAATTGATGCGAACAGATTACTGAATTTGCGAAAGGGGAAGGTGGACTAAACGGCGGTTTCCCTTAAAGACACGAGGGGTGTCTTAACAATTGGTGGCAGCGGTGGGATGTGTGTGGCATTAAACCGTTGCTTAGCTCACCTTACCACCCACAGACTAACGGTCTCTGCGAGCGCTTTAACGGTACCCTCAAACAGATGCTGAGGACCTTTACTGATACTTGCAGAGACTGGGAGAGGTTCCTGCCTCATCTGATATTTTCTTACAGAGAGGTGCCCCAGGAATCTACTGGGTTCTCCCCCTTTGAGTTGCTGTATGGGAGACGGGTCTGCGGACCACTATATCTCATCCGGGGCCACTGGGAGCGGGAGACAGAGCAGGAGGGCACCCCCATAGTGCCATATGTTCTGGAACTCCGGGACCGCATGGAGAAACTGTCCCTGATGGTATGGGAGAATCTAATTGTTAAGACATCCCTGGTGTCTTTAAGGGAAACCGCCGTTTAGTCCACCTTCCCCTTTCGCAAATTCAGTAATCCGTTTGCATCAATTATAATACACGAACCATAACCAGGGGAAGCGGTAATTTCCCGACCGTGATCCGTGAAAGGCTCCAAACTCCCGAACGGAAATCCACGAACTGCTGATAGCTGCCGAACAACGATATCCACCAAGTGGCTTTCGGTTCCAATCAGCAGTCTCTAAGCTCAAAGAAGAAATCCCCCCAATAACGAGACAGAAGCTCCGCATTGAGGGTCAAACAGGATCTGGCTTTACTGTGGGCTACCTGCCCGTATTTATGCAGGTCTCCCACTTGGTGGACACTCCCCTAGGGGACCAAATGGGAGACTGGAATTACAGATGGACATGAAGACATTCCAGACACACAGTCACAGCCTTTACCCACAATGCAGTATGGTTTCCTCCCCTCTGCCCTGGAGATAATTGAGAAGCAATTCAATTATCTCCAGGACAAAGACAAATCGCCATCTTAAATACAATACTAGAAAATACATAAAAATACATAACTTTAAAATAACCGAACATTTCCCATTCGCATCACATATCCCCAGATAGCCTGGATCTGAGTGCATATTATTGGCGAATAGCGCTCAGATCCCACACACATAGTTCAATCACCATGGAGTCAAAGTTCTTACAGTCTTTCGGTATGCGATTGACTCCATGGGAAGGCTATCTGGGTTAAGTCCTTTCGTGTGTTTCAAAACTCCCGAACGGCCGGTGTTCGTACGCTTTCGTGGAGGCAGCCAGGCGTTCCGTTGTTTCAGCGTTGTTCGGCAGAAAAAGTGTCCGTTTTTAGTTCCATGAAAATTGAGCCGAACACCGCTGGGCTTTCGCGTGTTTTTAAATGGCCGCTGCCTCGTGGTCGACATACGAACGGCGACCACCCTGAATTCGGTTTAATTGAGAAGTGTCGGCGCTTAACCACAACGTTCTAATTGGGATCAATAGGTTAACCAGCAGCACACTTCTCTCCTGGGTGGCCATCCGTTCGGTAGTTTTGTTCGGGGAAAAACAGTCATTCGTATGGCTGGGCTATAGGAAACAGCCATTTACACGAACGGGGCAGAAACAGATGAATCCACCACAATAAACAGACAGATGGTTCTGTCACACAGGCTAATTGAGCTGTTGTCCATTCTCACCTCTCTTGCTACTTGTTTTTCTCTCCTTAAGTTGAAAGGGCTATCCAGACATGGACCCCTTGCTCACGGTACCTCACTGATGATACCTGATGATCCCTTACAATGTTGAAACGATCGTCTGGGGTTGCTGCATCTCTCGTGCAGAGGGAACTTGCTGGCATTGTGGATCTGGACTGCCCGTACGGGTGGAACAAGTCTGATATGATTCAGATATGTTCTCTCTGTAATGGCACAAGATGAGCTAAAACCAGCTTGAGATCTGAGCGGGAACCCACCGGAGGGCAGGCTAATTGAGCTGTTGTCTGTTCTCACCTCTCTTGCTACTTGTTTTTCTCTCATTATGGCATTTTCAAACATAGACAACCCAGAGTATTCCAAATGAGGTCTTTTGAGTTGTTTGGTGTAGTCACTTTATAATGACCTTATAGTTGTTGGACTTGACATTAACAGAGCCAGGAGATCCAGAAATCAGAGTAGTCGGTATAACAAGCCAATATGTCGGTACAGGGGGCTGACAGAGTAATCAGAACAAACTGAGGTCAGGAATCCAATATAACCATTAAGCAGTAAATCAAGTCACACATGGAGTCTTTTCATGTAATAGCTAAAAAGGACACTCTAGTCACCAGAACAACTACAATTTAATGTAGTTGTTCTGGTGAGTATAGTCAGTCCCTGCAGGCATTTTGTAGTAGACACGTTTTGTAGTGAAACGACAGGGTTTGCATTGGTCCCTAAGAACATCTCCAGCTCTATCTGTCCTCCACTCTAGTAGCCACTCCTCAGATGGCTACTAGAGTGCTTCCTAGGTCAGTGCCATTCAGTGTCTCCAGCCTCTGCATGGAGACACTGAACTTTCCTCATAGAAATGCATGGATTTAATGCATCTCTATGATGAGATGCTGATTGGCCAGGGTGACCTTTGGCTCCGCCCCTGACCCACATCCTTGGTTGAGATAATCAAAATTGTCAATCTCAGCCAATCCAATCCTTTGGGAAAGCATTTTGATTGGCTGCGATCAACACATCTGATGATATCATCCAAACAGGCAGATCAGGGGCAGAGCCAGCATTACCAGACTAGAATAAAGGTAAGATTTTACTATATTTAAGGGGGCAAGGGGGCTAAACAATGTTTTTAACACTATAGAGTCAGGAATACACATTTGTGTTCCTGACCCTATAGTGTTCCTTTAACTCTGTATGGTACACTTTTAAACAGAAACACTTTGACCAGGAGATGGGCAGAAAGGGCAATAGGATGTAGAATCCATACTAACTCCTATTTTGTAGCAGATTTTGCCCTTTTTCTGGGGTGACTTTTAGGAGGCTGTGGGGGTGAGGAGGATTCTACAAGGAATGTTCCTGCCACACAGTTTCTGTACGTCAAATTCAAATGTGGAGGGGATTAGGGGTGGGGTAAACAAAATACCTGCTAATGGTTTTAATGTGCATTCCAGGTGTCTTGCTTCCCTGTGGCTGCTTTTTTGTACATACTTACTAATTGTAAACTGCAATATGGGTTAGGTATATGTAAAATTTTTTGTACCAGGTTTTAGTCTTGCAGTGAACCAGTTCTGGTTGTATGCACTGATCAGCCAAATCTACTCTCTCCTCACCCGCATATATTTGCTGTACTCAATAATGCACTTTGTTTTTTCTATTTGGGCATCACTTCTCCTGACAGACACAGGCAATGTAGTTTGATTGTGCATTACGGACAGCATGTACATGTCCTTTCTGTTAGTGTACTGAAGGGCCAGTGCTTCATCATAGTTTAAAGCTGTTTTTGTGACTGTCAGTTTTTCTCTATATGTCAATTTCCGGGGAAACCTTTATGATGTTTGCACATTGTGTCACAGGTTTGGGTGTCAAAATAAAAGACATATTTAAATAGTTCTATATTTGTGGAATAGAGGTAACCTTTGTTCATCATGAGATGCCACACAATTTTGCCACATGTGCCCACAGAATCAGGGAAGCCTTGTGGATCAAGATGGCAATATCTCCCTTCATAGGTGTGAAATGCTCAGGTATAACCTGTATTGAATTCACCCAATTTATACAATGTAATTTTATAGAGTTAGATGAAAATAATATTAATCTATAAGAGCTATTGTTTTAAACTGGTTTATGAAAAAAAACATTTCAGGTGACTGTTCTGCTTTAAACATATAAAATTCAACCCGTTATGGTTTTTTTTTGTTTTTTTTTTATCTGTTTATTTAAACAGATTATATTGTTCCAATGTGAAAAAAGTCATGTAGAAACATAAAGGCAGACCATCTGTTGATGTGTAATATGTGAATTAATTCTCCATATGGTCCTTTTGCAGAATAAAGATGGTGAGATCAAAAAAGCTGGTTCAGAGGGTAAGTACAGAGATACATAGACCTGTGCAACTATGTGATTGACAGTATATTTCAATATATATATATATATATATATATACATATATATATAAATATATATATATATATATATATATATATATATAATCTGTATATATAATGCTACCTGCAGGTTTAACAAAGTATGTTGTATTAATTTGCTAAACCTCAAATCACTGTAACCTGAAAGCCAAGCTGCATAATTTATTTCAGTGGTGATTAAGCTTGGCTATTTTAAATTACATTTTGCGATTACTTTTTCAGGTCACTATAATTCTTGTTACTAATTTTTACCGGACAGCTGCTACTTACTAAAATTCCTGTTGCTTTTGTAGCAAGTAGTTTACCAGCTTGAAAATTTCACTAGTAGCAAAACAGAGCTACTATCCATGAACAGCGTGCTGTTAATGCTTTCCAGAAAGCATATCGCTCTTGTTGGCACAATGTTTAGCACAAACACTAATCTTTAATATTCTGGTTTTCCAGATGTTAATTAAAAATGTATATAGAATGTGATAAAACAATATATTTAGACAGGGAATTATGCATATTTATTATTACTGTAAAGAAGCATTGCCTCTGCTATAGACAAAGTCACCTTTATTTGGTCTAAATGTTTGACCTCGTCTTTTGTTAAATCTTCTTAATGAACTGGTTACCAGAGAGCTGTTTGTACCCGCCATGTATATCTTTGTTTTAATGTATAATGTTGTGCTATTTTATGCCCTTCTAGATTTACTTTTTTTTTATAGTACATGGTTTCTAGACTTTCTTTATAACTAAAATCATCTATTCTTGTACATCGTAAGTCCACCTGTATACATTTATAGTTCCAGGATATGCCTCTTCAAAACAGGTGTCCAAATTTGAACCACCTATTCAAGATGGGGCCTTAACATTGATTTAGAAAGAGGCAAAATGTTGTCATCACATTAATGAATACCATCATTATGAGTGACAATACCTTACTGATCTTCACAATTGTTGACTAACACTGAAAATTTTGTTACATATTCTGCTGTCTATATTTACAAGTCCTTCTCATTTGTTTTTGTATTTTTTTGTGAAGCAGTAGCATTTAGTGTATAAATTGATTTTGCTTTCCTCATCCCAAAAATGCATATCTACATTAAATCTCAGGAACTTTTATATTCCTGGCACTATACCTCCACACACACACACACACACACACACAGACACATGAATAAAGGGTTAAAATGTAATTAAGTAAGTTATTTACGTAACTTAACCAAGGGCTGATGTCTCTCTGTGTATGGGCTTGGCTCTGCCTCCTCCAATGTCCTGCGATGAGTGGGCTCTGATGTGCATGCCCAACAAATGCTGTGCACGCATTAGACCTCCCCATACGAAATCAGTGAATCACTGCTTTCCTATGAGGAAAATCTGACGCTGGATGTCCTCATGCAGAGCATGAGAATGTCCAGTGTCAGTTACCAGACAAGAGTTCTGTTAGGATCCAGGAAGGACCTCCAGTGAATGTCTGGGAGACAGCAACTAGGGGCATACTTAGTGCTGCAACTAGGTGCAATAGGAACATTGCACCGAGACCACTTAAATGAGCTGAAGTGATCTGGATGCCAATAGTGTCCTGCCTGCAGAATATGTTGCAAAACTCGGGTTTAGTTACTGAAGGAAATCAGGGCAAGGGATGAATTGTAATTGCCTACAGAATATTTTGTGGTACTTCTGTGGTATAGAGGGCTATGCAACTAATCAACATGTTGCTCTAGCTGTCTCAGTTACATACTTACATAGGCCAAAAAACTTCTTGTGTCTCTGTTTGGCCTTTCTCACATTCTCACATCTGTTTTGGTTGTTGATTCAAAAGAAAACCTAGTGGTTTTCTCCCAACAAGGTTGCCATCATATGCTGCTGGAGCTCAGTGCTAACAGTAAGGAAACTAAAGAAATGTGTTTCCCCTTTTTTCCTTCTTTTCTCCCCCCCCCTCCCACCTCCCATTTCTTTAATTTCCTTCATTTTTTTCTCTTCTTGATTTCTATTATATCTTACTCCTAGGTCTTATTAGATTAAAAAACCTTCAATAAAAGAAATTCAGTTTAGAATATTCTAACATGTTGACAAGAATGTGATACTTCCTTGATAAGAGCCAACTATATGTATAATCTAAACCATACACCTTTCTCTTTAGACTAAGCTTGTTACACAATTCACCAGTCCCGGGGTTCAATTACATCACCGCGCATCATTAATCACCAGACATAACAGTAGATACATGGGCCAGAGCTGGCATTACAAAGGTGTCGCAAATAGTGGAAACGGAGGAAATTAGAAAATTTCCTGACCTGCAAGGTAGCCTTAATTTTCCCTCTAGGGAGCTTATTACTTACTTGAGACTGAAAAATATTTTGAGGAATGAATTAATTCTTTGAGTAAACACTACAAAATTTCTTGTATTTGGATTCATATGTTTTGGTAATGGACCTCTGAAGACCCACTAAACTCAAATATATGCTTTAATAGAAGAATACATTTTCACCTGAGCAGTGGAAGTTGGCGGTATCCAACACAACGGGGACCACACACTGCTTAAACCATATGGAATCTACTAAAAAGTTAATAATTAGATGGTACCTAATGTCTTAACGATTATCGCATATTTATCCCAATAAGTAATCTCTTTGTTAGAGATGTCGTGCTTATATAGGCATATTGAGTCATATATTCATATATCCCATGGATTAGCTACAGACTTCTTTAACTAAGTCGTGAAAAAGCCATTATCTTGCAAGTACTAATAGCGGCAAGTGGCTCCATAGTGGGAGCTTGGAAATGCCTTCATCCCCCAACAGAATCTATGGTGTTAGAGACCTTGTGACGGAGCTCCTGTACTCTGACCGAGTACCTCCGCCCAATCTACTTCCAAACCGTTGTGGAGGGAGTGCTTCAACCACAGTCGCCGAGGCTTGACTAGGGTCTCCCTGAAGCTTTTGCACCCAACAGGCTGCAGCTCACATTCCAGGCAGATATCGTCCCCTCTGCCTATTCCACTACAGCCCTTCTTCCAGGCAGGTATCGCCCACTCTGCCTTTTCCGCTGCAGCCCTTCTTCCAGGCTGGTATCTAACTCTGCCTGCAATGTTATTGCTATTGCCTTTACAAAAGCACTTGTGGCTCTAAGGCCTAACTCTCTTGATTTATCCCAAGGCTACAGGGATCGTGCAGCCATCCAAGAGATCAGAATACTCTGTTACTGGGATCTCTAAAGATCCACACAGGACTCAAAGTTTCAAAAGGAACTAACATACAAATCTTTTTTTTTACTTGGATCTATCCCATATGCTTATTACATAAAGTTTGCTGTGACAAACTTATTAAAATAGATATAACCAAAACATGTAAGAAAACAAATTATAATAACATATTTATAAAGAGGTATGGAACATAATATTTAAAACAAAATATCTCTCCTGTCTGTAGAATTAGCAATATGCAAATCTACGTGAATATGAAATTAACAAGCCTTGCTATTCAGGTAGTGCATATCGTTGTTGCTACCAACAGAGGGCACTATACAGGCGCCATAGCCAAATCCATCTAGTTGGCAGCAAGCATCAGCAAGACAGGAGAGCACACAAAACATTTAACCATATTATACACACCCTGCAGCTGTAAATGTATTTATAAAATATTTTACCAGGAAAGATACATTGAGATTTCTTTTGTTTTCAAGTATGTCCTGGGTCCACAAAGCATTGCATTGATACAATAGGGTACAATAAAATACAAAATCAATATTAATACACAATATTTACAAAATTTTACATAGAACAGATAGGAAATATATAATCAACCATGACACGTGCATTCTGTTTTGAGGTAAAACATAAGAACAAATGAGTAAAGTGAACTTCTGCCCACTATGATGGTGACTAAGGAATTGAACGATGTCACACCGTGTAGTTCAGGACAAGCAAGGGGCCTCAGGACCAGGTCTATAGTCTGTAGGCAGGAGGCTAGCCTTCACGCTCCTCCAGGAGTTCGTGGCAAGGGAGCGCTTGTCCCGGAAGTTGACACATAATGACATGTATAAAAAAATGTCAGACACATTGGCAGGTACAATACATACATTCGAACGGGTTTGGCCCATTGGCAAAGCCTCCATGTATAGTATCGGTTATATAACTGTATTTGTACAGTGCGTTCCTTTTATCCTGGATGTTGATTGCACATGCTTGTTTTGTATGTTTTATGCTTAACTTTATTAATTTCTGTGTGAACTATAAAAATGTTCTAATAAAAATGAAACAGAAAAAAAATACATACATACTCTGATAAAACTACATCTTCAGGCAGAACATTGCAATTTTTTATTGCTCTTATTGTAAAGAACACTTTCCTTTGCCTTAGACTAGATTTCCTTTCTCACAGTCTAAAAGGGTGACCATAAAGGGACACTATAGTCACCAAAACAACTTTAGCTTAATGAAGCAGTTTTGGTGTTTAGATTATGTCCCTGCAGTCTCACTGCTCAATTCTTTGCCATTTAGGAGTTAAATCACTTTGTTTATGAACCCTAGTCACTTGTGTGACTTGCATAGCCTTCCTAAACACTTCCTGTAAAGAGTTCTCTAAAGTTTATCCTTCCGTTATTGCAAGTTCTGTTAAATGACATACTCGTTTTCCTGGCACTTTAGTGCCCTGAGGGTGCCCCCACCCTCAGGCCCCCCCTCCCGCTGGGCTCTAGGCGGTGGAAGGGGTTAAATTTACCTCTTTCTCCAGCGCCGGATGGGGAACTATCCTCCTCCTCTCCTCCACCAGATTGCCCTCATCGGCTGAATGCGCATGCGCGGCAGGAGCCGCGTGCGCATTCAGCTAGTCCATAGGAAAGCATTCTCAAAAAATCACAGTGAGAAGCGCGGAAGCGCCTCTAGCGGCTGTCAATGAGACAGCCACTAGAGGCTGGATTAACCCTATTATAAAATAGCAGTTTCTCTGAAACTGCTATGTTTATAGAAGAAAGGGTTAATCCTAGCTGGACCTGGCACCCAGACCACTTCATTAAGCTGAAGTGGTCTGGGTGCCTATAGTGGTCCTTTAAATTTAGATTTTCCCCTGCTATGTTAATAGCTTGCTAGACCCTGCAAGAGCATCCTGTATGTGTTTAAAGTTCAATTTACAGAAAAAGAGATACAATTGTTTGAGGTAAATTACATCTGATTGAAAGTGAAGCCAGTTTTTATTCCTGCAGGCTGTTTCAATCAGAGCCAGGGGAGGTGTGACAAGGGCTGCAAAAAACAGAAACAAAGTGATTTAACTCCTAAATGGCAGTGAATTGAGCGGTGAAACCTGAGAAACATGATCTATACACTAAAACTGCTTCATTAAGCAAAAATTGTTTAGGTGACTATATTGTTCCTTTAAGTCTTATGTATAGTCCTATTTATGAATAGCTTTCCACACAATAGTTTGTATTTCCCTAAAATATACCTGAATAATGTTATCATATACCCTCTGAGGCCAGCCTTTGCTCTGTATTATCCTCTTTTCCCCTTATTAGTTTTGTAGCCCACATCTGCACTTTTTCTTTTGCCATAATATCCTTAATTAGAACAGGCATCCAAAATTGCATAGTATATTCAAAGTGTGGTCCTTCTATTAATTTATAAAGAGGCAAAATTATGTTTTTATCCAGTGAATGAATGCCCCTTTTTATTTATGGCAATACTTTACTGGCCTTAGCAACTGCTGCTTGACATTGGACATTGTTGCATAGTTTGTTGTCTAACTATTCTCAAATCCCCACTGTGTTGTTTCCCCTAGCTCACATTGTATAACCTTACCTAGTTTTGTGTTATATTCAAACACTAAGACGTGACTTTCAATACTCGTTTGAAGATAATTTACAAATAGGTTGAATAGATATGACCCCAGATTACAGCCCTAAGGGACACCAGTTGCCACTCTTGTCCAGCATTGAAATTTACCAATAAGGAATTTGGTGAAAAGATAGAGTGCAGAGGGTTGTCATTAATGGTTAATGTCATGATCACATCAAACATCTTGGGCTTATAGCTCAGCTGAGTGGGAACCTAGTGGGTACAGTTTGTGGTCTTTTACTCTGCCAGGCATCTTAAAGGACCACTATAGTGCCAGGAAAACATACTCGTTTTCCTGGCACTATAGTGCCCTGAGGGTGCCCCCACCCAGCACTGGGCGGAGAGCTCTCCTCCTCCGATCCTCCTTCTCTCCTCCCCGTCTGCTGAATGCGCACGCGCGGCAAGAGCTGCGCGCGCATTCAGCCGGTCACATAGGAAAGCATTCATAATGCTTTCCAATGGACGCTGGTGTGCTCTCACTGTGAAAATCACAGTGAGAAGCACGCATGCGCCTCTAGTGGCTGTCAATGAGACAGCCACTAGAGGAAATAGGGGAAGGCTTAACCCATTCATAAACATAGCAGTTTCTCTGAAACTGCTATGTTTATGAAAAAATGGGTTAACCCTAGCTGGACCTGGCACCCAGACCACTTCATTAAGCTGAAGTGGTCTGGGTGCCTAGAGTGGTCCTTTAATATATGTTTCAGCATGCAAGTGTTGTGAGTGGAAAGGAAGTAATAGATATGAAGTAACATTATGCATAGCATTGAAACCATTTGTTGGACTTATTGAACAGAGCCTGCCACCACCAATCAGGCTTTAGAGAGTTATATGGGGAAACAGGAGTGGGAGGTAATATTTAATGGATGAATGAGATATGGAGAAGAAACAAGAGTGGGGAAGAGATAAAGGAAATACACAAATGGAAAAGAGGAGAGATAAATGAGAGACATGAGTGGGGGGAGGAGATCAACAAAGAAATGAGAAAAGCATAACCAGAATTTCTAAAAGACAAAAATGTACCCAGATTTACATAGTTGCACCATGTCCCCTGCATTCTTCCAAACTTCAATCATCTTCTGTTTTTAACTCTGCTTCTTCAAATATTTCAGGAGGATAGATTGTACAAGCACATTTTCATATTCCCAGGTTTTCAAAGTATGCATTCCATACAAAAAAAAATCTATTTTTGTGTTGGTTTTTAGGAGACATTGTGGATAGTTCAGCTGAGTCTCCTCCACCTGCCCTCAAAGTTCGAACTCATTCAATGTCAACAGGTATGTACTTTGGTCATGTTTTGTAACACTTTTATAAAAAAAGGCTAAGTTGGAGAGCCAATCAGTCTACAATCTAAAGAGGATAGTAAGGGTTGAAACAAAATGTAGCAGGTGGGAAAAGGTGGCCAGCAAGCAGTTTCTCAGAAACTGCCATAATTACCATTGTAAGTTTAAGGGGACAGGGACACTGCACCCAGACTACTTCAATGAGCTGAAGTGGTCTTGGTGCCTATAGTGTCCCTTTAGTGCCATTTCAAACCATGAGCGCTTTCTCATCAGTATGTGAACATCATATTAATGCAGAGTTTAGAATACCTATTCCGGTCTAAACTTTCCATTAGTGGATAACAAATACTACTGCACAATTTTATTTGAATACCACAATTAGCTATGGAGAAATATAATCCTGTTCATTATTATGTGTTCTCTTGTACTAATATTTGTTTCTTTTAAATCTTTTCCTCAAACCACAACCAAGTGTTCTTCATCATAAGCATTGGATATACTCTTGATGGGACTGTATCGTACTAAGTTTGCTTCATGGTGCTGCTTTTTTGATGACTCTTTTTTGTATTTTATAATCTATATGTAATATAAAGTTTCATGTGTTGTTTCTGTATGTATACATGTCATTGTTCCTAAAATTAGTTAAAATTAGAAGTTTCAAATACACTAATCATCACAAATTGTGTGCTTCTCTAAAGGTTTAGTTGTATCCATTACTATCCCTGGTTGGTCCTGTATAGTCTGCACAAATCAATAATATTCCATGGATTCCATAGAATAGTTGTCCCAATTCTAAAGGCATATCAACAGTCCCCAACTTACTAATTTCCCAGTACTATTACAATGCGGGACTGTTGGTGTGCCTTGAGGGACTAGTTTGTAAGCCACTGCCATAAAAGCCTCTGAGTATTTTATTATTCTGTGCAATAATCAAGACAAGCTTTATTACCACCACATTTTATAGGGGGACCATAGCAGCTGCTGCTTGGACCCTCTGTACCAGGTCTGTCAAAAATACTACCTGAGAGTGATATGAGGCATGTCGATCTAATGAATCGGGCCCGCAGCATAAATTAATTCTACAATGGACTAGTAAGTGAGCAACCACCTCCGTCCGATCTATCTGCCTATGGGTTCATCCTGTAGCACGGCCCAGTTGCCTTCTTCTGCAGGTTTAGACCACTGTATTGATGCCAGTCTAAGGGAAAAGTGCTGACAGCTCAACCACTCTGTTAAAGGTACAAAGAAGAAGAGGGGCTGAAGGAGATAATCCGGTGATTTGGAAGAGAAAATGGGGGAGGGCTGGGGAGAGGTAATTAGGGGATAATCATTTCAGGATTCTAGATATGTTTTGTACAAGGCCTGTAAAAAGAATCTTGCCCAATTCATATTAAAGATGGCCCTGGCAAGTCCATATGCATTTTAATCTGACCTTTGCTAATTTCATGGTTAAGCAATAAGGAAGGTTCTCAAAATATAGCGCCATAGACAATATTACTGTGTATTCTGCTTGTCTTTTCTAACTGTATGCAGATCAATTATTGTGCAATAATAAACCAATGTTTGCCTCAAAGCAGAGAGAGCAACTCCAAAACCAGCTGAAGCTTTCAGGAATCCAGCAGAAGAGAAACAGATTTGGAAGGACTTGGGGAAACAGCTCAATGTGGAACTAAAAGGCAGGTACATGGAGCTTCACTCATCACCAAGGCGATCCTTGGTAATCCTTGAGCAAATTGAAGCAACAGTGGAAAAGAAGTCAGAAGATTCTTTGAGTCTCCAAGGAATTGAACGATGTTCTCCTGCTTCTTCACCTAGTCGAATAATTCATTTGGATGACACTTCAGAGGCAAAGGATGCAGCTTCTGAAGTGTCTGGGAATGACGGTGTGTATTGCCTATTTACAGCAACAACAAAAAAATGAGTGCAGCTGTTTAATGACATATTTTGGAAAAGTAAACTGTAAAGTAAAATTATCCCAGTATGGAAAATGCAATTTGCCAAAACTAATCTCACAGTATGCGGTGCCGTGACATCAATACATATGTTGATTTATCTAGGTGAATAATTGGAAAATAAAAATAATCCTGATGCTATAATTTAAGAATTTCTGAAGAGAATTCCTAAACTTGCTTAAAATTCTAGATAAAGTTGAATGAAGTTAAGCAAGTTATGTGAATATATTTGATCAGAACCTTTTCCTCCCTATACAGATAATACCTGTGCTATTTTTATGTTTTAGAACTCTTAAAAGAAGAAAATAGTTTCAGTATGTTCAATACTCCAGCCAGGTTCACTGTAACAGTGTTTAATCCATGATGCCCATTTTAGTGTGGGATGTACAAACACATTGACAGCACAACACAAATGTTGTGCATAGAATGATATTTTTTAGGAATGTCGTAATATGCCAAGTAAAAAAAAAAAAAAGAATTCTGTGAATGCAGGAAGCTTTATTTTTTATTTTTTGTTTCATCCATCAGAGTTTACAGGATGACATTTATATTATATAATATTCCTTATCATTACTCCCATAGAGCAGAATGATAAAACTGGGAGACAAAGATTAGGGAATATACAGCACCCATTCATGACAAATGCATTGTTACATAGTATTCTAAATTGAAAAAACAAGACTGAAGTCCAACAAATGCAACCATTAATCCATGGATAAATAAATGCAGTTTTCTTTCATTCAGTAAGGTATTGCAAAATGGAAAATAAACCAATCCAATACTCCACTTACAGGAATCTCTTCCAGATCCTGCTAACATTTTTTGGAATAGGATTTCACCAACATGCAATCAAACATTATGACTTTGTATAGAGACAATGCAACATAACATTAAAAGTTTACTGACCAAAATCAGGCATATATACTTTAATATGACATCTTTGAGTCTCCAAGAAAATGGACAATGTTCTCCTGCTTCTTCACCTAGTTGAATATTTTACTTGGATGACACTTTAGAGGATGCCCAATATACATTCATTGCAATGTGCCCAAAGTATCCACCCCCTCCCCTTCTTTCTCTTCCTAGTTGCTTGAGTTAAGTCCTTGAGTCTTGTCTGTACTTTTAGCTGTAAAGGTAGCTGTGCAGTGGAGTAGGTGCAGGATTTGCATCCCTTTTGTGTTATGATCTAATTTAGTTGTAGAGAAATTTGTGCCTCCACCGAGTAAGGATCGATGCTGAAGTGGAGGGAAAGGCAAATTAAGCTTTCAGTCACAGTTTGTTTTGCATTCCTTTTCAATGAAATCCAAATTTAATCCATGTACACGCAGAACTGGATGTAAAGTGTTCATTTATGTTTGATTTCGAATTTTCATGTTTGTACCTTTTAGAAAACTTGCTTAAGCCTCGGCTACGTCTCAAGCAGTTTCAGAACAGGAGAGCCTTTTCAGCACATGAAGAACAGCTCAGAGAACAGGGATTTACATCTGAACTGGACAGTAAGTTATCTGTCTGTGTATACATCGTCATCATGGATTGAACAAGGTTGTTCAAAGCGGCACTGATATTCCCACCCTACACAAGCAAAATGAGTATTAAAATAAAATCTTTATGAAAGTCATATTGGAATTTCACTGAAATTCCATCCCTGTTAAAAGATATATCGAGACAAAGTATGGACTAGACATTAGACACGGGATGGAGTTACTGCCATCTAGAAGCGTCAAACCCTCACTGGACCCTCTTCAATGCATGTGCTTCAGCACCAGGAGCAGAAGAGGAGTGGCTGGAAAAGATGGTGGAATCCACGAGGAACAGGTTCAGGTCAGGCAAACTCACCTTTACCTGCACCCCCTGGCCACCAGACACCCAGCGGTCTAGGTGAATAATTGGACTGCTGGGTGTCTGTCACTTTGCAAATTACGCAAAGTTCCCAGATGGTTTATTGGCGCGGTCTGGGTGCAGTGTCCCTGTCATTGTAGCTCTGCAGCTGCAAATCTTGCAGTTTCATAGATACATTGCAAGGTTAGGACAACCTCTAGTGCGCCACAGAAGAGGGGGAGGGGTGGGTGAGCAGATGTACTCTGTAGTGTTAGGAATACAGTTTTTTTACTATGGTGTTCCTTTAAAACTTATTAAACCACCAAATGACCCAGATAGGTTTATTGATTAAATAGACTAAATACAGAGCTGCAAAACTAAGACTAGAATAAGCAAGCTGTGGCAATAATGGAGCTGGAAAATATTTCCAAATCAACTATATGTGTATGAAGTTTGAATCATGATCTCACACTGCCACAATAGAGTGCTTCCAAAGTAAAAAATGATATGTACAAAATATAATTATATTGACTATAAGTTTTAAATATACAAGGAAAATCATATCTTCCTAGTTTTTGCCCATGCAGTTAAAAAATAGGTTTTGAATATATAAAATGTGGCATGTTAGAATGGCGTGGGATTAAAAATTAATTCACTAATACCCTTATCACGTTCCCATCCTTGGCTAGCCTATTCGTTATATGGACAAAACAAGATGAAGTTAGCTTCCACAATTTCACAAGTATTACTTAAAAATAAGTATCATGGAAATGTAAAAATGCTATAATTTTCACTAAATTGTGCAGAGAAAAAAAACTATAAAGTAACACCAGCAGGGCTATGCACTAAAAGTCCAAATTCCACCATACCAAAAGGGTCAAAACCATCTGGCTGGATATGGGCCATTCGCACTTCATAATCTGAATATTGTTCACTCTATTCAACAATGTCCAGATTTTGCAATTTATTTTCCAAATATGCCTGAATTAAGTCCGCATGTCAGCAGCATTTCCAGACCCGAATGTCAAATCTAGGACCAAATTTTAAAATTCTAAACTATTTGCCCACTGCCCAAGCTAGCAGTCAGTGGGTAAATACTTGAAATGTTTTGGCAATGTGATGGTTAATACCTCTATATTACTATAATGGAGGTTTGAAAACCTTCCTATGCCCCTATCTGCCACATGGTCAATGCCATTTTTTTATTATTCATAGCCCACAGGTAATGAGTTGGGGCTCAGGTGGGAGAAACAAGGTCTCCAGACTCTTTTTTTTATTATTTAGAGTAAAACTCACATCTAATGAGTGGGGTCACTGGTTTCCCCCTCTGACCACAAGTGGGAGGTAGGCATACGGATGTTGTCCCTTCATCCTATTTTATTTTTATTTAGGCAAAAGGTGAGTGCAGGGGGTGGACAGTAATCTGTCTACAACACATTATTTAATTTAAAGTTCCCCAGCCAATGCCCATTGGTGGGGGAAAGGTTGGGAACTATGTCCCCTTAACCCAATATTTTACAAGCCCCATTCCCATGGGATGGGGCCTATCTAGAAAATGGGCTGCAGTGACTTTTAGTAGAATAGGTTGAAATGCCTTACATAAGCTGGGGAGAAAGAAATGCATTATCTACCCAGTTTATGCCCCAATATGTCAGTTTCTGAATTAAATTAAAGACCCGCATGACCCAGTGCTGTTGTAGGATTAAAGAAACCCTAGCTCTATTATTAACCTAGGTAACGCAGGAGGTAGGTGCACTGCCTACATAGTACTTATTTGGGAGTATATAACGACAAGAAGAAAAAAACAGAAGAAACTAATAGTGTAGTATGTAAAACCTAAGTCTGTATATATATATATATATGATAAAAAAAAATGTGCACTCACACTTTTTTGGAGCTTCAATACAGCTCCAACTTATGCGCCTGGGCGGAACAATCCTCTCCTAAGGATAAAGTGCAGTGCTGATTCTTCTTTTGTTTGTAGTTGTAGGAGGTATCCTCGTAGAAATAAAATAGATAAAAATCATATATAATGTTGTATATTAGGACTATGGAGCAAGGGTAGGTATAAATATAAAATTTACACTCACATGTAATAGAGCCGTAAGTATGGCTCCAAATCAGCGTGTGAAGTGGTATGATCCCCACTCAAGGATATGGGTGTAGACAAACTTTCTCCGTGGGTATATATATAAATGGAAAAAAACAAATAAAACCACAATAATGTACACCATATATATGGAGTGTAAAACACAATACTGTAAGAACAATAAGGATGTGGAATTCTCTGCCTGAAGAAGTGGTTTTATTAGAGTCCATACAGATGTTCAAACAGCAACTAGATGAATACTTGCAAAAACAGAATATTCAAGGATATCATTTTTCAATGTAGGGTAATAGCTGCTTGATCCAAGGATAAATCTGACTGCCATTCTGGGGTCAAGAAGGATTTTTTTTTCCTAGTTTGTTGCAAAATTGGAAGTGCTTCAAACTGTTTTTTTTTTTTTTGCCTTCTTTTGAATCAACAGCAAAAAACAAATGTGAGGAAGGCTGAACTTGATGGACGCAAGTCTCTTTTCAGCTATGAACTATGTAACAATAAAAAGATAAAAAACCTACTCACGTGCTTAAGAGCAAGGTACGGTTTTCTTAATCCAATACGCTTAAGTGGTATTATCCCCACCAAGGATATAGCCCAGAGATCCAGAAGCAGCAAAAGCAGGTCCAATAAAAAAGTACTTTAATGTTAAACACAATAAAAAACAAATAACAAGATAAAAAATAGATAAAACAATATATATGGAACACTTAACGCGTTTCAGAGAAATATTAGATGACTTACTAATGACAATTTATGCAACTAAAATGTAATTTTAGAAGAACAATGTATCTGATTTACACAGACTGATTTCTGAACAAATTTATTATAGTTTTAAAGGCACATTACTGTGACTATTATTGCTGTTGAACTCTGTTATACACTCAGACACTCACCAAATACATGGAGCTCCTAGAAAAGAAGGACATTAGGATAGGAAAAGCAAGTTGTTTCATAATTCACTATTTAATAAACCACTCTGAAGCATTACAAACTGTAGCAGTATCATAATAAAGCAAGCATGCTGATTTAATGTCTAATTTATATGTTGCAGATGTTAAAGCCCCTCTTGTTCGACTACAGAGATCACCGGTTATGAGACTGAAACAAAGAATTGAAAATGTTAATATTCAAACAAACAGTGAAATTAAAAGTGATTTAGAGACGCCAGGTGAGATTTTAAACTTTTCAGTACAAAGTATTATGCCAGAAGAGGTGTCTGGTAGCAGTGTTGCTCTTTTCCATTCAATATTCAATAACGGAGAAAGAGACCGACTCAACAATTAGCTATATACAGCTTAAAGGAACACATTGTCACGTCCCCTGCCCCCCGCTCTCTTGCGACATCCTTGCTTACCCCATCACCGCGAGCGGCGTCTTCCGGTTCCTGTCCACGGCTTGCGGCTATCCCTGCCACCACTCCCCAACCTGACAGTGTTTCTGACGCTGCAATCTCCAAGGCAGCTTGCTTATATGTGAGTCAGACCCGGTCATGTGGCCCGGCACACAGTGATGACCACACTGATCACAAGAGAGGGAAAAGACACCTCCCACATGTTGTAATTAACACTAATTGGAAGTTAGCCAATCAAACACACCCTGTGTGTATATACGTCTACCTTCCCCTTGCCGCAGTGCCCTGTTGTGGTCTTTCATAGCCCAATAGTGCGTTTGTATTGTGGTTCATTCTCTGGTTACTGACTTCGGCTCATTTCTTGTTTACTCTGTTTTCTGTGATCCTTGACCTCGACTTGTCCTTCCGTATTCCGTCTCTCTGTAGTCCTTGACCTCGGCTTGTACCCTGACTACTCTATCTCTTTTGCATAGCATTCTAAGGACCGGTATTGCAATTCTGTGTGTCTGTGATCTGTCTGCGTGTGTGGGTTCTCCTGGTAATCGTGACACACCTCATGCACATCCATGCCAGACCCATTTATAAATCTCCTGAGTAGCAACTCTCAGCTGTCAAACAACTGGAAGTGTTTCATAACTCACTCACTTTGAACTGTAGTTGACTGATTTCAAAGCTCTTACCTATGAGAAACATTGTTGGTGTGCCCCAATGTTTCTCTGTGGTAATCATCTGATTGGAGAGAAGTCCTCAATAATGATAACTTCCCAGAAGGCAGATTGGAGGTGCAGGGAGAAGACTCTCCTGGCACTGGAAAAAGGTGAGTTTAATTGATTTTAAACATTTCAATGACACTGTAGACAGTGTAACACTTGATCTTATTGAAGTGGTTATAATTTCAGGATTCTATCCCTCCTGCCATTTGTCAAACTGGTATAATAGAGCTGCAAAGCAGGTTCTACACATAACAGCTCACATACCACCTCATACAAATGAGTTTGTATGCAAAAGTTATGTGGATGAGACTTATTTAAAGCCCTATTCTGTTCTGTGCATCTGGGCAGTATAATCCCCGCCTAATGATATGTGGTGTATCTCTGGATCAGTCATAAATGCTCCAGAATGTATGCCACAAAAATACATCAATATTGTATATTATGTTTGATGTTATAAGTAAAATATGTGTGTGTGGGATTACACTCACATTTTATAGAGCCTCCTGATGGCTCCCAATGAATAGTGTGAAGTTCTATAGTCCCCACTCATGGATTTGCTTGTGGCTGAAGTTCTCACGGTGGTATCAGGTGAAGAAAAACAGAAATAAAATATGTTGCTCACTGTAGTGTTAAAAGGTGGAAAATAAATTGGAGAAGTGCTCCCTAGCATAGAGCAAAATAAATTTTTTGCTCAATTCTCGGGGCATAGGTGGTACATTCCACACCAAGGAAAATGGTGTCCAAACTTCAGGAAAAATCAGGATAGTCCAGAAATTTTAGATCGTTAATAATAATTTATTCAATAAAAATGTATACATTAAAAACACGTAAAACAGAGTGAATTTAACACAAACACATTTCACCTATCGGTAAGTCTTTCTCAAAGTATTACTTGTTCCTGGACATAAACAATTTCACCAATGTATTATACCACTAGATGCTTTTTTTTAATTGTCATCAGGAGGCTTCAGAACATTTGAGGAGGGGGGGGGGAGACATAGAGGAACAGTTGGAAGAGACCATAAAGTGACAGGAGTGATAAGAGACTATAAAAGGACAGGGGTGGAAGACCATAAAGGGATATGATGGGGAGATGACAAAGGGACAGTGGGGAGATCACAAACGGACAGGGGAGACAAAGAGACATACAGAGGCTGATGGTGGCAAAGAGACTTACAGGGGCTGGGGGTGAGAGGCACACAGAGGGGCTGGGTGGACAAACAGACAGTGAGGCGGGGGGGGGAAATAGACACACAGTGGGGTGTGGGGACAAAAAGACACATAGAGTGGCTGGGAGGGACAAAGAGAAACACAGAGGGGCTGGAGGGAGAAAAACACACACAGAGGGGCTGGGGGAAGAAAGAGACACACAAAGTTGGCAATTGTTTTTTTGGGTGGGGGAGGAGTGCAAGTAGCTGATCTTGCCTAGGTTGCAAAATAGTCTTGCACCAGCACTGTTGTGTCTTTTCTGTTTATTTTGAATACCTTTTGGACCATCTATCATTTGACTCAGACATACATCGTATAGCCTTAAGCAGCGATTATACCACCCAGGCGCACAGAAGTAGAGCTAACTGGTCTAAGCTCTATACAGTGTAAGTGTAGCTCTTCTTTCTTATCTTCAACCAATATGTGGCATAATACACTATATACCTGTTTTACTGTCTCCTTGTCTTGTTCCATACTTGCCCACACCTGAGGACTTTTCAAAACGCTACTCCCTCCTCAATATGTGCCTCTATTACTTGACTATAAAAGAAAGACTCTTATTTGGGTTGCTTAAATTGCCTTTTCCATTCAACCACAAGCACTAAAAACCATTCCATATTTTCCTTGATATGCCATGTAGTATCTGCTCATATTATTAATCACATGAATAACATTATATACTATACTAAATTAACTCAAATATCGATTGTGATGGAGCTCCCTGTACCCCGGCTGGGTATCTCCGCCAATCTCACTGTGACAAACTTAATAAAATACAAATAACCAACACATGTCAGAAAACATACAGGGAAATATAATAACTGTGGCAAACTCCGCCTTTTAGCTGAATTTGCCACGAGTTTTTGGAGGGACTACTTGCCAGCCTCTTGCCCTGTGACTATGGCCCCTTTAAGTTACTGTGGTTAAAGATACTATTTATGCCTGTTTGGGACTTTTAACAATTGTGCTTCAAACTTTCGAAGTGGTACAAAGTGCTACTTCGAACCACCGAACAGCCGTACCACACGCAAGTGGAGTGTGGTTAACCGCAAGCTAATTGACAAATGGCTGGGTGGTTGCCGTTCGTATAGTCGAACACGTGGTGGCGGCCATCTTGTTAACCGAACGCAGTCAGCAGTGTTTTGCCGTCGAGTTCATGGAACTAAAATCGGACACGAGACAGCACGAACACCGCTGAACTTTACATTCTCAGGAACTTTTTTTTCAATTTGAAATTTTGGTTTTATTAGTGAATCACATTGTTTAGTTTGCAGCGCCTGCCCGCCAGAGTACAGAAGAAGAAAAGTGGGAGTTATGCAGGACATTTCGTTACATCATTGGGGTTGTGTACAATTCCAGTGTTACACTTTATCTCCAATATACAACACTTTCCATTTTTTCTAGTACGCAGTTCTGGTCTTACTTTAGGTTAGCTTGGGAATTCTCCATTTCCCTTCCTGTCAGTGTTTGTATTTTCGTTGTGGTTGTGAATTTTGTACTTGTTGTGCGATCCCCTCTATTTGTTACCACGTCCCCTCTCTCCACCTTCCCTCCTAGCCCCTGGTCTCCTATCCCCCCCCCCCCCCGTGTTGACCTGGTTGTGCGCTGAGGTATGTTCTACATCTCTCCCCCGCTTGACTCGTGTGTTTCCTCTGCCCTATGTGTTTATCTGCCATTTGCTCATATTTCCAGTTGAGAGATGTTTGGGTTACTAGGGCTTTCTTCTGTGGGTGTCTGTGTTGACTTCCATGCTCTTGCTATAATGGTCACTGCTGATATTAGAAGGTGGAATATCAATCTCTCTTCAGTTTTCCCTAGTGTTGTTGGTATCATGAATAGTATGCCCTGTTCTATGTTTATGGGCCAAGTTCTACCCAGTATCTCTGTCGCCACCCTCTCTACCTCTTTCCAGAACGGTTTGATGTTGTTGCATGACCACCATACGTGGCTCATCGAACCTTCCCTCCCCTTGCATCTCCAGCATTCAATCGGTATGCCTTTGTGTATCGCAGCTAGTTTCTCTGGTACCATGTACCATCTGTATTGTAGCTTTCGGATAGTCTCTAGATGGGATGTGCATAGTGTGTTCCCCTTGTGTATTGTGAATGCCCTTTGCCATGTTTCTGCCTCGATAACATGGCCCAGTTAGGTGTGCCATGCTGTTTGGAAAGTCATGGATGTCCCTGTGTCTAATGTTAGTAGGGAGGTGTACAGTGTGGACAATGCTTTTTTGGTCTGCCTGCCAGGCACAGTTTTTCAATGCTGTTCGTGTGCGTTGTCTCCTGGCTTTGTAGTGTCGTGCCTGTGAGGAGCGACTTCATTTGTAGGTATGTGTACAATGCTTTCTTGGGTATATTGTATAGGGATTGGAGTTCTGGGAAGGCCATCAGTTCGTTGTCCTTGTATAAATGATTGATCGTGGTGCAACCCTGCTCTTCCCATGGTTTCGTGGCCAGGGAGGGCATGCCCACTTTGAGGCATGTGATTGGTGCGTCCGGCTGTATTTCTCCTGGTTCCTTCCCTCCTCCCCTTTCTTTGTCCCAGTGTTTAAGTGTCAGGGTGGTGGTTGGTAGAGGGTTTATATGTTGTGAGCGCATGGATTTCGGGAGCCAAAGAGGTCCCTCAGGTCTCGTTTATTTATCCAATGTGCCTCTATTTGGGTCCATTGTGGTGTTCCTTCTCAGGAACTTTGACGCTTCGACGGGAGCTTAGTATTGGAAAATAGACTGGCCACACAGCCTGATTCTCTGGAACTGTTCTGGGCATGGAAATGTGCGTGTGGTCGGTCAAAAGAGACTTCCATGAATTTCCTGAACCCCTGCTCTGATCTGGGTGATTTTTGGATATGTTGTTCACCCAGATCAGGGGTATTTATGGGGATATGTGGTGTTTTGGGGTGTTTTCTGTACTTTGGGGAAATTGTGTGTTTTTCTGCTTGTGGATAATTAGGTTATTGTATTAACTACTGTAATTATATCACAGGCAGAGGGGGAGGGATTGTTTGCTGTATATGGGAGTGTCGTTCATTGTTGCACTGATTTTTTGTTTTAAATTCTTTATTTAGGTCGTGACATGTATTCACGACCTAAATAAAGGCATTATGTTCAAACATTGTTGTGGCTTACGCAGAAGCCTATGTTAGCATATTTTAACAGGTGCGTATCTTGTACCACGATTGTGCTCATGTTCTGTCACATTTTTCACTTTTGAACAAACAAATAACAGAGAAAAACATACATACAGGCAGTGGCGTACACATGACCCATGGGGCCCTGGTGCGAAAATTGATCCGTGGGCCCCCCCCCCGCGCGCGGGCCGGGCCGCAACACATGGCGGTGGGCACCTGGTCGCAGGGCTTACAGGGCTGCGACCCCTGCGACCGCGGTATGTACGCCAGTGCATGCAGATGCACACACACTTAAAGGACCACTACAGACACCCAGATCACTTTAGCTCAATGAAGTTGTCTGGGTGTCAGGTCCCTCTAGTTTTAACCCTGCAGCTGAAAACATAGCAGTTTCAGAGAAACTGCTATGTTTCACTGAGGGTTAATCCAGCCTCTAGTGGCTGTCTCACTGACAGCCGCTAGAGGAGCACACTGAACGTCCATAGGAAAGCATTGAGTAATGCTTTCCTATGGGCGGCTTGAATGCGTGCGCGGTCGCATTCGGAGCTGAGAGGCTGAGGGATCCCCAGCGCCAAGGGAGTCCGGCGCTGGAGAAAGGTAAGTGCTGAAGACACACACACACACACTTACAAACGCATACATACTAGCTAACAGACACACACATTTACTGACAGAGACTCACTCAGCGACAGACATACATACACACTCACTTACAAAACATACACTCTCATTGACAAACACGCACTCACTAACAGACATCAAAGACTTACTGACACTCACTAGCAGACACACACACTAACACTCACACATACTAACACTCACACATACTAACACTCACACACACTAACACTCACTAGCAGACACACATACTAACACTCACACATAGTAACACTCACACACACTAACACTCACTAGCAGACACACATACTAACACTCACACATACTAACACTCACACACACTAACACTCACTAGCAGACACACACACTAACACTCACTAGCAGACACACATACTAACACTCACACACACTAACACTCACTAGCAGACACACACACTAACTCTAACACTCACTCTAACACACACTAACACTCACTAGCAGACACACACACTAACACTCACTCTAACACACTAACACTCACTCTAACACACACACTAACACTCACTAGCAGACACACACACTAACACTCACTCTAACACTCACACTAACACACACACACACACACACTAACACTTCATCCCATGTTTTAATGTAATCCCCAGCCTCCCCTTGCAACTTTGGGTGCTGGGGGGATTCAGGGCTCCAGTGGTGCTGCTGGGCTCCTGGTGAGGTGGCGGTCGGGCAGGCCAGGCCGGGGGCACTCGGTGCTGCTCTTCAGCTTCCTGCGCGTGCGCCAGGGATGCGGGCGAGATGGCGTCATCTTCCGGCTCCGGTATCAATGCGGTGCCGAGGGCTGGCACTGAAGTCCCAGCAGCGCTCCCGGCACCAGCTGATCAGCAGGGCCAGCCTCGGGGGGCCCTGGGATGGTCGGCTCCTGGGCCCCCCAGGGGAAGAGGCTGGCCCTGTGGCGTACATACCGGGTCGCAGGGGCGGCCGGGCCCCCTGGTGGGCCGGGCCCGGTCGCAGCCGCGACCCCTGCGACCCTGGTATGTACGCCACTGCATACAGGACGATTCTCTCTATGTTGCACTGTTTTTATTGGCTTGTATGTTTTATGTTGTGTGCCCCACAAGGTCCACCTGGGCCACAAGGTCCACCAACCTTGTGGGCAAAACTGTATAAAAGGAAGTGTGTCCCATTAAACATTCTGTTCCTGCTTACACTCCAAAACTGTGTGTCGTCCTGTTATTGGAGGGAAAGAAGACTTGCTCCTGTGTCTGCTGTTTCAGCTTGCAGGAGATTCAATAGGGAAAGTCCTTGTAAGGACTAAAGCTAACTCCCCATTCTGCTCCAGGAAGGAGCAGTTCCAGGGCCCCAGTCCAGCCACGGCGACTGTGGGCCAAAGTGCTGCGGTTTGTCCCCTGTTCCAGCTAGGAAGCGGTCCTTTGGCAGAGGTACCATAACAACATATTTATAAAGGGGTATGGAAAACAATATTTAACACAAAATATCTCTCCTGCCTGCAGAGTTGGCAATATGCAAATCTACCTGAATATTCAAATTACGAAGTCTTGCTATTCACGTAATGCACACAACAGTTGCTACCAACAGATGGCACTGCACAGGTTCCACCTAGTTGATAGCAAGCATCAGCAGACAAAACATTTAACAATAAACACATACATTATACATACCCTGCACCTACAATGGGCACAGGTGACATAGACATAGGAGTAGTTTAGAGTCCTGCATATAGTGTTTGTCTGAAACTCCACTGTGAGGACTCCATACTTACCAATCTTCCCATGCAGTCTCAATCAGTCCTGCTTAATTGTTCACATTGCGATATTAATTCATAATACTAGTAGGCATTTTTTAACAGGGTATAGATTTCTAATACCTTTTATATGTTCACTGTTTGTACACAAGCATATTCACCGCATGTTAAGATTTGTTATAATTATTTCAATAAAATGTATTTATTTTTTGATTTTATGGATCTAGTACTATCTCTGGTAGCAACTAGTCTAGTATCTCTGAGATTTGACAGTCAGTCATAATTTCTGATTTCTATTTCAGACTGTGTAGGTACACTATTTTTATTTTTTGATAATTTCTACTTGGGGTTACCCCCTGTTTTTTTAGTGTACCTAATTGTTGGCTCTACCTCTGCTCTTTTTCTTATCTCAGACAAGATATGTTTCAGTTAAGCATGCGACCCCATAATACCTCAATACTGCCAGCTTGTATATGCTAAATGAATACCCGCCTGTCTTATCTCTTAGATGTTGGTTTCCTCTCTTGCTAAATCTACATTAATATATAAAATGTGCAGTGTTATATTATGCCAAACAAGTGTCTCTAACATGTTGACCATTACGCTTGCAATCGCTGTGGTGGCATTGCTTGTTGCTTTGTACTTTTCATGCACGATAAAATAAAGAATTATAAAAAAAAAATATATATATACAGTTTACATACAGTTTTAGATATTAATAGACTGATGTAGAATTAAAAAACTAGCTAACATGCAGTGTAATTGTGGACATTTATCTGAAGATGTTCCAAGATAGTCTTTTATGGATTTATCTGGTAAATGTTTGACCCAGCTATATGAAAAGTTAGTGGGTTAGAGAAACCTGTTTTTAAAAGAACATGCAAATAACTGAATTTGATATTTACATGTTACCTGCTGTATATGCTGTATATGTATATGCTGTACATTTTGGATTGTCTAAATTGTAGATGCTTGATGACTGATTGACTTTGGAATTTTTTTTCAGAATCGGAGTTGTCTGATCACCGAAAGAGACCAGCACTCTCAGAATCCCCACTGGCTATGAAATGCGAAAAGAATATAACACAGACTGCTTTAGAGACTGCACAAAGCACAGCCATACACCAAAGAACTGAGATCACATCAAGCCACTCATCCACCGACAATGACTAATGGATATAATTTAATCCAGTGTTCCTATTCCATGGGGCGGTTTGGTGGGAGATCTCCCTGGGTTCGTGTTATTCATCAAAGATTAGTCCAAATAATCATGCTACATTGGCTAATCCTTTTGTTAAAAAAAAAAAAAAAAGTGAAAAGTACAGTGCATTGAAGGATGAACTCTAATTCATTGGAAGTGAATGGTTTTAGTTGACCGATAAAAAGTTAAAATCCACGATCTTCCTGTCTGATGGAAATGCACTGCAATTATTGACAACTTTTGCTCCAGAATTTATATTTCAAAAACAGGCTTTCCTTTACAATAGAGTCATATTTGAAACTACCCCCCCATTAGAGTCAGGTTAGCATGATGTCTGATGCTAGCATGCCTTTTTTTAGGCAAATTTTGTTATTTTTCAATATACCTAAATTACCCCCAAAAGGAGAACGAACTCTTACTACAAAACACTTTCTGCAGGGAGGGAATTGTTCTAGTGCTTTCTTGCATAGTTATATTTACAGAAGAATCTGGCACTAATGGAAAGCTATTCTGACTTTATTGAACTATACTTATGGGGACTGTGAAATTAGCTCTAGCATGACTGGCAAAGGGTAGTAATTGCTTATATCTAATCATGTCTTAAGCAACAATAACACCAGTAATGGACAGATTAATGCAATGTGTGGAGCAATAACACAACATCAATAGTCCCTGCATATTCATACCCAATAAATAATATTTCTGTAAGCATTTATTGTCACTCTATACATCCATCAGACCAGGACTAAACTTGAAGATATACTATTCTGAATTTTTGTTTCTCAGGGGTTGTTTTAGGGCTATTTATTTTGCTTTTTAAAACAAAACAGATTATTTTAATAGCTCCATATATAAGGTGTAAATTATTTATAAATAGCCAGACCTTTAAATATTAATTATTCTTTGCCGAAAATGTATTAAAACAGCCATAAGATGCTAGTATGTTATGTGATATATATTTGAAAATATTATGTATCTCACAGGCAATGTATGAAATTTTGCATTTGATAGAATGCTTTGGTACTATGTAGAATGCTTTGAAAACTAACCTAAAAATATGTGAGGAGAAACCACAGAAGTTGTCTAGACAAAGTATGAATGAATGATTTTGCAGATAAAAAAAATAAAAATCAAAAAATAGTTATTGAGAGACTATAAACAGCACTGCAACATTTAATCTAAAGAACACCCCAAGCACCATAACTACTACAGCATGCTGTAGTGATTATGGTGCCAAGAGTGCCCTGGTGCTACAATGTACATAGTCAAACTGTTTCCTAATGGTTTGACTTCTTACCTAGTGTCCCTATCACCTTCCCTTGCCTCTCTGAGATCGGGGAGAGCTTTAACCCTTGTAGCACTCTTTCTGGTATCCCACTCTTTCTGGTATCATCAGAAGTAATGTTTCCAATTTCATTGAAACACAGCATGTATAGGCGTATAGCAAGGACTTGATATCAGGAAGATCAAAAGTAACATTAGCTATATATACAACAAATATATTTTATTTGTCAATCCGTTGTAGAAAGTACAGGGGAATAAATTATTAATGATTCTACAGTATCTCTTGGCTTTCAATCCTTCAATATTGTCTGTATAATTAGTGCAGAAAAGCATGAGAAAATGAACACAAATGGCAAATTATCAAAATATTCCCTTTTCAAAGATATGTGTAAAACATTCACACCTAAATGCTAAGTAAGCATATTTCCAAACTGCGAACACAATATATAAAAATGGTCTTCTTTTGACTATAATATTTCAGATTATAAAGAATTGGAGTTTATTCAGTTTTCAGAATGTTAAGGACATATCCAGGGATACAGAACAAAAAAAGAGGAGGATCTACCAGCAATCACCATAAATAGCTTTACATTGGTTGCACCCCCTTTTGTGGGGTGCTGTGTAATATTCACAGTAGAGCATAACTTCATACATTTAATAATCATTTTAGTTGTGTGCCAATCCATAGATTGACCAGGGGGTGGTGGGTGGAAAGATTCCCGAGCATGGTGTTCACCAATACCTTAGAGCACGGTTTCCCAAACTGTGGGTCGCTGGCTGATTTCTGGTGGGTCGCACTGACCCACGCGGGGAGACACTCAGGCCCTCAAGGGCCTGACACCAATAGGGTGCCCAGCGGTTTGCAATATGTGCCGCTGGGTTCAGGGCTCCTCTGAAATGGGGAGAAATCCTTGCGCACTTTCCGGTCTGCAGCTTCCCCTCCGCCGCGGGCAGACCATGCAGTAACTGTCAGCAAGCTCGGCCAATCACAGAGCGTTACCACGGTAAAGCTCTGAGATTACACGTGCCAGAGCTCACGAGACTATGTCTGCATGGTCTGCCCGTGGCAGAGGGGAACCTGCAGACAGGACAGCAATAGCCACCGGACCACCAGGGAGTAAGGAGAAGAGACCACTGGATCACCAGGGACTGCAGAAAAAGGTATTTGAATGGCTTTCACCCTCACCTCCCCACATTGTCACCCTCACTTCCCCCCCACATTGTCACCCTCATCCCCCCACACTGTCACCCTCACCTCCCCTCAACCCTGTTACCCTCACCTCCCCCCCACACTATCACCCTCACAACACTGTCACCCTCACCTCCACTGTCACCCTCTCTTCCCCCCCCCACACTGTCACCCTCACCTCCCACACTTTCACCCTGATCCCTCCCACACTGTCACCCTCACCTCCCCTCCACCCTGTCACCCTCACCTCCCTCCCACACTATCACCCTCACAACACTGTTACCCTCTCTTCCCCCCCCTCCACACTGTCACCCTCACCTACACTGTGTGTGTGTGTCTGTATTTGTGTGTCTGTGTACATGAGTGTCTGTGTATCTGTGTCAGTGTGTGTAACGTGTCATTGTGTGTGTCTGCATGTGTACTGCTTTGTCAGTCTGGGTATTTGCATATGTGTGTTACTGTATGAGTATGTGTCTCAGTGTGTGTGGAAGTGTATACACTACACACAAAAGCATACCTGCATTCAAACATGTACATTCACACACATACTCCATGCAATCAAACACACACTGTATATATTTTTAAATACACAATATACACACACTGCATCCACTACACATGCACTGCAGTCAAACACAACAAACACACCCCTATATTAAAACACTAAAATTATATATAAACAGCCCTTCATTCAAACATCAACACTACACATTAAGCACATCTGTATTTAAAATGCATCACTACATACAAATACCCTTGCATTCAGACGCAAGCACTACACACAAGTACACCACTACATTCAAATGTCAACAGTACATACAAATACACCCATACATCAACACATATACTTCATACAAAAACATGCTTACATTCAAACGCTCAAACACTGCTCACAAATACAACCCTGCAACGGTAGGCAAATAGTAGATCCTCAGCTGGCATAGCATTGTTGGAGTTCTCCGACAGATGGGGATCTACCACTGGGATACTCAACGTGAGATGTCTGGATGAAAGAGAGGGACACAGCGCTTCTGATTCTGCCTGAGTCTGTGGGTAACTAGTTGTATGCCTCTAAAACAGATTGCCATGATATGCCACGTTTCTGCCACTAAAACTACCATGAGATACCAAAATTAAGCCTCTAAAACTGCCAAATCCCAGAATTATGCCTCTAAAAATGCAATATGCCTCTAAAACTGCCATAATATACCAAAACGATGCCTCTCAATCTGCCATGATATGCCAAGTTTATGCATCTAAAACTGGTTGCCATAATGTGCCATGTTTATGCATCTAAAACTGATTGCCATGAGTCAAGTTTATGCATCTCAAGCTGAATGCCATGATGTGCCAGTTGTATCCATCTAAAGCAGATTGCCATGGTGTGCCAATTGTATGCCTCTAAAACTGCCATGGTGTGCCACTTTTATGCTTCTAAAACTGATTTCCATAGTGTGCCAAGTGTATGCCCCTAAAGCGGATTGCCATGATGTGCCTAGTTTATGCTTCTAAAGCTGATTGCCATGGTGTGCCATTTTTATGCATCTAAAGCGGGTTGCCATGGTGTGCCATTTTTATGCATCTAAAGAGGATTGTCACGGTGTGCCAATTGTATGCCTCTAAAATTGATTGCCATAGTGTGCCACTTTTATGCATCTAAAACTGATTTCCATAGTGTGCCAATTGTATGCCCCTAAAGCTGATTGCCATGATGTGCCTAGTTTATGCTTGTAAACCTGATTGCCACGGTGTGCCAATTCTATGTATCTAAAGCTGATTGCCATGGTGTGCCATTTTTATGCATCTAAAGCGGGTTGCCATGGTGTGCCATTTTTATGCATCTAAAGCGGATTGTCATGGTGTGCCATTTTTATGCATCTAAAGCGGATTGTCATGGTGTGCCAATTGTATGCCTCTAAAACTGATTGCCATAGTGTGCCACTTTTATGCATCTAAAACTGATTTCCATAGTGTGCCAATCGTATGCCCCTAAACCTGATTGTCATGATGTGCCTAGTTTATGCTTGTAAACCTGATTGCCACGGTGTGCCAATTCTATATATCTAAAGCTGATTGTCATGGTGTGCCAATTGTATGCATCTAAAGCTGATTGCCATGATGTGCCAATTCTATGCATCTGAAGCTGATTGCCATGGTGTGCCAATTGTATGCATCTAAAGCGGATTGCCATGATGTGACAATTTTATGCATCTAAAACTGATTGCCATGGTGTGCCTAGTTTATGCTTCTAAAGCTGATTGCCATGGTGTGCCATTTTTATGCATCTAAAGCGGATTGCCATGGTGTGCCAATTTTATGCATTTAAAGCTGATTGCCATGATGTGGCAAGTTTATGCTTCTAAAGCTGATTGCCATGATGTGCCATTTCTTTGCATCAAAAACTGATTGCCATGGTGTGCCTAGTTTATGCTTCTAAAGCAGATTGTCATGGTGTGCCAATTGTATGCTTTTAAAGCTGATTTCCATTATGTGCCAATTTTATGCCTCTAAAGCTGCCAAATGCCAATTTTATGCATCTAAAGCCGATTGCCTTGATGTGGCAATTTTATGCATCTAAAAAGGATTGCCATGGTGTGCCAATGTTATGCCTCTAAAGCTGATTGTCATGGTGTGCCAATTGTATGCTTTTAAAGATGAATTCCATGTTGTGCCAATTGTATGCCTCTATAACTGATTGCCATGATGTGCCAGTTTTATGCCTTTAAAGCTGTCATGATGTGCCAAGTTTATTCATTTTTAAAATATGCATTAAAAGCAAGTGGGTTGCCGTTTACCGTTTTCAAAAGTGGGTCTCGGCCCATAAAAGTTTGGGAAGCCCTGCCTTAGAGAACATATTTGAAGTTACTTATTGTAAAGTAGAGGATAGAAAGGGATGCATTCCATAAAGCTCAATGTTGGCCCTTAGTTTTGCTTACTGCATCCTGTGGATACATCCCTATATCACATATTTTCCTATTGTTAACCTCCTGAGGTATTTCCTGTATCCCTGGTAGGCTAGTGGACTTCAATGCTCTTGCTATAGACAACAGTTCTGCTAGTAGAATGTATATACTCAATCTCCTCTTGTCAACAGATTCTCAGGTAACAGATAACACTTCTGGAGCTGGGGCAGATTACAGAACATCTTTATAACTACATACTTGTGAACAAAACTGTTGCACCAAGGAGTACATCCACCATATATACTCACTAAGGTACCAACCCGATAACCACAGCACCTGCACTGCAAGGATAGGGATGGAAAGATTTTGTGGAGTCTAGAAGGAGTCATATGCCTTCTCATAACCAATTTGTGGTTTGTACATTTAGTGATTAATGTACACAGAGCCTCCAGCCCCACAACGGCAACTAAAAGTGGTGCCATGTGCAGGGAAATAATACTGAACTGATAGTCTGCATGTGGGGTCAACTAATTGTTGTTGAATACACCCAGTGGAGTTTGAGTAGGAATATATCACACTACTCAACACTCTTATAATACATTTATTCCACAGTTCCAATGATGATGTAGTAGTGGAAAGTAGAATAGACTCGCAAGGTCTTGAATGTTTCGGTATCCACATCTAATCTGATAGCAGAAGTTGGGAATGGGATTCAAAGTCTATCCACTGTGCTACCTCGCATGGTGGAAGCAGCTAATAGCTTGTGTCAGGATTGTGACGTTGCAGTATTCCTTGACGTTAACCACCCCAAGACCTCCTTTAGTGACTAAGCAATAGGGTGGAACCAGTAAGGGTGAAACAATATTGGCGAATTGTTGGCTTCCCTGGTTTTAACTGTTCTAAAGTCTATTTTCCTATACAACCATGCATGTGGATCTAATTTATTGAGGCGCTACATTATTCTCAGCAGTACATAACTGCTCCCCATCTGTGATTCCACTCCTAACACCCACTCCCTGTGTTTTATATTTTTAATTAATTTTACACTGTTGTTTTCTTTTGTCTTTTTATCCCATCAGCATTTTCTACTGTGATCTTCCATTAAGCATTTGTCTCTAAGTCAATTTGAGTAATCACTATCACAAAATGAATTTCTGTACTTTATATTGTTTCACCCTTCCGTGTATTTGCACACGGGTTTATCAACTAAGTGGTTTTATGTATACACAGTCATCTGCACTTTTTTAGAACTCTTTCTTTGCTATTGATAGATTTATTAATAAATTGATATATTAGTTTTATTCACTATATTAAATGTTTATAGTTTTTTTAAAGGCATAGTATATCTTAATTTTACATGTAAAATTATCGAGTTTTATCGAATCTTTGAACTACATAAGGTTGCTGCTGCATCTATTAAATTGTCCTATTTTTTAAAATTTTCACACAAATAAGCACCATATATTCACTTTAGTATTTCACAAACCTTGAAAATAACACTTCAATATTTTTAAAGAAGGAAGGCGGGACCTGCAAGGGAAGCATGCAGAATATGCAAAACAACCATTTTACGGATGCTAATTTTCCTGAACCAGAATATATGTAAATGTTTCGTAGAGTTGAGGCCATTTTTCACTGTTTGAATAAGCTGAGGGTAGTTCAATTTATAAGTTTCATCTATGGATTTAATTATGTTGATCCCCAAATACTTAATACTTTTCTGTCTCCAGTCATATGTTAATAGGGACTGAGTCTGTAGCTTTCGAACTTCCTGGAGATATATATTTATAGCCAGTGTTTGTGTCTTTGGAGTTCAGTTTATAAAATAGATTTTTAACACCAGCAGTGATCGGAAGGGGTTAGTTGTAGTGAGCAGGATGTAATTTGCAAATAAACTCAAATGATAGGACTGAGCTCCGTGATCTTAGTATGTTGTTGAATTGTATTGGCTAACAGTTCAAGGGCTAGGATATAGAGAATCAGTGAAAATGGGCACCCTTGTCTGGTCCTATTAGTAATTCAAAATGGTTCAGACGTGAACCCTGCATATAGGATTTTTGCGGAAGAAACCATATATATAGCGCCATAATTACCATTCTGATCGTTATGAATTACGGAAGGAATGACAGTGGATAATCTATTAATCAGTTTAGAATTCAGCTTTGTGTCACAATTCAATAAAGATATGGGTCTAAAGCTAGGACACTTAGTGGGATCCTTACCTGTTTTGGGTAAATTAACAATATACGCATTAAGCATCTCACCCAGCAATAACCCCTCAGAGGCACTAGCATTGACTACTTTTGTAAAGTATGGACCCAGCAAATGGGAAAATGTACAGTAGTAAATGCCTGACAATCCAGCCGGGCCTGGTGCCTTATGAGGACTGAAACCACAGCAATCAGTTCATCCATGTTAAATGGGGATGCTAGAGTAGTAGCCTGTGCCCTGGATAATTGTGGTAGCTCTACGGATGACAAGAAGGTTTTAATCTCCTCTACTTTGAACTGATACACTCTTGGATGTTTCCTCAGATTATACAGTTTATCATAAAATTTAGCAAACTCCTTTGCAATAAATTTAGGATTAAGAATTTTCAGCCCGTCTTGGTCCAGCAAGTAAGATATTCTGGAACTTGCTAATTCTTTTCTTAATTGGCAGGCTAGTAGGGCTTCAGCTCTGTTGCCCTGGGTATATATAAAAAAAAAAAGCATTTCAGTTGTCTTGCAATAAAACTGGTTTGATTTGCATAATAGGTATTACACTTGTCCATGAGAGTTTTCATTGTGTTTCAGAATTTAGGGGTTGGGGAGTGTTTCTATTTTTCTGATTAGCTGTCTGCAACTGCTCAGTTAAGGAGATCATGGCCTCTAGTCTTAGTTTCTTTTTGATAAAGATCCCCCTTATGTAGGTCTTGTGGGCCAACCACAAAGATGCTTCCCTGACATCAGGAGTATTGTATTTAAACATTATATTAGTTCATTTTTCTAACAGCGTGTGGTTCAGATAAGATTCTCTCATTTAATTGCCATGTCCCTGTACCTCTAAAAGGGCAAGTCCAATTTGATACTTAGTATAATGGGCACATGATCTAGCCATATTATTAAGCGAATGTCAACCTTTTGCACTGACGGGAGCAGAGTAGCTGGGACCAAAAATCTGCCTATCCTGGCATTTGAGTCGTAAACAGAGGAGTGGAATTGTAGTCTTTTTCCCCGGGATGTAAAGCCCTCCAAGCGTCATTTTATGCCACAAACAGTTTCTGATGTGCAGCACTTTTTGAGAAGTGTGAGGCACTGTACAGTGAACTCCCCATTGTAGTTGAGTCATACTAAGTGTCTCATATCGAGTGTCTAATACAATCCCCTCCAATTATTAATGTCCCTGTAAGAGATGGGACCAGAAGTGCATCTGCTCCTCACTTGGACCATACACAGTCACCAATGTATAAGGTATTGATGAAACATTGTAAAAAAAAAAAGTGACCCTGTTTGTCAGTAATCTTTTTATGCATACAGATATCCAGGGAGATATGCAGCAAGATAGTTACCACTCTTGTTTTAGTTCTATAACGTAAGAAGTACTTATTTTTATAACGCAAGTGGTACTTAGACTAGAAGGCCATATTTTTCCCCCTAGCAAAATGTGTTTTTTTGAAAAAGCGTCATATCTGCCCATCTTTTACTGGTATCCTCCAGTTCCAGCTGTAGTAGATTATTTTCTGCAAACCAATTAGTTCGAATGACTATCTGTTCCTGTCCAAATTAAAGATAATAAAGTTGCGTGCACGCAGAAGTAAATTCACACTGAGACACAGGGTTCAGGTTAATGAAAGAACTTCGGAGAAGTTTAATGGCTTCTAACAGAAAATGGGTGCGCAGACCCTTATAAAGGCATTTTTACATCACTGAAGAATTCAAGATAACAGCAAATAGACACTATTGATTGGTCCAGGTGTTAAGTGGTTAGTTAGATGCCCTCCCATCAAGAGGTGATGTCATCCTTGACACGGGAGTGGACACAAGATGTAGGCGCCATCTTATTAGCACGAGGTGTTCACTCGATGGGAGGGGTGCTTTGGCAGCCATTTTGAGTAGTTAGTATTGTTAGTTTCAAGGTTCTTTTAGTAAATACACATTTTATTATTCAGCACATTTCTTCCTGCCAAAGCATTAGCTTAGATAATTTCAAGAATTCTATAATTCTACAACAGTCCCCCCTTAAAATGTTAGTTACTAAAAGATAAACTTTATTTGTTAATACCAGAAGACTTGTTAGCCCAAAGACACAGAAACCCTGTGGTCGCTAGCTTGGTGTTATTGCAAAGTGCATGTCTACCCCTATCTGACCCTAACAGGCTGCAGCTCATCTGTCTTAACAAGCATCGAACACTTCACTCCGTGGGTAACCCGCAGCGGCTAGTCCACCACATCTCCGCACGTGAGACTCGCCTGTAGAGACAGATGCTGTCCCTGCGCTGGTTCCCTTCCTAGAACATCTGCACTTTATCAGTATAAGGGAGAGTTTGTAGCGGAATACAGGGTGAGGTGAGATCTTGATCATCGATTGTCAGATGAGTGAGAGTTAGTGTCACTTGGTCTGTAGTCTTCTGTAAGAATTTTCTAAAGCATGGGAGGACACAACAAACGAGAAGAGCGAGAACAAAAAGGAAAATTAGTAGAGCCATACCAATATGGACTAAAGCTTTCTGCCAACCTGACATCCAACCAAACCACCTTTCCCAGGGATCTGTTACCCCAGAATTCCTTTTCAACTCTTCTGAGAGTTTCTCTAACTTCGCTATGGCCATAGTGACTTTACCATTTGGACCTGTGTTTTCTGGGATATAAGTGCAACAAGTCATGGTGTCAGGTAGTATTTTACATACACCCCCCTTTTCAGCTAGGATCATGTCTAAGGCCATTCTGTTCTGGAAGGTCATCTGGGATGTGGCCTGCAACTGCTCGGCCAGGCCCTGGAGGGCATCCCTGGTGTAGTTGACAAAACGCTGTTGGTTGTAATAAATGTAGTTAATCCAATTAAGATTTTTGTTGGCAGTGACTATGGTAAAAAGTGATTCAAAACCTACAGCTACTTCATCTCTAGCTTTAAATTCATTAGGCACCCCCCTAGGTACCCCAACGGCATCTATGTAAATGTGAGGGTCAAAACTGCCTTTTACTGGGGTTTCGCGCCTCACTCTGGCTGGTGTATGTGGAGGGTCGTATGTGTCATGATGATTATCAGAAATAATATGAATGGGCATGATAACTTTGGCTAGGGTACACTCACCCCACCACTCAGTTTCCAGCCTAGATCTTAACTGTAGATCCCCACATAACCAGTAAATATCCCCCAATGACCTGGTATGGTGTTGCAACAGGCGTATAGGAACAGTTCTGTAGGTGGCACAAT
>OW240923.1:60464207-60508496 GCA_933207985.1 Pelobates cultripes
GGTTTATCAACTAAGTGGTTTTATGTATACACAGTCATCTGCACTTTTTTAGAACTCTTTCTTTGCTATTGATAGATTTATTAATAAATTGATATATTAGTTTTATTCACTATATTAAATGTTTATAGTTTTTTTAAAGGCATAGTATATCTTAAGTTTACATGTAAAATTATCGAGTTTTATCGAATCTTTGAACTACATAAGGTTGCTGCTGCATCTATTAAATTGTCCTATTTTTTAAAATTTTCACACAAATAAGCACCATATATTCACTTTAGTATTTCACAAACCTTCAAAATAACACTTCAATATTTTTAAAGAAGGAAGGCGGGACCTGCAAGGGAAGCATGCAGAATATGCAAAACAACCATTTTACGGATGCTTATTTTCCTGAACCAGAATATATGTAAATGTTTCGTAGAGTTGAGGCCATTTTTCACTGTTTGAATAAGCTGAGGGTAGTTCAATTTATAAGTTTCATCTATGGATTTAATTATGTTGATCCCCAAATACTTAATACTTTTCTGTCTCCAGTCATATGTTAATAGGGACTGAGTCTGTAGCTTTCGAACTTCCTGGAGATATATATTTATAGCCAGTGTTTGTGTCTTTGGAGTTCAGTTTATAAAAGAGATTTTTAACACCAGCAGTGATCGGAAGGGGTTAGTTGTAGTGAGCAGGATGTAATTTGCAAATAAACTCAAATGATAGGACTGAGCTCCGTGATCTTAGTATGTTGTTGAATTGTATTGGCTAACAGTTCAAGGGCTAGGATATAGAGAATCAGTGAAAATGGGCACCCTTGTCTGGTCCTATTAGTAATTCAAAATGGTTCAGACGTGAACCCTGCATATAGGATTTTTGCGGAAGAAACCATATATATAGCGCCATAATTACCATTCTGATCGTTATGAATTACGGAAGGAATGACAGTGGATAATCTATTAATCAGTTTAGAATTCAGCTTTGTGTCACAATTCAATAAAGATATGGGTCTAAAGCTAGGACACTTAGTGGGATCCTTACCTGTTTTGGGTAAATTAACAATATACGCATTAAGCATCTCACCCAGCAATAACCCCTCAGAGGCACTAGCATTGACTACTTTTGTAAAGTATGGACCCAGCAAATGGGAAAATGTACAGTAGTAAATGCCTGACAATCCAGCCGGGCCTGGTGCCTTATGAGGACTGAAACCACAGCAATCAGTTCATCCATGTTGAATGGGGATGCTAGAGTAGTAGCCTGTGCCCTGGATAATTGTGGTAGCTCTACGGATGACAAGAAGGTTTTAATCTCCTCTACTTTGAACTGATACACTCTTGGATGTTTCCTCAGATTATACAGTTTATCATAAAATTTAGCAAACTCCTTTGCAATAAATTTAGGATTAAGAATTTTCAGCCCGTCTTGGTCCAGCAAGTAAGATATTCTGGAACTTGCTAATTCTTTTCTTAATTGGCAGGCTAGTAGGGCTTCAGCTCTGTTGCCCTGGGTATATATAAAAAAAAAGCATTTCAGTTGTCTTGCAATAAAACTGGTTTGATTTGCATAATAGGTATTACACTTGTCCATGAGAGTTTTCATTGTGTTTCAGAATTTAGGGGTTGGGGAGTGTTTCTATTTTTCTGATTAGCTGTCTGCAACTACTCAGTTAAGGAGATCATGGCCTCTAGTCTTAGTTTCTTTTTGATAAAGATCCCCCTTATGTAGGTCTTGTGGGCCAACCACAAAGATGCTTCCCTGACATCAGGAGTATTGTATTTAAACATTATATTAGTTCATTTTTCTAACAGCGTGTGGTTCAGATAAGATTCTCTCATTTAATTGCCATGTCCCTGTACCTCTAAAAGGGCAAGTCCCAATACTTAGTATAATGGGCACATGATCTAGCCATATTATTAAGCGAATGTCAACCTTTTGCACTGACAGGAGCAGAGTAGCTGGGACCAAAAATCTGCCTATCCTGGCATTTGAGTCGTAAACAGAGGAGTGGAATTGTAGTCTTTTTCCCCGGGATGTAAAGCCCTCCAAGCGTCATTTTATGCCACAAACAGTTTCTGATGTGCAGCACTTTTTGAGAAGTGTGAGGCACTGTACAGTGAACTCCCCATTGTAGTTGAGTCATACTAAGTGTCTCATATTGAGTGTCTAATACAATCCCCTCCAATTATTAATGTCCCTGTAAGAGATGGGACCAGAAGTGCATCTGCTCCTCACTTGGACCATACACAGTCACCAATGTATAAGGTATTGATGAAACATTGTAAAAATAAAAATGTGACCCTGTTTGTCAGTAATCTTTTTATGCATACAGATATCCAGGGAGATATGCAGCAAGATAGTTACCACTCTTGTTTTAGTTCTATAACGTAAGAAGTACTTATTTTTATAACGCAAGTGGTACTTAGACTAGAAGGCCATATTTTTCCCCCTAGCAAAATGTGTTTTTTTGAAAAAGCGTCATATCTGCCCATCTTTTACTGGTATCCTCCAGTTCCAGCTGTAGTAGATTATTTTCTGCAAACCAATTAGTTCGAATGACTATCTGTTCCTGTCCAAATTAAAGATAATAAAGTTGCGTGCACGCAGAAGTAAATTCACACTGAGACACAGGGTTCAGGTTAATGAAAGAACTTCGGAAAAGTTTAATGGCTTCTAACAGAAAATGGGTGCGCAGACCCTTATAAAGGCATTTTTACATCACTGAAGAATTCAAGATAACAGCAAATAGACACTATTGATTGGTCCAGGTGTTAAGTGGTTAGTTAGATGCCCTCCTATCAAGAGGTGATGTCATCCTTGACACGGGAGTGGACACAAGATGTAGGCGCCATCTTATTAGCACAAGGTGTTCACTCGATGGGAGGGGTGCTTTGGCAGCCATTTTGAGTAGTTAGTATTGTTAGCTTCAAGGTTCTTTTAGTAAATACACATTTTATTATTCAGCACATTTCTTCCTGCCAAAGCATTAGCTTAGATAATTTCAAGAATTCTATAATTCTACAACACCAGCCTTCTTCAATTATTTGCCAGGACCCCCAGCTACCCGCTCCCATTACACCACGCTGTACCACCTAATATGGATCAACAGCAAATAATAGATGTGAGGAACGCTGAAATTGATGGACATGTCTCTTTTCAGCCTATGTAACTATGTAATATCTACTTGGCATATGCTACTATTTATACAATGAAAGTAAATAGCATTGTATCTTGCTTTGCCTGAAACTCCTATGGGAGTAGTGAAATTTATGTAGTGAAACATCATTAATGCATTTTGCAGAATATTCAAGACCCTTAACTCTAAGAAGAGTTCATCTGTTACCATTGATATGTCCCACTTTAGACTACTCTGGTTGAATTTTAGAAGGGGTCTTGTTTGGACTTGTGGACGTACTTGAGGCTTCTTCTATAGAAATTCCCCATTGACATAGCAGTTGGCGTCCCTTATAGGCTGATGACTGTTGTTGCCCCGATGCTATGTATGAATAACTAAATGGGGTATCTCCAGCTGTAGGAAGCATTAGCTCAAAGTAGGGCTTTAGTGAAGTTTGAAAATTCCTGGCACAAGTCCATAAATAGCTGGAGTGACACAAATGGCTTGACTTCCTCTGGCTGCTCTCTTTTTTCTATAACGGTGTAAAAATGCACTTACACCATAACATCTCATACAGTATGATCTGGGAGATGCCAAGACAGGTGACTTACTCTATAAGTGAGCAAATCCCTTGCCTCCACATCTGTAAGAAATTGTTGGAATAATTCTATGACAAACTGCAGCAATTCCTTATTCTGGACTGCCTCAGAGATCCCCCTGAGTCTGACATTGTTGTGTCAGGAGGAATCCTCATAATATGCCATTTAATATTCTAGTTAGAAGAGTTACTCTAGGATTTTGTTCTCATGATGATCTGTTCTTTGCCTTAGGCTCTTAATATATTTTCCTAGAGCTATGGAGAAGAAGCTTCTTTGTAGAGATGTTTGGAGCTAACCCAGCAGCTTTTTGATAGTTGCCTCAGTAAAGTGGCTTTCTTGGGCCTCTGAGATAGTGTTAATATCGCTACCTCCTCCAATGTACTCCGGAAAGGAAGCACAGCCACTACCATCATATGTGAGTGTGCTCCTCATTGAAGCCGTGATTAAGAGTCTCATATATGGGCAATCTTTTGCCTCTTCAGCCCCCTGGAATGCATGCAGGCCAGTCAGGAGATTTCCCCCAGCCTCTAATGGTAAATTAGTGGTTGCTGCAACAACAAGCTGATTCAGCTGCAGGTTCGGTGGGAGCTCAGCATCAGAGTGTCTTTCTCCATTTACGTCTGTCACTCTGGTATTACATCATTGTGACATATATGATGACACAATAATGACACAGCAAGGTTAAAGGGGATCTTAGGCTAAGGTTAAGGGGGCTATAGCATTGGTGGACACTTACAAGGCTATTCACTAAAATCGGAATGCCCCATACTTAATGGTCCAAGTCTCTGGAGATTTGGCTATCAGAGCACTCTTACTGATATTGCATAACGTGGGGAAATTTCCCACGCAATTTAATAGCTGACACAGACCTTCATTTAATATTGTTGGATAGGCTTTCCAAATGATTTAATATTTTTGGATTAACTTTTAAAAGATTTTTTTTCAACATATTAAAATATAAAAAAAAAATATCACATATAATTAAATATAAGAATGTATGAAAATATCAAAATATTGGATCGAAATTTATCAATTTTATTGAATTGCAGATTTTTCTTTATTTTTTTAGCGAATCTGTTTTATTTTTTTAAGTTTCATTAGTTGTGTTGGCAAATTATGGATTTTAATTTGGCCTTTATGGGGGCTGAAAAAAAGAAGGGTTAGAAGAAAGAAGAGTAGAGATGGCAAATATAATGTTTTTTTATATGTATTAGTCTTAATGGGGTGAGGGAGGGTAGTTAAGGTAACTTACTGTAAGAGAAGCTGGCTATAGGATTGGGGACCTCTAGTCACTTGGATGGGAACAAAGGATGTCCAACCCCCACTGTATAATTATTTAGAAACTCCGCCCACCGGGACGGAGCTTGACTGCCATGCGGAGAATCTGCATCCACCCAGAGCTGCGGGCAAACGACCGACGTTAAGCCCTATATGCTGCGACACAGCCGAGCTTCCTGGGCAGCTTACTCACCCACCCCACAGGGCTCTCTGTGGGTGCAGGGTTGGGGCATCATGGACTCTCCAGACGCACTCGCAGTGGCAGATCCGTCTTGCAGCCTAGCAGTTGATGCACGGCACCACTACCAGCCTGGATCTGCACACACAAAACCTGTTGGATGGGCATAAGCGGGAAAAAGCAAAGCAACTCCACTTACCTAAGATGACGACTGCCTGCACAATGACAACTCCTGCAAACTACTCTGACTCCATACACCACAGTGGCAAGCTGCTAGCATGGTATGCTCAGCTCTGTGCAGCATTCGGGTGGCAAATACCAGAGAGGCTGGTGGAAGGCGTCGGACTGCCGATAACACTGCAGCGACCTACCCCCCAACAGCAACAGTGGAGAGGAGGGCATCCCCGTTGATAAGCACAACCTCGCTCGAGATCAAGGAACCAGCAGACAAAACACGGAGGCTGCCACACAGCTGGACGAAGCCCTGTCCTGGCCCATTTACCCCAAACTCACTCATCAAGCTACAAGAGTTGGCGTGGGGTGCAAAGCATGAACTGCTCCAGGGACTAATCTTACCCTGAAGGGTAGCCCAGCAGGTTTAGCCCAATCAATGCGCACTTGGTTTTAGTGAATTTTATGTTGAATTTTATGCTGCAGTTTAAAAAATATAAAGGTATGTGCCCTCCAGTGCTTTAATCCACCACTGATCCCCAGAGCCTACACTGGGCCTTCGTTCTACTCACTGAGGGCTACTTATTGTGTAGAAAACCGTCATCACAAATGCTGTGGCTTTATACAAATCTTGCATCCTAACTTGTATGTTAACCTACTTAGATTGTTATAATCTATACTCTCTCATGTTTTACATATAATTATATGCAGTCTCATCTCAGTGCAGTATACTTGATTATCCTCACTGTCTAACCCAATCTGCACACTGTTGTTACAACTTTTCCTTTTCCCTAAAAATGTGCTGGTGTGCCTAAATGAACCTTCTTGCTCCGACTTGTCATCCTATTGTGATTATCTCAGTGTGCAAGGAAAACATACACGTTTTCCTGGCACTATAGTGCCCTGAGGGTGCCCCCACCCTCAGGGACCCCCTCCCGCCAGGCTGGATGGCAAGGAAAGGGGTTAAACTTACCTTTTTTTAAGTGCCGGGCGGGGAGCTCTCCGCCTCCGATCCTCCTCTTCGGCTGAATGCGCATGCGCGGCAGGAGCTGCGCACGCATTCAGCCGGTCTCATAGGAAAGCATTTACAATGCTTTCCTATGGACGCTTGCGTCTTCTCACTGTGATTTTCACAGTGAGAAGCACGCAAACGCCTCTAGCGGCTATCAATGAGACAGCCACTAGAGGCTTTAGAGGCTGGATTAACCCATTTATAAACATAGCAGTTTCTCTGAAACTGCTATGTTTATAAAAGAAAAAAGTGTTAACTCTAGCTGGACCAGGCACCCAGACCACTTCATTAAGCTGAAGTGGTCTGGGTGCCTAGAGTGGTCCTTTAATATCAAGCACAACAAAAATAAAGAATTTTTAAAAATCATCATCTGATTTATTATAATTAGTTCCCCAATTCCCTGAGTGCCCATTATTTATTTTAAAGTCGTCATCCGCCCCCCCCCTCTCCTCCCTGTTGTCCCCCCGATACCCATGGCAGGGGGGGGCATAGATATCTTTAAACCTTCCTATTTAATAATATTTGCCTTGATCATATTGACCCCAATAGGGTTTTAGTTTCTGTTGATAATGATTTTTTACTTTTAATGTGAGGTTGACCACATAATTAACCCCCGTGAAGCAGAAGGTTTCTAACTATTTGCCAACCTGTAGGGCAAATAGTTCCTAATATCGTTTGCTTGCATGAAAGCAAGTGAACAATAATTTGAGAATTTGCTTCCTGCCAGATCCGTTCAGCTCCAAATGTTATTAATATCATTGCTTTATGAATCTTCAGAAGCATAGGATTTGTATAGGATTTAAAATGCAAAAGCACTGACTTTAATACAGACACTGAATGTATCTGGGCTACTGCTGCAGATGTGCTTAGGCCAACCAATTCTGACCGTATTTGGCTTTTGTAAATATGAGAATTGAAACTATGGTCAGAATTCAGTAATTTAGGTGTCTAGGTGACTCTCTCTCAAGCCCTGGTCTGTCTCTTGCCCCTCTAGGCAGTGTTAATTTTGGCGGCAAGTTTCAATTTAGTTTTAGTCTTTTGACTAAAAAGCCATGTTAGTTTTAGTCGTATTTTAGTCATCTGAATTGTTCTAGTTTTACTCAACTAAATCTAAAACATTTTAGTCAACTAAAATTGTAGATTATACTAGCTTTAGTGTAACTATAATATACATTTTATTAAAGGACCACTATAGTGCCAGAAAACATACTTGTTTTCCTGACACTATAGTGCCCTGAGGGTGCCCCCACCCGCCGGGCTCTGGAGAGAGGAAGGGGTTAAAATCTTACCTTTCTCCAGCGCCGGGCGGGGAGCTTTCCTCCTCCTCTCCTTCTTCCTAGCGACATCATCGGCTGAATGCGAATGCGCGGTAGGAGCCGCGTGAGCATTCAGCCAGTTGATAGGAAAGCATTTGCAATGCTTTCCTATGGACGCTGTCGTCTTCTCACTGTGATTTTCACAGTGAGAAGCACACAAGCGCCTCTAGCAGCTGTCAATGAGACAGCCACTAGAGGCTGGATTAACCCTCAGTGTAAACATAGCAGTTTGTCTGAAACTGCTATGTTTATAAAAAAAAAAAAAGGGTTAATCCGAGCTGGACCAGGCACCCAGACCACTTCATTAAGCTGAAGTGGTCTGGGTGCATATAGTGGTCCTTTAATGACAGGAGGCGAATATTTGCTTAAGTCTCTCTTTACTAGAACTCCACAGCAACACATTAACATAGAGAGAAAAACACCAGAGACAAAAAACTCAGGAATCCATAAAAGGCTTCTCCCAACCAACTAATTCCTCTTTCACGCTCTTTCACGCTGTGACAAAATAAAGTACATGAACGATAACCACAAATACAATAACAAGAGAAACATAAGATAACGATGAATGCCATCCGAAATTGGAAACGTGGAACCAGTGGATGAAGCCTTGACCTTTATCCTGTAGAGTAGTCGGATCTAAGAATTGTAGCCGAACCATTAAACTGAAACGAGATAAGTCGAAAACACTGATTAGCGAATGAAATGTACTGAGAAAAACATGAATCCCCATCGTCAATACTGAGAGTATAATATTCCAGATACTGAGAAAACATGAATCCCCATCATAACATACTGACGGTACCATATCCCAGATAGACTCAAACTCCCTCAGATTAACAAACCTAGCCCAGGAGACCAGGAATAAACAAAAAAGTCAGTCAAACCAACCAACAAACCAGGGAAGGGAGAAACAAGGCTCCACACTATTCCTTGCCTAAAGCACTTTATCACCTCGAAAATGGGCAAGTCACACCGAACATCGCAACATACTAAACTGGCAGACACCCCCAGGGGGACTCCGTACCCCTCCCCGAAGCAATATCTAATCTCCCCAGCAAACACCGACCCACAGGCCTCCAATGACTCGATGGCCTCAGAGGGCCTGTTCACACCCTCCCCGCGTAAAGAAGAGACCCAGGCAGAAGCTCCGAACCCTCCAACTACAACAGATGGCCTATCACATGGAGGATCTTGATAATCGGAGCAGGAGACAAAATATTAGGATAAGTGGAGTGCCGGAGGAGATCGACAACACCACCCCAGTACAGGCCACTCTGACCGGACTATTCAACAACATACTAGGCCGCTCCCCACGGGACTCAATTGAATTCGTGCAAGCCCACAGAGCATTGTGGCCCATAGGCCCAGCAGGGAACCCACCTCGCGATATAGTATGCTGCTTACTGAGCTTCCAACTTAAGGAAGAAATACTCCGGAGGGCCAGAGACTTGGGCAGGGTGTACCTAGAGAACACAGAGGTACAACTCTACCCCGACCTATCACCTGCCACACTAGCATACCGGCGGGCTCTACGCCCCTTCACCAAACATCTGCAGGCGAATAAACTCGGGTACCGCTGGTCCTTCCCAACCGGGCTGCAGGTCCATACTCCTAAAGGCCCCTTCATTGTCAGGGACAGGAAAGACCTGGATGACCTCGTGGAGGAGCTCCAACTAACCCCCGCTTACATGCAATGGCCAGACCCATTAGCACTATATACACCTGCCATGGGTACCCAGAACCCACCGATCCAGAGGACCAGCAGGCGACCAGGCCCTCAGGGGCACAAGCCTAAGGGGGACAACCAACCCACGCCTAGTATGCGGACGACACAAATAATCACACCCTGACACAGAGAAGCACGCCCAGGTAGCGAGGGGCCCATACCAAGCCCGACCGGGACATTCCACATTACCAAGTTGCAGCCCCATCCAACAGACCCTACCCTTGCCATCGGACTATGCACCGGGAATTCACGTCCTGCAGCACTCACGAGACCGAAGCCTCCGTAGAGACAAGTCGACCTGAGCAAAACCTCAAGCCGTAACAGGCCAGATCCAGGGACTATTGGACTTATACCTTCCGAGCAAATCGCAAGTATCTAACACACCCGCCTGACAGGCATCATGGACAATCCCCCTCACATCTCACATAGCCAGCACACCCCCTCAAGGGGAAATAAGGGAAGAGAGCCGGGAACACCTTGACAGGAAACTTGCTCTCTTGATCGGTGGGGGGGGGGTCGCAAAAAGGCTGACTGACCCGGGCAACCGCTTCCCCCAACACAGAACCCGTGATGACCCTCCAGGGCGCGGGCAGGGGAAGCGAGGGCCCGGTTCACTCAGGGGACCTAGAAGGCCACAAGGCAGCACATTGAAGGCAGGGCGCGGGGAGGGGAGGGGGTGGGAGCCAGGCGAGGCCCAGTGGGGCAGAGCAGCTTACACGAGGGGGAGGCAGGGGAACCCAGGTCGATCCCAGAGATCCACATCTCACACTAACATCAGAAAGCGGAGAGTTCATTTTAGCAACCATATCCAGAGTAGCAAGAACAGGGCACGATACGCTTACCCCCCCACCCCCCGCATTTATGAAGGACAACTCACTGCAGGGGGTTCACAGATACTGTGCTTATTGAATTTATTACATTCTCATTTTAATGTTATTGTTGAAAACATTGCTGGTCACGCTGGCCTAGCCGCAACGTTGCCTAACTTCAGTTCGAATATATACATTAAAGTTTAAGTATTATATAATGTTATACGCCCAGGGTGACGGCCCGTCCATATACACGTCCTTTGGCGAGGACAGCTGACACCCCACCATGACAAGAGCCGCAAAAGGGGAGACACGGGAGACTGACCGAACCAGATCGTACAAAACAGGTGGAGACCGCAGGACGTACCACCTGGGAGCGGCCTTCCACACACGCCCACAACCTGCCGGGAGATCTCTGCCCTCCTCCTATTCCCCCACGGGACAGGCGTCAAAACCAGGTGAGTGGGTCCTTGGGCCCACAGAAAGGCAAACAGGCCAAGGAGAGCGAGGCGGGAGTCCCTATGGCGGTACTGCTATGGTTGCCGCCGGGGACTTGGAGGGAGACATGGACACACTCCCCCTACACGAGGGCCACCCTACAGGAGTGGCACCGCATGAAAGGGAGACACACCCTCTCGTCATACCCATAGCCTCTGCTCCCACTGACACACAACCCGGAATTCCCACCTGGACTAGACCCGAAAGCATTCCAAGACCTTATACATGACCCGGTACCCAGACTCAGACACATTTACAAGCCAGAGGGCATCAAAATGCCAAGCGACCTCCGATGAGACGCAGTCAGCACCTTCCTGACACAACTAAAATACAGGCAGATACGGCACTACATCGCAACCCTCCCACAGGGCGCGATACTAACAAGAGCACCCACAACATTTGAGGAAGCATGTCTGGACCCACAACCATTGGCCCACGGGGAATCCTTCCTATACACTTTGCTCCTGACACTTACGCCAACCACACAACCAAGCTTCATGGGAAGGTGGGAGGGGGCCCTGGGACATACGCTTACCAGGGTAGACTGGGAGAAAATCTGCTACCTTACACATCACTGCTCCAGCTACAGCAAGACTCAGGAAACAGCGTACAAAATATTGACCTTCTAGTACCGCACACCCACGACACTACACGCGATCACACCAGACCATTCTCCGCTGTGCTGGAGATGCGGAGTGGAGAATGGCACACTCTTGCACATATGGTGGGGATGCAGATCACCCCGTTCTGGAAGGTGATTCACACAATGCTACAACTCTTCTCAGATGACCCACCCCCCTTTAGACCTGCGGAAATGTTGCTACACCATACCAAGATACCCAGGTCCATATACAAAAAATCCCTGACAATACGCATACTGAACACAGCCAAATCAATCATACCACAATACTGGAAGCAACCTATTACCCCACCACTGAGAACCTGGTTCTCCCACATGGAGGAACTACGATCCCTAGAAGAACTACAACACACAGCAGCTGGCACACAACAAACCTACCTCAACACATGGACTCACTGGCTACTGAAGACGACAAAACCAGACTTCACCGACAGACTACGACTCGACGACGAAGACTGATCACAGACCCCAACGTGACCCAGACACCAGACAATGACAGAAACCAGACCCCCAACACCTTCACCAACCCCCTATACCAACCCACGACCTTACACACCCCAACCCACTAGCAACAACTCAAACGGGACAGCTGGAACCATCCAGGGAACCGCCCCATATGGGGAAACACGGGAGACCGCAACCACAGGAACCCCACAAGCGATTATGCTCCCAACACACAAGACAAAACACAGCGAGACACGAGGGGAACACCACAGGTCCCTCCACTGACTGACTTGGGCGAACCTATCATAGCGCATGCCACACAGCAGGGACTGACCCGCACCAGGCCCTTTGGGCACTTACCGACACCACATAGGATCCACCCACTAGAATACCTCCAGAACATAACCAACCAAATGAGACATATTGAGCAGTGGATACAGAGTCCCTAATATAACCATTACCAAAAGGTTCATGCCCACGGGACCTGCATGTCCTTCCACCACAGAGGGCCTGCGAGCCCACCTAGAAATGCACATATCAGAACTTGTTAATCTCCTATTGCCTTGATAAGCGGTGGACCTGCGAGTCAAGAAACCGAATGCATCTACCTTATTTCTCTTGTCAATTTAAAACCAATAAAAATTACATTTACAAAAAAAAAAAGCTAGTATAATCTACAATTTTATAACATGACAGGAGGCTTCATATTTGCTGTTTTAACGTTTGGACAGCAAAGCCCAAAGAAACACGATCCTCTGTACCAACCTAACTTAGCGAAGATAGTTCCCGTAAGTGGCAGGAAAATGTACAATGTCCTGGAGAAAAACGCCCGCCATGACGGCGCCTGAAGACGGTGAGTACCGACTGAAATGAACCGAAAGGCCTATTCGCCCCGCCAAAAACCACTGGGCGGTACATGAAGGGCGAAAAAAAGAAAAAGAACCGTCTAAACAAACAGTGGCGTCGACCGCAACATAAAAAAAGAGGGGCGTGCAACCAAGACAAGAGTAAAACCCTCAGGTCAGACTAGAGCCGATAGACAACTAAGGTCCAAACATCTGAACCCATCTGAAAGAAGAAAAAAGGGTATGATAAGGGGAACAAATCCAGAGTCGGAGATGGACAAAAACCGACGAAAACCGGCGATTGAGGCATGACAAACAACGTGTACCCCTTGGGGAAATAAATACCCGTCCTCGGGAATCGAAATGACTCACACCCCTATGAACCCACATGTCTAGCTCGAAGAGAGATACCAACAGAGCGAAGCCCGCCGAAAACAGTCGTACGCCCTACATAATCTAAGTGATATGACAGTCCCCGGTCAATAAAACGACCAAACAATAATCGAACCCTGTAACAGTGTTTGCTAAATTTCTGTTAATCCGTACCAGACCCAACTCCGTCAGGGTCGCCATGCAGGCAAACGTCTTACGATCAAGTAGGACAGGTCCAGGGAATCCGGGTACTAGTCTCGACTCAGCCAAAGCGGAGGTCATAAAACCAAAGTAACAGCAGACCGAGACACTTGTAGTAAGGTCCTTGAAACAACAATGGAGGGGCCTCCTCAGCGTCTCCGTGTCGAAACACCCCTGGAGGGAAACATCCATCACTGAGCAAACTGGTCTGTACGCTCTGGGGGGCAACTCGCCGAGGATCGAGCCAGCCCGTCCAGGTAGACAGTCCCGCGAAACGTCCTTGTGGAAAAAAAACTAGAAGGATCTCTTCGGATTGTTCTGGTATGCCCGAACGTCCTAAATTCATCCAAACCTGCCAGCCAGGCTATATTATCCAAAATGAATGACGCCCCAGGTCCTTATGTCGCCAGGGAGAAACTTGAGCCCTCCTTACCAAGAATGAGCCCCGTGGTCCGGGAAGTTCCCTGAGGACCGCGTCTAATTCAAAGTAACTAATGGCTATACCTTCAAGCTTAGTCTCGTGCGGGCTCCAAAGGTCTCAGATCTCTTGATTCCAAGCACCTCCAGCGGTCTGAATTGACTAAGATAGGATCTCCTGCAATCCCCAGGTTCGGGGTCCCGTCTGTTATGTAATCCTAAGGTGGAGGCAACTGTGACATTCCGGGCCCAGGGTCCATTCCCTTATAACAGGTATGGGTTGGAGCTTTAGATATGTCTCCGTAATGTTTTTTCATATGAAAACTGGGACCCAATATTCTTCCATGTAGGACAACACTCGTGTGGGCCGTACTCCGGATCTCCTGTATACTAGATAGGCATTGCCACCAGGAGAGCTGTAGGGCCCCATCAGGGTCTAAGTCTGGGTATGAGGCTACTTTGTTCAGGATCCCGGCTGGGTATACCACTCCAAGTATCTTGCGGGCTTCTCAAGTCAGCGATCTACGGTCCCAGCAACTCACCGATGGTACTAGGTGCCCGGGCCAAGACCCTTCCGAAGAAATGAGCAATTGGTCGAGACGACCTCTTCTTCCACAGTCTTCGGAGCCCCTGTAGTGGCTTGTTCTCCGTCCCGCGGTGCCATCGTCCTCTCCTTCCAAGAGGGACCGGCCCGCCCGCCATTCAGCTAGGGCGATCGTGGTGGTGTCACGAGGACTATCACCTCTGTGCCACTTAGGCAGTGTAGTCTGGCCACCAAGGCCGATCGTATCGGAGTTAGACGCTTCCCAGGAGTCTAATCTGTCCGGGCGCCTGGTTTAGGGCCTTCACCTCAGCAGTAGCGCTTGTGCGTACTTGCCTTCTCTCCTCTAGGAGAGTCTGACTCATTCAAGTCGTCTGTCTTTATTAAAAAGGTGGTCACCACCTCCCTCGCGCCATATAGGCAGTACCGTCCAGTCCGATTGCATCGGGGTTGGACGCTTCTCCGGAGTCTATCTTCCGGGCATCTGGTTTAGGGCCTGGGCCCTTCCAGTAGCGCTTATGCGCGCTTGCCTGCCCTCCTTTGGGGAGGGGGAGTCTGCCGTAGTAGGTATCGCCTGTGTGCATTCCCCCGAATGAAGGGTTGACCTTGGAGCAGTCCTAGGCAAGGCGACCTCTAGGGATATAACGAACAAGTGTCACCGGCAGCAGCATCGGGGCAGCACCCCATCTAGTGACAGAAGCAAATTTGGCAGTGCATGCAATGTCCAAGCGTGAATATGTAGTCTCAAGGCTTGGCATGCAGATATTCTGGCACAGACAATGCAGACCAGATCAATGGGGCACAGACAAAGCAGGCCAATCAATGGGGCACAGACAAAGCAGGCCAATCAATACGGCTCGGACAAAGCCAGACAAATCCTAGGGCACAGGCAAGTCAGGCCCTACAGGGGTGCACAGGCGATAAACTGCCTTTCCCTTCTGATTAATTGTACAATTCACTCTTCAGAGAAGATGTACCTAACACTTCTTCAGATTAATGGCACATAACACTTTTCTGTGTAACTGTACTTAACACTCTTCAGTGTAACTGCACGTAACATTATTCTGTGTAACTGCACGTAACAATCATTCTGTGTAACTGCACGTAACATTATTCTGTGTAACTGCACGTAACAATCATTCTGTGTAACTGCACGTAACAATCATTCTGTGTAACTGCACATAACATCATTCTGTGTAACTGCACATAACGCTCTTCCGTGTAGCTGAACAGAACATGCTTCTGTGTAACTGTACATAACATGCTTCTGCGTAACTGTACATAACGCTCTTCTGTGCAATTGTACATAGCATTCTCCTCTGTGACCGTACATAGCATGCTTCTGTGTAACTGTACATAGCATGCTTCTGTGTAACTGTACATAACCTTTTTCTGTGTAACTGTACCCAACATTCTACTGTGTAGTTGTACATAGCATTCTACTGTGTAGATAATGCTCTTCGGATGAATAGTGCCTAACACTCTCTGTGAACTGTAACCAACTCTTCTGTAACAGAGTGAAAGAAACAGCTTTCCATAGGAAAACAGAGAAAGTGAGGTTGAAGAGATGAAGTGCCTTACTCTAAAGGGCTCAAACCTAACACTCCAGAAATATATTTATAGTAGTGACATTAGAATTTCCAAAAGGCAAACTAATACAACCTGCCTCCCCACCGGCGCCCGGACTGAGGGCCCTGCAGTGTGGGGAGGCCAAATGAGGTTGGGGGCTGTCACTCCACACGCCACAGCAAAAGATAACTGCTTTCCAGCAGTATGGGGAGCGTGGGAGGGAGACAGGCGGAGGGACAGTTCCTGCGAGTCGTTCTCCGTGGTCCCGGTGGCTGGACAGGACGGGAGGCGGTACTGAACCGCTCCCGCCGGCCGCTAGGAAAACAGAAAGACAACAGGAAGAAAACAGAAGGAAGCCAGAAAGAAAACTATGTACTATATATATAAAATCAGTTATCTTAAAGGACCACTCTAGGCACCCAGACCACTTCAGCTTAATGAAGTGGTCTGGGTGCCTGGTCCAGCTAGGGTTAACCCATGTTTTAATAAACATAGCAGTTTCAGAGAAACTGCTATGTTTATTAATGGGTTAAGCCTTCCCCCTATTCCCTCTAGTGTCTCATTGACAGCCACTAGAAGCACGTTCTCCAGCTGGAAAAGGTAAGTTTTTACCCCTTTCCCCTTCCAGAGCCGGGCGGGAGGGGGACCCTGAGGGTGGGGGCACCCTCAGGGCACTATAGTGCCAGGAAAACGAGTATGTTTTCCTGGCACTATAGTGGTCCTTTAATCCTAGGTTTAACTCCTATTAAAAACAAAGCACTTCCTGTATCCCAGTACTTATTTTAGCCCATCTCTAATCCTAAACTCAATAACCATTAATAACTAAATAACTCTTATACCACAAATATGACCCCTCTGAATCTTTTAATCCTCTTTACACTAAACACCCGTGAGCTGGTGACATTTCAAGTTAGTGGGGCACCAAATTGGACACATAGATTTGACTCTACCCCTAAACATTTTTAAACATGAGTAGGTCTATGCGCCTCTATTACTTCAAAAATACGTGGATAATACCATATTTAGGGAATATATGAGTAAATGAGTAAAATAAGTGTACTACAGAATTTAACCTCTAGATGGCACCAAAGGATTACTTGTAAATATTTTACACTAAAATGCTTGCTAGAAATACTCTGGTAACAAAAAAAATAACATATTTGAGATTTTGAGTTATAAAATATTAATTTATAACAAAACTTTATAACAAAAAAAAAGTGGGCAGACAGCTTTAATGACAAGTACCTTCTGTTGTAGTGGTGCCTGTCACCATGTGACGTAGGTGCTGGGCTTAGGGTTTTAGGAGGGTTCTAACACTTGAGTAAGGCAGGCTCCTCTTCAAGGATGGGACAGCCATGTGGCAGACACCGCTGTCTGTGTGGTGCCAGCTAAAATTACAGGGGTGGGGGGAGATGAGGCGAGCACCATTGTTTGTGTGGTGCCTGCCTGAATTATAGAGGGAGAGAGCGAGCAGGGAGAGGGGAATCCTGGTGCCCCACAGGCCATGATCCGTTTGGGTCCCCAGTAATGTCAGAAGGCATGGAAGCAACATGAAGTTCCTGCCGCTGATCTGCCTGGCATGGCAGCAACATGAAGTACCTGCCCCCCTCGGCTCTCTAGCTCTTTTAGCCACTGCCTGGGAACAGACTGACAGTGGCTGTATCTTAAAATAAATTTTGGGTCCTCAGTCCCAATGATGGCTGATCTGCCTCTCGCTTTCCCTCTGAGTCTATTAAAGAGGGAAACCAATGTGAGAAGCTGTTCCTACCTTAATATGCTCTACAGACTGGCAGGAGGCAACTGCCCAGGAAGCATGAGTTCAGAGAGGCAGATCAGCCATTATTGTGAATGAGGACCCCAAATCTGTGTTTAGATGCAGCCACTATCAGTCTGTTTCCAGGCAGTGGCTAACAGAGCTATAGACCTGAGGGGGGTGGAGACATGGGGATCTAAGGACATGATAGAGCTGTGCTGTGAGGGAAGGAAGGAGCAGACACTTACTTCACAGTCTAGCTCAGGCTTCCCCAAACTCCAGCCCTCCAGATGTTGCTGAACTACAACTCCAATGATTCTATGAATGAAATTGATAGGCTGAGAATCATGGGAGTTGTAGTTCAGCAACATCTGAAGAGCCAGAGTTTGGGGAAGCCTGGTCTAGCTGAACTAGGGGAAGTGGAGTTTTGCCAACTCCATCCCCTGGTTCAAACTAGTAATCTGTATTGTATATATTAGCCACACACTTTTACACACTGTGGCCAAGCAGACTGCCAGGCATGGACATAACTTCTCAGGGCCTGGCTGGGATTGAACCTGGGTCTTCTTCATCCCACTCAGTGATCTTACCTAATCGCCACTTGTCATGCTATGGTATCTGCATCACTAAGCCTGGACTACTATCACACCTGCACGTGGTCCCTGACTAAGTAGCTTATTAGCTACCTTTATAAGCCTTGCCTTGCCACTTCCTCCTTGTCAGATTGTTTTGTGACCTGTCTTGGAAACTGTTTAGTTCATCTGACTCCTGCTTAGACCTTCAGAACTGTTTACCGTATTTGCCTGAATTTCGCCTGCCCCGACCATTGGAACCGTACCTGACTGCTCTATTGGAATTTCCTTGTCTGTTCTGTACTTTTCCTGCAAAGCCCCAGTGTTTCATAACCTTGAAGATGTCTTCCTAGAGTCTCCTCGGTTCTTGTTAAACTGCAAGGGTGTGCCTCTACTCATCACTTTGGACTCCCATCTCCAGGTAAGATCATTACACACACACACACACATATGCAAAACAAGTGCTGTCTCAAGAACACCTGATGCAACTAATCAAGGGCTTCATTAGTTGCACCAGGTGTACTTGAGCTGGAACACTTGAAATATGTCCACCGGTCAACATCTCGATACTATTACAATCGCTGTTTACCTCTATGTTGACAGCTCAGCCTGACACATATCAGGTACTACACCAGAACCCATTTCTTTCTATGTTCTGAGTGGTACTGGTCCTAGGTTGTGTGACCCAATTAGGTATTAAACATTTTCTGGTCTTAATCCATAGGCTAGTGGTCCCGCGAGGCCAACATCCCCATCCTCATACTCGAAGGTACTACGCCCCTCGGGCCAAATCATAGCTAGCCGCGTCGCACTGTTGCAAAGAGAGGGCCTCATCTGTCACTCCCATTCTTTCTTATGCTTTAATTGACACCGAGAGGCCAACACCCCGCCACAACGTTCGGTGGCCTCAATTTCCCCTCGGGCCCACGCATAGATAGCAGGGACTCATCTGTCACGCTCACAAAGCATAATTGTTTCACCGCTTGGTATTTAGCTAGCCACACCAGTACCCACCCTAATTCATAACATATGACTGATAAAACAAATTTTTATATTTTTCAGTTATGTCACAAACTCCTGATATCCCTGAGGAACTCACCTTAAAAAGGACATTCTGGAAGGCAAGGACGTTAACCTGGTCTCATTGTTCATTGCCTCCCAGGATGTCCTGGAGAACAGGACCTTTGCATACAGGGATATTGTTGTACTAAGGGCTAGAGACCCCTGGCTAAATAAGAAATTGTCCATCCCTGAATTTGTGCTGGGGTTTGGGATTTATAGAGATGTCAACTGCTCAGTTTTCCCTGAGAGAAGAGCAGAGTTGGATGCATACATGCACAAGATGGTGGATCTGGGGCACAAATACGGTGGTACTGTTTTTTACGATTACCACCGTTCCTTCTCTGCAAAGGTGGCTGCGGCTCTGGCTCAGTTCAATTTACGCATAAATTGGAACAAGTTGGACACGGAGCTATTCTGCAGGCGCTTTGCAGGCCTCAGACCCCCAGCTTGTGCAGTGTGTGCATCAGCAACGCATAGCACCAATTTCAGCCTGAATTCGGCTGAAATTGAACAAAACCAACCGGCTTCTAACTTCCAAAGACCTACTAGAGGATTAAAAGACAAACTGGGCAGGGATATTGTATTTTTAGGCAAATCCCAAGTTTGCAATAATTGTAACGCAGGGAATTGTGGTTTCAGTTCTTTCAGGTTAATGCATGTATGTTCACACTGTTTCAGGGCCCATTCCAAGACAATGTGCCCAAATAAAGCATTTCCTAAACTGTATCTTACGTGCGTGAACATCAGATTACTCACCACTTTGTTACATCTACACCCATCACGCCATTTCAGTAACTATCTTATAACGGGACTGACTGAGGGATTTCACACCGGGTTGATACATTTACCTACAGGTACGCTGGATTGTGACAACCTACTACCCACATTAGATGACCCACAGTTGGTACACAAACTCATTATGATCGAGGTAAACCAAGGGTTCTTTTTGGGCCCATTCTTTTCACTACCTTTCACGTCTTGAGAACAAACCCCATTGGCGTTGTCACGGGAAAAAACTCACTCAAACCTAGACTGATCATTGATTTATCAGCACCACATTCCTCCATGGTCCCCAGCCTAAACTCACTCATACCTTCCGAAGAGTTTTCACTACATTACGCCACTATCGACCATGCCATAGGGGCCATCATTAAAGCAGGCACAAGGGCATGGTTAAGTAAAACGGATGTATGTAGTGAATGCCTTCAAGTTACTTCCCATGCACTCTTCCCTTTGGCACCTTCACGGCATTAAATGGCAAGGGTTATATTTCTTCACCCGTCTCACTTTTGGCTCCAAAAGTAGCCCACGTATTTTTGACACATTTGCAGAAGCGTTGTGTTGGTTATTACTTAATGTGTGCAAATGTCCTTTGGTCATTCATTATCTGGATGATTTCCTCACGATCGAGAACAACACACTCCCCCCAAGTAGTTTGAAACACCTGTTGGCTTTGTTTGAATCCCTCACTATCCCAGTCTCCCTGCACAAGACGTTGGGCCCCGACACCAACATGCAATTTTTGGGTATACAACTAGACACGGTACACATGCAGGGTAGCCTCCCTCAGAACAAAATTGAGCGTACCCTGGCAAGCATCCAACACTACCTACTGCAGGGGTGTTGCACCCGGAAAGAACTGCAATCACTGCTGGGTTCGCTCAACTTTGCAATGAGGATCATTCCACAAGGTAGATCTTTCATTTCACATCTACTATCCCTAATCCACAATTCACCTCAGACACTTCACGTATCACGTTAGACGACCACGCAACCTCTGATTTACGGATGTGGTTTTTTTTCTCACCTCTTAGAACGGGCGAGCCATATTTATACCACCTTACTCTGACACTTCACCTACACTGTGGACAGATGCCGCAGCAAACACACGTTTTGCAGCCATCTGGGGAGATCAATGGCTTTGGGGACCATGGCCGACCGAAGTCAAATCACTGCCCAAATTCACCAAGACCTCAGCTTTATTTGAGCTGTACCCAATCGTGGCGGCGGCCATTGCCTGGGGACCACATTGGTCCGGTCACACGGTTAGGTGCTACTCAGATAATATGGCTACATGCCATATTGTCAATAAAGGCCGGTCAGCATCCCTGGTAATTGAGACTCCTGAGACGACTCACATGGGTAGCGGCCACCTGTCAATTCTTTATCACATGTATTCACGTTCCGGGGTGCACAAACACTGGTGCTGATCACTTGTCTCGATTTCGTTTTCAGGATTTCTTCACAACACTACGCTCCACTTCCAGACTGGCAACTCCTGCCCCACTCTTCTATTGGATTAAAAGCTTTGTTAGATCACGCACGTCACATTTCTCACCTTGCACTTTCAGTAAACACTAGTAACACATACGACAGGGCTTTTCACATATTCAAGAAATTCATCACTGAATTCCACATCCACAACATTTTCACATTAGAATCAATTCTGGGTTTCACTTATTTTTGCCACATCAACCTTAAATTATCATTCAACACTATAAAATTGTACCTTACGGGCATTCAACACCACATGCTTATCCAACAACCCAACGCTACAGGTTTCCTGTCCTCAAATCAAATTAAGACAGTACTTAAAGGCATTAAAAAATTGGACACACATATCCCCTCACAAAGACTACCCATAGACAACAACATATTCCATTCACTAAGCAATTTATTAGATTCTTCTCCTTTTGAACCCATAACCAATACCGTAATAAAGACAGCTATATATTTAGCTTTTATGGGTTCCTCTGACCCAACGAATTCACAACTAGGACCATTACAGCCTCCAACTACCTAAGAACTATGGACTTGCAAAAACATAACGACCATTACTTCCTAATTTTAAAACAAACAATCTAAAACCAGCACCATAGGTCATACTACTGAAATCCCCTTGTATCCTACTCATAACAAATGGTGCCCCGTACAAGTTTTTGATGCTTATTTACTCTCACTCCACAAACAACCTCTACAACCTTTGTTCGAACTACATGGAAACATTCTGACTACAACATAATTTATGCTCTATGTACGTCTACTGTTGACTAGGCTCGGCCTAAACCCCAATCATTTCTCAGGTCATTCTTTCTGAATTGGGGCAGTATCTACAGCATCTGCTAATCATGTACCCACTCACATTATCAAGGCAATGGGACGCTGGAAGTCCTCAGCCTACACCCTCTACATACCTAATCCTGTTAAAGAATTAAGACAAGCTTTCTGTGACTTATCTAAACAAATATAAGTTGGTTAACCGTATTACGTCTTATGGTATTTTCTTTTTGCCCACATTTATTACAGGCCTACTGCTTTGTCGGTTCTGGCACACCACAACCGACTGGTTCCAACTCATTGATGTTCTGATTATTATAAGCTAGATTTCTGTATACGACTATGTTGCCCGACTACATATATATATATATATATATATATATATACACATACATACATACATACATATACACACACACACACACACACATACACACTCACACATATATACACACACACACACACACACACATTATATAAATATATATGTATATATATATATATATATATATATATATATATATATATACACACACACGCAGTGTGGTGTTTAGAGTGTAGTGTGATGTTTGGAGTGCTCTGGGGTAAAAAAAAATAATAATAATAAAAAAAAAAAAATATATATATATATATTCTTATTATATTTATGTCCCCCTCCCTTCTTACCTTTGCTGGGGAAGGGGGACCTTGTTGCCAGCCCTGGTGGTGCGGTGGGAAATCCCTGGTGGTCTGGTGAGGAGTGAACTCAACCCTGTAGTTCCTGGGGTAGAGTTCACTTTGGCAAGATCAGTGCTCCAACCTCGCAAGAGGAACCCGGTGGAGCTGCAGGATAGAGCTCCATAGGCCCTCTCTCCCTCCCTACCCCGGCCGCATCTCAGTGCCTGTGGGTTGGTGGGGAGATAGTTTGTTTCCCCACAGCAGGGCCGGTGCTCTGATAGCCCTGGCTCTGCATGAGCCAGCAGGGAAGATGCACTGATCTCCCCTGCCAATAGCCATCACTGCCCACCGGGCATTTGCCGGTATGCACAATGGCCAGTCTGGGCCTGCATGTCCCTTTAATCTTGGATGCATGTACACAGCTGTATACACTCACTATACCCATTGTTTCAAACTCAATACATTACATAGAGAAATATGCACGTATATACATTTGTCACATAGTTTATGCATGCAATGAAAAGTTTAAAAAAAAATAATTAATTTGACTTATCTGCCTTTAGTTTACAGGGAGGGGGAGCAGCGGTGTTTTTGAATTCTGTGCCAACAAACACCTGGCATGTAAATGCAGCCCTGGGACAGGGGTAGTCTATGTGCGGTGGCTGGAGGGAAAATAGGTCTCCCAGGGTAATATGGTTCCAGCTAGATTCCTATGAGATTAAAATTATAGTCTTGCCTTGCCATGGGTAGGGCTTGGGGGAGTAATAGGTCACCACATACATTTTATTTAGAACTCCCACCTGCTGGCTATAGATAAGGGTATGGGGGTACATTATGCCTCCACTACTTTTTAATTTTATTAGAGCCACACCGTGTGTACATAGGGCGACACTTTACAACCCACTGTATTATTTTAATAACTGCCCAACTGTGGGGGCACACTGGGTGGACACTAATCTGTTCACCACAATTCTTTATTTACAGACCCAAAATGATGCCAAAGGTTCCCCCTGCATGTTAATGTCAGTAATTGGCTGTTCACCGTTTAGCCGACATGCCCATGCTTACAGCATTGCGAATAGGGGGGCATCAAGGAAGGTTAAGTGTTTGTTATTAAAAAAAGGCTGGTAAATGGGCTTCCAAGGCATTTTTCTCGAGATGCCAACTCTATTATCTGGTTTGGTTCAGTTTCAGATGGCATTACATTAGGCCAACAACTTTTAACAATACCTGCAGAAACCAGTTATAATTTTAAAAACTTTGATTTGCCAATAGAATGTAATCAAGGCAATAGTTAGGAAGAGAAGTATAACAATTTGCTATTATTTTACCTTGTCTATTTTGGTCATAGATTTAGAATTAGCATTTCAATTCTTCAAAATTACACATTTGGTCAATTTCAACATTAACAGTTAATATCCCAATCATGAATTCTCTGTTTATGTGTTTTAATCTGTAAAGGTCAACCATGGGCTGGCTAAGAGTTCAGCTCTGCTGGGTATTAATAAGCTTGGACAAAGAATGCAAAACCAACCCCAAAAAATGTTTCAAGTACATCAATTCTAAAAAAAAAAATTAAAGTGTAGGTAAACTGAAAACAGAGATGGGTCTGTTAGTCAATGAAGACCAGGAAAAGGCAGAAATTTTAAATAACTATTTTTCTTCAGTATATATTAATGAGGGTCCTATAGCAAGAGATAAGCAAATGATTGCTGCGACAAACTTGCAGATATCTTGTGATTGGATAACTCGAGACCAGGTGCTACAGCTATTAAAGAAAATTAATGTAAATAAAGCTCCGGGGCCTGACGGTATCCACCCACGAGTATTTAAGGAGCTAAGTGGGGAAATACGTGAACCTCTGTATTTCATTTTTCAAGATTCTTTTGTTTCAGGTATTGTACCGGAGGATTGGAGGAAGGCAGATGTTGTTCCTATATTTAAAAAGGGTTCAAAATCCTTGCCTGGAAATTATAAACCTGTGAGCTTAACTTCTGTGACTGGGAAATTATTTGAACGGCTATTAAGGGATAATATTCAGGAATTCATTGGGAAGAACTGTGTTATTAGCAATAATTAGCATGGTTTTATGAAACATAGGTCATGTCAAACTAACCTAATTGCATTCTACGAAGAGGTAAGTAGAAGTATAGATCAGGGTGTTGCAGTGGATGTGATCTACTTGGATTTTGTCAAGGCATTTGATACAGTTCCTCAAAATAGTCTTCAAACTAAAAGAAATTGGTCTAGATGAATATTCCTGTTCTTGGGTAGAACATTGGTTTAAGGATAGAGTACAACAAGTTGTCATTAATGGTAAATTTTCAAGCTGGACAAAAGTGGTAAGTGGTGTCCCAGGGTTCTGTTTTGGGACCGCTTCTATTTAACATATTTATAAATGATCTTGAAATGGGAATTGAAAGCCATGTATCAGTGTTTGCAGATGACACAAAACTTTGTAAAGTAATAAAATGTGAGCAGGATTTTGCCTTGCTGCAGAGGGATTTGGATAGATTGGGGGACTGGGCACTAAAATGTCAGATGAAATTTAACGTAGAGAAATGCAAAGTTATGCACTTCAGGGTTAAGAATGCACAAGCAATTTACACCCTAAATGGTAGTGAACCAGGGATAACCACACATGAGAAGGATTTGGGAATTGTTATAGACAACAAATTAGACAGCAATCTGCCGTTGCTAAGGCCAGTAAGGTTTTGTCATGTATAAATAGGGGCATAAATTCTCAAGATGAATATAATTTTGCCTCTTTATAAATCGCTGGTAAGACCACACCTTGAATATGCTGTGCAATTTTTGGCACCTGTTCTAAAGAAAGATATCATGGCACTAGAAAAAGTGCAGAGACGAGCTACAAAATTATGAAAAGGAATGGAGCATTTTAGTTATGAAGAAAGGTTAAAAAAATTTTTAATCACTTTAGTTTGGAAAAACGGCGCCTGAGAGGGGATATGATAACATTTTACAAATATATTCGGGGCCAGTACAAGCCATTATCTGGAAATCTATTCATAAACAGGGCTATACATAGGACACAAGGTCACACATTTAGGCTTGAAGAAAGGAGATTATATCTAAGGCAAAAAAAAGTTTTTTTACAGTAAGCGCAATAAGGATATGGAATTCTTTGCCTGAAGAGGTGGTTTTGTCAGAGTCTATACATATGTTAAAACTGCAATTGGATAAATACTTGCAAAAACATAACATACAGGGATATAATTTCTAATTAGTGGGGTAATAGCTGCTTGATCCAAGGAGACATCTGACTGCTATTTTGGGGTCAAGAAGGAATTTTTTCCTAGTTTTTTTGCAAAATTGGAAGTGCTTCAGACTGGGTTTTTTGCCTTCTTTTGGATCAACAGCAAAAACATATGTGAGGAAGGCTGAACTTGATGGACGCAATTCTCTTTTCAGCCATGTAACTATGTAACAATGACATCATAAAGACAGTGTGACATCACTGAAAATAAATGTGACTAATGGGATACCACTATCATTCACGCAAAGAAAGTTCATAAGGAGACAATTTCTTTAGTGCAAGATGATGTTTAAAGGACCACACTATAGGCACCCAGACCACTTCAGCTCAATTAAGTGGTCTGGGTGCCAGGTCCCTCTAGATTTAACCCTGCAGCTGAAAACATGGCCGTTTCAGAGAAACTGCTATGTTTCACTGAGTGTTAATCCAGCCTCTAGTGACTGTCTTACTGACAGCCGTTAGAGGCGCTTCTGCTATTCTCACTGTGAAAATCACGGTGAGAAGACGCTGGATGTCCATAAGAAAGCATTGAGTAATGCTTTCCTATGGGCGGTTTGAATGAAAGTGGCTCTTGCCGCGCATGTGCATTCGGCGCTGACGTCGGCAGAGGGAGGAGAAGGGGTTGTATCCCCTTCAACCCAGCGGGAGGAGGGCCCTGAGGGTTGGAGGGACCTAATGAACCTATAGTGGTCCTTTAATAGAATATTTTTTTACCTTTATATTGTGCAATCAATTAGTTTTGTAATTAAGCTTTCATTGAAGTTTTATGTCAATACCCAAGAAATAAATAAATGAACTCTGAACAACTAGAGATTCATCATAATTCAGAACAGAGGACTCTTAAGAAAGGGATCAAGGACAGAACCAAAGCTATCTTATAGGGTTCAAGGGGAGGAGAGAGAGCAGAGTTGATCTAAGCCAAATGGGCAGAAGGTAGGTTCCCTCCAAAGGCCACACCATGGGAGAACTACACCATAAGGAAGTTCAGAGGGGGGGCCTGAGGGGCAAGAATCTCCATCAAAGGGTTCCAGTGCAATAAAACACTTTAGCAAAAGATAGTTTTTACACGCCATTTCCAGTGTTTATATAGCCTCTGTGCTGCTGGCCTCTCCGCCTCCTGCCTCATCATAGAAAAGCATTAGTGACATGATGCGCATCCAATCTAATCCAAACAAATGCTTCTCATAGGAAAGCACTGAAAGCATATAAGCTGCATTTGGTGACGTTTAACATCTTCATGGACGTCAAACATCACATGACTTAATTTCACTCACTAAAACTGCAGGGCCACTTCACCTACACCATTTCATTTAGATTAAAATGGGTGCATTTAGTGGTCTTTTAAGCGAATGTATCTGGGTGCATTTAGTGGTCTTTTAAGCGAATGTATTCTTTAAAAATGCCATTTTGTGGTTTATTCACAAAGCAGTTCATTGTGGTGATCTGAAATCCAAATGGCAAAATTTAGGCTAAAGTATCTAAAATAAACCATCTTTTGACAAATGTAGGATTTGTAAACAAGAAAGAACAGGGGTTTAATTAACAAGTCATTTTCACATTTTAGGTCAAAACAATTATGCTGGAATAATCGTTCTAATTTGATATTTTACCTTATCTAATTTTAGACATAGAATTAAAATTAGTATGCCTCTTACCAAAATTATGTATTTGGTGAATCTTCATCGTTAACACATTATACTCCATCATATTGAATTCTGCATGTATGACTTCCTCCCCTGGAAAAAGTCAATGTGCTGGCTGACACCTGAGCTGTGTTGGGTAGTTATAGGCTTGGTCAATTACATCATAAGGACATCATAAGGACAGTGTGACATCACTGAAGATATATGTGGATAAAGGTACACCACTGGACAGTGAATACATAACATGTTAAGGAGAGAATATATTTACAGCAAGTTGATGCCTCATAGAGAATTAAATTTAACTTTTGTTTCACGCAATCAAAATTTAAGGAAATCTTAACGTGATTGAGCTAGACATTTCCAGATTTATTCATAAAACAGTGTATTAAAGTGATTTGCACCAAATAGCAACACATTATCCCAAATAAAGCATATTTTGAAACCCACACGCTTTGTAGGCCAAAAAGTGTGTTTAATTAGCTAATACATTTCACATGTCATGCCAATAACCGTTTTACTTGGAAATAAAAAATTATTCTAATTTGCTATTATTTAAATTTGTCTATTTTACCTAGATTTAAAATTATACAAAAATAATAATTCTGCAGTACTAGTAATAAATAAAGAATTAATAGCTGTATTCCTTCTCCCTTCTCTGTATGAGCCCTCCTGGTGTTTAAAAATTGTATCAGTCTATCTAATGTACTTGACTAGTTAATTTTGATTGTTAAAATATTAAGGAGATCCTACTGGCAATGCATACCAGTACCTCAAAAGACCAAGGGGGGCAGGGGGTTGGCACTTCTTAGGAATGCACATGGAGTATTAAGTATAACCAAATAACATTTATTAGTAATAATTTAGACTCTCGAAAGTATCCTATTATTTAACTCAGGATGATAAGGGGAAAATAAGTTACCTCTCTAGAGTAAATTAACAACAAATCTGCAAAGTTCTATGCAGCTCTCTATAACCATTCCTCCCCACCACACAGACACAAATATACATCATATATTGGAAATTCTGTACTATTTGTAATCTTTGGAGCTGCCGTTATTGACTGCATAGCTGGTTGACACACTCAGCTCTCCTTTTTCAAGAGATGAGATCCAGGTCATGTCAGTACTTAACCCCTTCAAGACGGAGTCAATAGTACACGTTCTGATCAAAACAAAACGTAAACAAAAACTGGAATTTGCGCTATATGCCTGTTCAGTTCAGCCGTAATTCACCGCTGTCATATTAAGGGCACCCACACTTATTATATATCATTTTGTTCAGGAGAAACAGGGCTTTAATTTATCATTAACTATTCATATATGGAACATAATTTATTATGAATAAAAAAAAATTGAGAAAATAAGATTTTTTTTACATTTGTATTTCCTTCTGACATTTTAGCTGTTAATGTCATAATACTGTTAGGTATTACTGCAAAAAAATGCCCATATTTGTAATCAGCGATGTCTCACGAGTACAACAGTACCCCCCATTAACAGGTTTTATGGTGTTTTGGAAAGTTACAGGGTCAAATATAGAATGTTCCATTTTCACATTGAAATTTGCCAGATTAGTAATGTTACCTTTGAGACGATGTGGTATCCCAGGAATGAGAATTACCCCCATAATACCATTTGAAAAAGTAGACAACCCAAGGTATTGAACGTGGAGTATGTCTAGCCTTTTTTAGTAGCCACTTAGTCACAAACACTGGCCAAAGTTAGCGTTCATATTTGTTTTTGTGTGAAAAAAGCAAAAAACTAATATTTGGCCAGTGTTTGTGACTAAGTGGCTACTAGAAATGACTGGACATACCCCATTTGCAGTACCTTGGGTTGTCTACTTTTGCAAATGGTATGCCATCATGAGGGTAATTCTTATTCCTGGGCTACCATACGCTCTCAAAGGCAACATAACCAATCTGGCAAATTTCAATGTCAAAAAAATTAAATGCAAGCCTTATATGTGACTCTCTAACTTTCCAAAACACAATAAAACCAGTACATGGGGGGTATTGCTATTCTTGGGAGACTTCACTAAACACAAATATTAGTGTTTTAAAACAGTAAAACATATTACAACAATAATACAGTCCATAAAAGTGCCGTTTGTTTGTAAAAAATGCAAAAAACGTCACTTTTACTTAAAATATCATCGTTGTAATACAATTTACCAGTTTGAAACACTAATATTTGAGTTCAGCGAAGTCTCCCGAGTAAAACAGTACCCCCTATGTACAGGTTTTATGGTGTCTTGGAGAGTTACAGGGTCAAATATAGTGCTTGCGAATTCAATTCTCTACACTTTCTCCCTGTGTTGTCAGGCATGTCAATTAAATTGTAATTAATCAAATCACATAATTATGTTAAAAGATTACTTAAATATACACGTAGAATTTTAATATATATGCATTTATAGGTATTTAAATTCTACGTGTATACTAATGTAATCTTTTATGTAATTATATGTATTTATCTATAGATATATATATATATATGCGGTTATTTGTATTTTATATATAGATAGATAAATATAGAATGTCATTCTAAGTGTATTTTGTTACCAATATATATTAATAACAAAATACAATTAGAATGAAATTACATATGAATATATAATTTATATTAAATTTTGTTTCAATATTTTATTTATTTTATTATTTTATTTATTATTGTAATTATACGTATATATATAATATATGTGTATATATCTATTATATATATATATATATAATATATACATATTATATATGTCACGTCATTCTAAGTGTATTTTAATTCTAATATATATATATATATACTAATAGTATTAAAATACATTACGTATGACGTTACATATATAGAATATGTATATATATTATATATGTAATATATATACATATATTATATATATAAAAATACTTTTAATTTAATTTTAAACATGTCTATTTTTTTTTTTTTACACTACCTACCAGCAGGGGGACTTTCTGATATTTTAGACAGTCCCCCTGCTGGCAGATCCACAGCCAGCTATAGGGGGCCATGTGATCGCTCTTTGAGAGCGATCACATGACCCCCGGGGGCCTCATTCGCCAGGGGAGGGCTGACTGGGCTGTCATGCAGCCCTCCAGAAGAGGATCGCAGCGGAGGTAAGTAGCTGCGATCCCCTGGGGCTCAAAGCCGTTACGGCGTTCTATGCCGCCGCAACGGCTTTAAAGCCGCAACGGCATAGAACGCCGTAACGGCGTTAAGGGGTTAAAGAATGTAAAGCTCCAGGTGCAAATTGCTTTGACAGCATTCACCACAAGTCTTTCCAAGAGGAACTAGTGCCCTTCCTTGAGGTCCATTTTATTGATTTTATGAAAGGGGGGAACCCGAGCCTTAACATGAGCTTGGCCAACATAGTCCTAATACCAAAACAGGGACGTGACGAAACCCAAGTGACCAGTTATAGACCCTGTTTCATTAATTTTGACAAAATATTGGAATGCTTGCTCAACCAATTGACAAGCCCTTTACACTAACATACAAGCCCAAACACAAATTTCGGGTTTAAAACCTAGGCCATTCTCAATTAGTAATGGCACTAGTCAGTAATGCTCTCTTTCACCCCAGCTATTTTCAATTACCTTGCCCGATATTAATTATAACTATTGCGCTCCCCTCCATTCATCGTTTGACTTTGGCTCTTGAGACCTTCGGGAGCTCTCTGGGTATAAGGTTCATTTAAAAAAATCCTCGGCTATGCCTCTCAACCATTTGGCTGTGGACACTGCACTCATTATGTCATCCTATCCCATTAGATTCACGATGGAATCCTTCAAATATCTTGGGATCACTAAAGAGGCTGACCCTAACAAGCTTCATGACCTAAATTACATGCCTTTATGCCACTCTCTGTTTAGTGATTTGGATAACTGGGTCGGGCATAGCCACCTTGGAAGCTAGCACAAACCACACACAGTACATACAGCCAGCACGTGCACACACACACACACACAAAAATAAATACAGCAAGCGCAGATCACAGACACACATTACATTCAGCCAGCGCACACCATACACCACATACACACATTATATATACTCAGCACACACAGATTACATTTTTGATTTGATTTATTTTTTTTAGGCTCTTTAGACATTTGGTCACCTATGGACATGCTATTGTCAACCTCCAATTTTTTTTCCCTTAACACCACTTCCCAGTTGTCTACTGTTCTCAGCCCCAATCCACACCCCATTTTAATCAAACTACCCTACCTACCCTTCTCACCCCAATAATAGTGAGTGATGACAATAAAACTAATGCATGGAAACAAAATCACTTACCATCAGATGAGAAGTAGTAGTACAATAAAACAGTTGTTAGTGAAAAATATTTAATGAACTTTAAATTATCAGATGTGCTGTACAATCTTGTTTTTGTGATATAAATATTATAACGTCTTTATTCAAACTTCTTTCGGACACAGGATGTAACTAGTTTTACAGACTTTCATTGTATATGGATGGTCACCACTAGTGATGTCGCGAACTTGCCGCGAACGGTTCGCCACGGTTCACCACGAACCGTTCGTGGCGAACTCTGGTCAGCTGACACATTCTTGCCAATCTCCGGCAGACCCTCCCTCCCAGACCCTCCTACTTCCTGGACAGCATCCATGTTGAAGGCAAGTTCGCGACATCACTAGTCACCACATATGGTTCATGTTAAGATAGATTGAAGAAGGCCTGTTGATAGTAACCTTTGAATTTAAGCTTTGCAAGCTAGGCTCCCTTTTTATTACCAAGGCTTACATTTCTAAAGGCATTTATTCATTTAACCATGTATATAGAACTTCTTTTGTGTAACTTTTATTTTACCGCCTAAATATAACGTATGGCTTTAATCATAGATTTCAAATGATGCTAAGTCGTTACCCTTTTTCTAAGATAACCACTTATTTTAAAGTAAGGCAACCTTATATATACGCCCCTATATAACTGAATTTTAAACCTACAAAACCAATTGTAGCTAGGGAATTTTACCAATACCTTCTAACAAAAATGGATACCATCTTGAACATTGCTCTGTATTGGTCAAAGACGTTTTGCATTGATGTATGTTATTACCGGATGATGTGTATGTTTGAATAAATATAAGTTTTTAGCTGCAAGATACTCTGATTAAATTTTTTAGAACACTGGTGTGTGACAAACAAACATCTCAAGAAGAGCTCATTTCCTACAGTTAGGTTGCGCCACAGTTTATTTAAAAAAAATGCTATTTTAATTAAATTTGTACTTACATTAACTGTCAATTAGAAAAGTACAGTCCAAAGATATTATATAAAGGGTTGTCAGAAGTCCAGTTTTTAATAATGAGGCGTAGATCATGATGCCATCTTGGATGAGGGAATATGGAGAGGTGGGAGGTAGAGGAAAAAAGATATTTATTACATACAATAAAAACAGATTATTGAGAAAAATCGAATATAGAGAAAAGTCTTTAGTTGTGAATGGGATGAATATAATTAAGCTAAAAATTGGAAATATACTAAAAAATATAAATAAGAATAAAAGTACAAATTGGTGGATGAAAATTGGAGTAATAATGAAAAAAAATTTAATTAAATAAAGATATAAAAATAAATTAAGATCTAAAAATAATAAAAAATTAAATTAATAATGAAAATAAAGAATTGAATAGAAAATGAGTAAAAATAGGTAAAAAGATAAAATAAGAATAAAAAGCAATAAATATATCAAATAGAGATAAAAAATAAAGCATATAAAGTTAGAAATAAAAATTAAAAATAAATAAAAAAGATATAAAAATTTCTAAATAAAAATAGAAATTATAAAATAAATGGTAACTAATTAAAATAGAAATAAAAATGTAAATAAAAAATAATGAACCCTTTCCCAACCGCGGATGTTCCAGGTACGTCCAACATAAAACGGTTGTTAACGACCTCGGACGTACCTGGTGCGTCCGCGGCAAAAATTACCCATATACTTACCTGAACCGGCGATCCCGGGTTGGGGGGGGGGCTACCCTTGACCCCAGCAGTTTCCCTGCAGCAGCTCTGACCTCTCTGGCACCCCACAGACCCAGGTCACAGAGGTCTAAGGTACCCCAGCACGGTTTCACCTTGTCACCGGGTGGCAGATCAACAGTGAATACAGTCGGGTACAGACATTCACCGTCTGTGTCTCACTTAAACGGCATGATGTTTCTACCTGCCGGGGTCTCGGTTATTTGCCATCAGCCGGCTTCCCCAGATGTTTAGTATGTCCGATTTGTTGTTTTCACCGTGTTAATGTCCCCATAAAGAGGGCCTTCACAACGGCTTTTCCGGCTCCCAAACCCCCTCCCCCAATATTAGGAACCCAGGAAACCTTCACGCCGGCCTCAACCCCCCTTCCCTAACAGTAGGGACACGGAGATCCTTCCCAACTCCCAGATAAACTGTAAACGCAACTTCTGCAATGTTTTCTCAACAACTGGTTTCAATTAAACGATCATCCCCCCTATCAATTGGGGACACGGTGGCATGGCACAAACGGCCGACAAGCTCTTAACTCCCCCCCCAACAACCGGGGCACGAAAGGGGTTACTCACCCGTCCAAAGGCGCAGTTCTGCTGTCGGTGGGAAAGCACGTTCAAATACAGCACTGCAACCGCAAAGCAGGCTGTACACTAAAACGTCAGTTAAACTAACACCATGCTCAGGCAGTCAAAGTTGAATTAAAAAATAATATGTGGCTTGTTTATAAAAGAATAAATATGTGGTCGATTAGAATATTACATATGTGACTGGTTATAAATAAAAATTATAAATATGTGGCTGGTTATAAAATAAGAATAACAATATGTGGCTGGTTTCATATAGGGTATGCAGGTAGTATACAGGATGAGATATATATACACACACATATATATATAAAACTCAGGATGGTGCACAGCACTACGCCACCTGGTGGCCATGCTGCACTTAGCCTACAAGTAACATCATACCCCTGCATATTTAAATATAAATTGTAGCTTATATGTTTTGCTTATAACTGGTATGTGCATTGGGTATCAAACACTAGTTCTCAAGTCTTACATGAGGTACATGCAATGGTATATGTTAAACTCGGTATTTGTCATTCGATCTCTGGATCTGCTTACAGGGTTCAGAGACCTAGACAAAGTCGAGCGTAATGTGTTTCTTTCCATTGGTACGGGCACGATACGTTACATATCATACGTTTCGTTACTCGGATACATACGGCACTCAGTACACAAACACAGAAAAGGTACGCTGGATACAAGGGTACCGAGCAGACATATACTATACTACCATAACTTATTCTGACATGTGTTACAGACTCCACACGCCAAGCTTAGATAGACTTGGCCCATTGGATCCTACAGTATATGTGACGTACCAGAACAATTCTTACGTCATCAAGGTAATGGTAGATGTCCATAGTGTACATAACCAATACGATCATTGTGGGTTTTCAGCAGCGGCATGTCAGTATGGACTCATAGGTACCCAATGCCTTCCATTTTGTCATTTATCATCTGGGTTAGGCCTCCCCCTTAGCAGAATCTCAGACTACTGCAGAACACTGAACATACATTGTTCATTTGCTCCGGGTTCCTTAAACACTGATTTAGTATAAAGATTCATTCCGTAGAGACAAGTGAATTTGTACTACTTGTTCTTGTTTTTGTCACCATATAGTTTGGGTTGCTTGGGAATATGTCTATTTTTGAACAAAGACAAAATTGGGGCAGATTTGCACAAAAAATATTTGGAAGGGAAGAACATAAAATAGAATCAGAAATTGTTTTAAGTGACAACCTGGATGAAAGTATGTTCCAACATGAGAAATTACTCATAAGAGAAGTAAAGATAAAATGGAAGATTTTCAATCTAGAAAAATATCTTGAAAGGGAAATCACCCCAAGGGGGTTAAGGTTCACAAAATTTCCTACCTTTAATCGTGAAAAGGAGAATTTCATCAAGATATGGGCCTCAGCCCTAGAATCCTTTTCCATTACAATGATCACTATTATTATAAGGGAAAAAAAGGACAATCTGTTAGAAATAGATTAAATTATTAGGGGGATAAAAACTAAGTTAGAACCCTTTGTTGGGACTAAAGACTTTGAAAGTCTGTCTGAAAAAAATCAGCCATAGAATTGAGAAAATTGAGAATTCTGTAATATTAAATAAGAAAAAGAAGTTTAATGACTATGCCAACAATAGAGTTAGGGTGACACCTAATAGAAATAAAAAGGATTATCCTCAACAAAGACAGGATAAGAAAAAATTAACCCCTGCATTTAGAGACAAGACATATCCACAGAGGAGGGATTCCTATAGTAGTCAGTATCAAAGGGTTGAGAATAAATGAAGCTCTATAAAAATAATCAACCGCAACAAAAAGAAAAGAATATCCCCCAAATCAAATTTTATAGGATGAGACCTCGAGAAAATAGGGAAGATATGCACTATAGGGATAGGAGGAGGAGCCCATTTAAAAGAGAGACTCTCCACAGATACCCTTGAGGAATCGCTTTGAAACTCTAAGAACAGAACCCAGTGAGGAAGTTTTTTTAGGACAGAGAATGAGAAGAAAAAATACCCCTATAAGAGAAACTCCATGGAAAAGGCAAAGAAGACCAGAAGAGGAAAGAGAAGGAGAGATCATATCAGGAAAAAGGAGACAAAGAGAAATGAAGTAAAGATTTTTAATTTATCTAATAAAGATTTTTCACCCACTAAGGTTAATATTTTATCCAAAAGTTTTAAATTTGCACCCAGCTGTCCAGTTAATAAGTTTGAAACATTTTTAGATTTAAACCGATATACTAGGAAACTTTTTGTTTAAAATTTTTTTTTAATAAACAAAATGAAGAAAGTACGACTCCAAACATTAATCTACAGGTCTCTGAAATGTCTGACATTGTACACTCTGACTTTAAGCCAAGATCTAATTTTTGTCCTACCTTCCTGAAGACAGATGCTATTAAAGTTTTTGAAAGATCTTGCCTTAACAATATTCATAATATTAAACCTTTGTCAAAATTTGAACAAAATCTAACCTTCCAGGAAAGGAAAGCTATAGATTGTTTAAAAAAAAAGATACATTAATTGTGATAAAACCGGCAGACAAGGGGGGAGGAGTGGTTATCTTGGATAGGGACAACTATGTGCAGGAGATTAAGAAACAGTTAGCTGATACAACTACGTATTTAAGACTTAATAAGGATCCTACTGAAGCGATCAAAAATAAATTTAAGGAATTCTTGGAGAGAGGTTTAAAGGAAAGTATTCTTGATAAAAAAAAGAGTTCTCTTTTTTGTATCTGGAACATCCAAGAATTCCAGTAATATATATCTTGCTGAAAGTTCACAAGGATCCGGAGAATCCTCCGGGTCGTCCAATAGTATCTGGAATTCATTCTGTACTGTCCACCCTGTCTCAATATATAGACTTTCATCTCCAGCCACTGGTAAAGAGTACCCCTTCTTTTTTGCAAGACTATGAGTCTACTAAATATTTTAAATGGTTTTACGTGGCAAGAGGATTATCTCTTGGCCACCTGTGATGTATCAAGCTTATATACTATTATTCAGCATGAGAAAGGCTGTGAAGCTGTCGATTATTATCTTAAAACCTCAGAAAAATATGGTGAGAAACAAAGAATCTTTATCCTGGAGGGGATTCGAATGATCCTACAAAATAACTATTTTTGGTTTGAAGAAGAGTTCTTTTTGCAGGTTAGAGGGACAGCTATGGGGACCAAGTTTGCGCCAAGTTATGCTAACCCTTTCATGTCTTTTTGGGAAAAATGTTTTGTTTTCCAGGGACCTGACTTGGTCCTCTATAAGAGATATATTGACGACATTTTTATCATTTGGAGGGGATCTCAAGAAACTTTCTAAAAAATGTTTAACTATCTTAACTCTAATGAAAGGGGCATTGCTCTTACCAAAATTATAAGTAGGGATAATATAGATTTTTTTACACTTGAATATTTTTATTCAGAAAAAGGTTAATGACCAAAACTTTTTTTAAGCAAGTCGATGTTAATAGTTTTATTGAACTTGAGAGCTGTCATCATCGTCCATGGCTTAAACATATACCAAAAGGACTGTTTGAGGATGCGCAGGAATCAGGAGGACTACATTGCCCAAACAACTGTTCTCAAAAACCAACTTGTACAGAAAGGGTATGAGGAGGAAGATTTGCAAGACAATATGAATCAAGTTGCTAAGATAGATCGTTCACTTTTATTACAGTATAAGGAAAAGGCTGCTACTAATTATCAAAAAGAACAAATCCCTCTGATTTTTTTTATTTTTCTAGCAATATTGGTGCAGTGAAAAAAATCATCAATGGGAATTGGCATATCCTTCAACAGGAATAAGATATACAACAGTATATAGGCACCAAACCGAAGTTTATTTTTAGGGGGACTAAAAATCTTAAGCAGATTCTAACCTCAAGCTTTATTAAAAGTGAAACCCCCAAAAACTGTTTAACCAGTTGGGCACAAGAACAAAAAGGTTTTTATTACTGTGGAGCGTGTGAATTCTTGCTGCAATACTAAAAGAACAAATCGGAAAATAGAAAATTTTTATTCCACTGTTACTAGTAATAAATATCAGATTAAATATTTTATTACATGTCACTCCTCTAATGTGATTTATCTCCTACAATGTAGCTGTGGATACCAATATGTGGGGAAGACATCTCGTCAATTAAAAACCAGGATTAGTGAACATTTTAGGAATATTAGAAAAAATATGTGGAATTGAAAAAGTCAATGTGAATTGGAGAGGAGGTGATATTGCTAAGATTCTTAGTTTGAAAGACTCTAAGTGGATTTTTGATTTACGCACTTTAACCCCTAGGGGTCTAAACATCGATTTTGAAATCAATAACATTTTATAAAATTATCTTTTTTTTAAGTGTTTTATAAGTATTCTGGTCAGGCAGGGTGCTATTTGATTTGTATTTTTTTTTACTTATATATTTTATTATTTTTTGGATACACTATATGTGGGTGTGAATTACTTTGTATCATATTGGGGATGTAAACTCTTTTTACTATTTTATTTTTATTATTTATATATATTATCAAAGATGTCTTTGAATGATTACTAAAAATGATCCCTCCCCCTTTTTTCTCTTTTATATTTTATGTACACCTATTTATGAACTTATATTCTGGACTTCCTTCTCCCATTAGTAAAATGGCCTCTCCGGCCTCAAATGGGCATAAGAACTATTATGACATCTTTGGAGACTACAGACAAAGTATGGAAGGGGAGCTGGACTACTCTATATCGACCCGGCGAAACCGGTAATGACGCGACGGACTAAACTCATTAATCAACACGTCACAGGAAGTGACGTTGCAGACTGATCCAGCCGATACACTTTTTAAACAGCAGAGACACCAACAGGCTATTCATCTCGTTGTTGTTGTCTCTACTGGAAAATAACTATTTTACATTGTGTTTCCTTGTTTAATTGTGCTTGTTGTCTCCTCAATTTCTGTCAATAGGTTGATAGCCTGGCCCAATAAGATGGCATCCAGTTTTGTACGGAACGGATATTTGGCCATGTTGGAGGTGGCAACACACATCCGGTCATGACCATATAAGGAGAGGGAGGTCTTTATGTTTCATGTGCAATTAATTATGTATAGATATCATTACCTATATAAACGGTTTTGCATGCATTTGTATGTTTATCAGCACCTGAGGAAGACCATATGTTTATGGTTGAAACGCGTTGTGCACTTTATCTTGCTTTTAAGAAGTTTAAAAATAAATACATTTTTATATACATCTTCAACTTCTGGCTCCTGATTTGAATTTCCATTATCCTGGGTAATTACCAGCTGGAGGATCCATTCAAAGGAGGAGACCATCCTTATTCTTGGGAAAGGCATATATGCTGTATAAATCCAGAGCCTATTGTGAGAAAATTGTGAGTGGTTTCAGCTTTAACATCCACTTTACTTTATTTTATATACAGGTTACACTATGTTTTGCTTGTTTATTTATATTTCTATATAGGCAATCTGTATCCCTTGTATATGTATACAAGAAAAAAATATCAGTTACCATAATTGTATATACATTACAGGTAACATTTATATATACTCTGTGTGCACTTGTACCTTTCATTTTCACTATATAAAAAGACTGGATACCCGTAGCTGTCCAGTCGTGACACCAGAAACCACTCACAACTGATATTCCGGGCCCTTCCCATTCCCAACCCGGCAACTCTAACACGCCCATCATCTTAGGGCCTCAAGTCATTACCCCAACCATATGGTACCAGCAACCTAAAGAAGGACATCCAGGAGGGCAAGGACGTTAATCTCATCTCACTTCTCATTGCCTCCCAGGATGTCACAGAGTACCGCTCATACACCTAGGGCGATATCTCAGTGATCCTTAAGGCCAGAGACACAAGACTGAGGAAATTATTCATCAGTATAGTTATAAACCTTCATGGTCTTGTGTCAGTACAGACACTACTGCATTCCACAGGACTCAGACTATATTCCTGGCTATTGTGTTCGGTACGTCTATCCTCAGGTCATTGGATTCAGCAGGTATTTAGTATATTTAGTCATGGCATTTCAGCACCTCCTATCATTGTAGACCCTACAATGAAAGTTACTGTACGATATCAGTATAGCCATATTTCAGTTATGGCTACGCTGTCATTACCAGTAACTTTCAACTGATCTACAACTAAATAACCACCAAACCCACCCCATTAAAGTCCACTCAGACTTACGTTACCTCCCAGTACCGCAGGAACTACATTGGGCCGCGCTCAACCTCTCATGCATAAGTGCTCACACAAAGCCATCTATGAACCGTTGGCAACATAATTTAGGTATCCTTAGGGGACAAATGCGTCCTATTGGCAACCCCTCATTTAGGCACTAAGTTCACATATCTGCTGGATATAAACGTATGCGTAACGTGCAGCTATCTCACAGCTTTCTACCTGTAAATCAACACGTCTTATAGTATTGTACTTCTGCTATATCTTGCACTGTCCACATACGGCCACACAGTAGCTCTCCTCACAACCCTACCTAGACTACCTACTCCTGGCCAAACGCACAGAATGTAATAGTTCCCTCATAACAGATGTTCTCATTACCTCTCATTGTACTACTTCAGTCTAGCATATTGTCAATTTACGACACGCGTAACATGCCACATACATTATGATACGTACTGAAGTTATCAGGTGGGTCGTTTAAGTTTCACAGGGTCGACCTTACTAGCCAACCGCCACAGGGCTTCCAGAGTCAATTCCATACTGGACTATTCTCACATCACCACTGCGTATTAGACCAGTTCATATACATCATATTATACTGTCCTTCCCGCTTTACTGGTTATTTGACTGCTTGGGCAACCATGGTACAAGTTACCACAATAGCCATACACATTCAATGCCTATTGTACGGACTTACCCAACATCTAGGCTGGTAAGTGATTCCAGCTTACAGAGGCAACCATGACCTTAGCATACCACGGCCAATTTTATTCACAACCACACTATTTATACGTTGCATATGACCCACCAAAGGGGCTATCCACTATAGCATAAGGGCAGCCCCTCATTTGGGCTATTACATACGGCATAGGAATTACAATTTTGATATAAGTCTGCAATTCACTCTCACGTTACATACGACCCACTGCGAGCAATCCACTACGATTCAATTCTCACCCACAGGGAGCAATTACATAAGACCATGGTCACGTTAGACCACTTAAATCCTCCCTATACGGCCCTTTTCTCTGCATTTACAACTACAGTCACAGACACTTACGTGATCTCCAATATTAGTTCCTGCTGGCAAACTAGAAATGTCCCATATACTTCATACATATTTCAGGTTCTTCTAGCGGAAGGACGCCCAGCAGGAACTCACCAGGTACAATGTATTTAGGAGTCTCTTCCCTATACATATATATCTCTTTAACTAGGGTCATCTACATATGTAGTCACCCCGATGCAACGGCTTACACAGGGCTTGCTACAATCTCAGGGGATAGTTGGCTATGGGGTAGGTGGCCGGGAAAGTAAGCAGATCGAAAGGTTCCTTAACGAACACTGCACGCCTATCCATCATAGCTGCTACAGCTACATGGGGTAATTTATGGGCAAGCAGACCGGTTCGCGGTCTGACAACTTGTCAATTGACCACGTCATAAACAAGTCTGGTCTTGTATCCCTTATTATGAATTAATCAGACGACTAACGTAGGGGAAGCCTGTCACCAATTTTTATCTGGTATGTTACCACGTACCAGGCAGTTAAAATACAGCTGCTGACCAGTTATCTAATCTTCAGTTTCAGGTGTTCAGGAGGTCCCTAACAACTACCTCACTGATAGCCACGATTGCTCCGCAGCTCCTGGAATACCTATGGAATCGAAGAGTTGCTAAGTCACAGCAGGAATTCACACAGTTGGCCCTCAAAGAATATGCACACTGCTATGCCAGAGCTTACTGCATATATCAAAGTTCAGGTCAGATCACCACCTTACAAACTAGATCAAGAATACACGTTGGGGGCTTTCGCCACTTTTCCCACATTAAAAATAAATGTCACACAACTCTATTAAGTTATAGCTCCCGGGCACTCAACACCACATGTTCTCAGTTACAAACACCATTCTCAAAGCCACCATATACTTGGCTTTTATGGTTTCCCACGACCAGAGAATTTACCATCACAGGGCAACACAATTCCAAGCTTTGCCTATGGTATTCTAACTTGTACAAATACAGGATCACTACGTATTAACTTACCATCAACTAAGACCAGCCAGAGGGGTCACAAGGTACTTATTCAGTAATACCCCACCAAAAAAAACGCATACCTCAGCCAACACAGGAATTAAGGTATGCATTTGTGATATGTCATTGTAAATACCACATTTTTATCTAACTCCCACTACATAATCCTCATTTTAATTATGTATCTATACCACTATGTTCATATTTGCCCACTCAATTGAATTACATTGATTATATTCCAATTATTATGTCACGTTACGTTTCCTCAATATGTGAGCTGATCACTGATCAAAAGCACTTCCACACATTTGTTGCATTACGTTACTAAATACATTTCGGATGTCCAAACCTACACTGCCACCTACAGGTCATTCTACATAATAGCATAAGGGTTTTCTATATACACTGACCCCTACAGGTCATAGAAGCAATTCAAGTATCATTACATACTAATCCTGACACTAAGGTCATACTCTATTACATACGTCACGAGAACAATTTCTTATAACACACTACAAACGGGCTACATGGCACGATTAGTCATTGTTAGTCATTGTTTATTAGGTCATACAGGCATATTCCAACTGCACTGTGAATGTTACATGGTATGCCCAACTTTTCTATTTTGATTATTGGGTTGATTGTCTATGCGTATATACTTAGATCATGATCAAATCACATATCATGAACATATGGCATACATACATCATCATATTACAGGACGGTACAAACAATGAACCTACAAATTAACAAATGATAAATTACGAACACATATTTAGGTAATAAATAGCCAATCATTACAGTTAAAATACCACATAACATAGTTATAGTTGAACTCTCGGATATCCTACAAACATCAACCCCACTGATCTCTCCAGGGCGAACAGATAAACATTAATAAGAATGATTCATGCATTGTATTTATTTTCATACGGTTTCCATCTATTTAGTTACAGGTATCTACTGCCACCTAAACGGATTGTCTAAAATTCTTTAATTATACTTCCAGGTACGTACACCTGCTCACAGTATATCCAAATATGATCCCCAAATAATAGATAAGTACTGGCAGATAGTGTCATAGGGGCCAATAGCTGTTATATCTCCTTCTCTGCATTATGATTCGGATTAGCGGTCCCGCGAGGCCAATAAACCCGCCTCATACTCGGAGGCATACACCCCTCGAGCCACTCGTGAGCGAGTCGCCTCGCAAGTTTCATAGAGAGGGCCTCACCAGTCACTCCTTTTCCTTTTTCTTAGTAATCTCACCGAGAGGCCATCATCCTGCCACTACGATCGGTGGCCACAAAAAATTCCATCGCACCAACGCATAGATAGAGCCTCTCAAGCCACTTGGCACTAGCATAAGCATAATCGTTTCGCCTTACGGCATAGCTAGCAAGCCAGTACTAAAACACCTGGTTCAAATAATAATTTTACTTTTTATTTTAGTTAAACATGTCTCATGCAAGTGGTGAGGAGCTATCGCTTCCTAGTACCCCAGCTAGGGGCGAGACACCTTCTCACAGGGGAGATATGGCCAGTCCAGCGTCAATCAGATCCTGGACAATACCGCGCATTACAACAGAGTTAAGGAGACGTCAAATTCCCTGCCCTGCTACAGCAAGGAAAGTGGAGTTATTTAAACTCCTAAACACGACAACAAACAATACGGAAGCAGGAGAAGGCCCCAGCACCACCAATCTGGGGGACATCCAGGCTACGCTGGCCT
>OW240923.1:60519999-60548445 GCA_933207985.1 Pelobates cultripes
TTTCATGGCCGTTACTGTCAGGGGGAGAACCCCTCTATATCGGGATTCGTATAGTTGCTGTTTGTCTACGTCCCTACAAACCTCTGTCACTTGTGGGGGACTACATTTTTTCCACCGTCTAGCTATCGCCCTCTGAGCTGTCAAGAGTATGTGGAATGTTAGCTTTTGTACCTCTTTGGGTGTGTTGTCTGGCATGTGCAGTAATAGGTACGCTAGGGGTGTGCAGGGGAGCTCGACTTTTGTGGTGTTTCGGATCAGGCGGCTAACGTCTTGCCAGAAGCCGGTCACCCGACCGCATTGCCACCAGATATGGAGCACTGTTCCCTCACTCTTGCCACATCTCCAGCACGTCGGAGATGAGCTTGGGTATAGCTTCTGTAAGCGAGTTGGTACCATGTACCACCTGTATAGAGTTTTCCTATATTGTTCCAGGAGGGTTTCTGATTTGATTAGTTTCTTAGTTGCTACTATGGTGCGTTCCCATTGGTCTTTACTTATGTGGCATTGTAAGTCTCGTATCAAATGTTTGGCTGGGTTGGAGTCAGCAAAGTGTTGTGTGGGTCTGAGAATCTGATAGCACCAGGACAGTGGTTTAAACGTTGGTGTCTGTGAGCCAGTGGTGGTCATCTGTTCCCATTTTGTCATAACAGGTAGACTGCCTTCTGAAGGTGGGGGTTTGTCTGTGTGTTTACGCAAAAACGAGCTTAGATGCATATGGGAAAATTGAGAGGCCGCCGGCACATGATACTCTTTCTGTAAGTCTGGGAAGGTTTTTAGTGTGTTCTGTGAGAGCATTTGGTACAAGTGAGTGACCCCGTTTGATATCCAGGGCTTTGCGTTGAAGGTTGGGATACAATATGTTATAGTGTGGAGTGGGGTGGCCGGTGATAGGGCGTGAGATGTTAGTTTGTGTCGGATTTTGTCCCAGGTGTTCAGTGCTATTTTTATCTGTGCTGGCATCTGTGCCACTGCTGGTCTAAACCGGTTTGGAAGCCACAATAGGGTGGTGTGACGAGACCAATCTCGCCACATTGCATTGGAGAAGCCTGGTTGCTCACCTGCTGCCTTTGGACTATGGCCCCCTGTTAAAAGACATCTTTTTTACCTGCAGAAAAGCTTCATTCGTGCTTTTCTGCCTGGGGTTTGGTAGTTTTGGTTGAATTTGTTATACCCCAGATAGGAATCCCATGGAGCCCATTCATATGAAACTGACTGTAAAGACTTTGGCTCCATGGTGATTAAACTGTATTTGTGTGGTCTGAGCGCCATTCACTTAATAATGTGCGCTCGGACCTGAGCTATCTGGGGATATGTTACATGTCTGTGTTTTATGTAATGAATGTGACTTTATGTATTTTAAAGTGTTTTGTGTCTTTTTGCAACCATGTGCTTAATGGAGTCTTGTGTCTATCCTGGGAGATAATTGAATTACTTATCTCAGGATAGAAGACTCTGAAACTGGTTTGGGCCAGAAAGCCATGCTTCATTTAGTCACAAAGGACTTTTTACTAACTTTTGAACCCCTTGTCTGATTTGTGCCATTTTTGGATATGTTGTTCCCCTGAATGGATTGATTGAGAATATGTAATTTTATGTGAATGTGATGTATGGTTTTGGAGTTATGAAAGTTGGGTAGAAAGTATGTTTTAACTGTTTGTATACTTGAGTTTCCTCTCAGGATAAGGGGAGGGAATATGTGGGATGTAACTGTGATATGATTGGTTGTTTTATCCCTCCCTGTGGGTGGTCCTGTATTTGAAACACTGTAATAAAACCCAGGCTGGGTGTGCCAGCACCTCAGACCACTGCTTGACCCTCAACACGGAGCCTTGTCTCGTTCTTGGGGGGATTCACTGTATGCTGTTAGAGACTGATTGCCAGGAGTGTAAGCTGTTCGTCTGCTTTTCCTGTTCGTCTGCTAGCAGCTATTTGGGAGTTTCCAGTTCGGGAGTTGGAGTGCTATTTTGTATCCAGTTCGTGAGTTTTGGTGTTCTGCAGTAGCTGTGCCTGAATCTCTGGAAAGGGGGCCGATCGCCTAAACGGTTTTTACCCCTTGTGTGCAAAACGGTCCGTTACAATTGGTGGCAGCGGTGGGATCGTTCCTACAGACTACAGGACAGCTACAGGCGACACCATTTCTTTGGATTTTACAATTTGAGGGCAACGCATGTCCCAGTACAGCGACCCTGACAGCACCAGCATGGAACCAGCAGTGGAGTATGACGAGGGTGCCATGGATGACCGAGATGCAGTCCGTAAAGGCATCTGGTACCAGGCACTGGGTATTGTGGAGTACCAGCGGGGCGAGAGACTCCCCAAGGAAGACCAGCGGTTGCAGAAGCGAGTAGCCCTGCGGATGCCCTTCCTGGGAGAGCAGCCCCTGGAGGAATGGGTGAGGAAATTGGAACACCTAGTATGGCAGGAGTTGTGGCTAGAAGATGCCTACCAGGCGCTCTGGTGGTATGGGGCACAGTACCTACCCTGGACAGCCGAGCATGACAAGCCAGAGGGAGAGGAGTTTGATGGTCCTGGCTTGTTATGGGAGTCGTTTTCAGAGCTCGAATTTGGGAGCCCTACACAAGCCCGGTTCAGTGATCTCTGGGAGTGGAGGGAGAGCAGGTATGACTGGGACGACGCTCACAAAATTGAGCAAGACCTGGTCCACCTGGTAACCCGGGAGATGGAGCTAGAACAGGGCTACCAGCAACTGTTTCAATACAGCGAGAAGGCTCAGCAGGAGAGCAGCATGACAGACCCAGAGCCAGACCCATTCAGAGGGGACGAGATGGTACAGTTTTACTGGGAAGAACCCCAGGTGGCCGGTAGAGATGGGACCGAGGTCTCTCCACCGGTCCTGCAGGGAATTGGGAGCCCAGTCTCCATTCCCCAGCGGCAGTATGATGCTTTGGGAATTGGGAGCCCAGTCTCCATTCCCCAGCGGCCATGTGATTTATTGGGAATTGGGAGCCCAGTCTCCATTCCCCAGCGGGAGATATTGCAGGGAATTGGGAGCCTGAGCTCCATTCCCCAGCGGCAGGCTGAGTTACAGAGGGCAGAGGTAGTTGTTCCTGCCCCCCAGCAGCAGAATGAATTGCAGGGAATTGGGAGCCCGAGCTCCATTCCCCAGCGGGAGATATTGCAGGGAATTGGGAGCCTGAGCTCCATTCCCCAGCGGCAGGCTGAGTTACAGGGGGCAGAGGTAGTTGTTCCTGCCCCCCAGCAGCCAGGTGATATGCCGGGAAGGCAGTGGGAAGTCCAGGGAGAGGAGAGCAGTGTCCTCCCTCCCCAGCGGCAGCGTGATTTTTTGGGAATTGGGAGCCCAGTCTCCATTCCCCAGCGGCAGCACAGATTATTGGGAATTGGGAGCCCCGTCTCCATTCCCCAGCGGCAGAGTGTCCAGCAGGGAATAGAGAGCCCAGTCTCCTTTCCCCAGCAGCAGGACACTGTATTGGGAGCGGAGACAGTCGGTCTCCCTCCACAGAGGATGAAAGTATGTATGGGAGAGGAGCTTGCTACCACCTCTCCCCAGCGGCGGATCATTAATGGGCAGGGAATAGAGAGCTCAGTCTCCTTTCCCCAGCGGCAGAGTGTTATATTGGGAGAGGAGCCTGTTACCCCCTCTCCCCAGCGACAGGGCTGTTTAGCCAAAGGGGAGACAGTCGGTCTCCCCCCCCAGCAGCAGCATGATTTTTTGGGAATTGGGAGCCCAGTCTCCATTCCCCAGCGGCCGAGTGATGTGCCGGGAATTGGGAGCCCAGTCTCCATTCCCCAGCGGGAGATACAGCAGGGAATTGGGAGCCCAGTCTCCATTCCCCAGCGGCAGAGTGTCCTACCGGGAATAGAGAGCCCAGTCTCCTTTCCCCAGCAGCAGGACACTGTATTGGGAGCGAGACAGTCGGTCTCCCTCCACAGAGGATGAAAGTATGTATGGGAGAGGAGCTTGCTACCACCTCTCCCCAGCGGCGGATCATTAATGGGCAGGGAATAGAGAGCTCAGTCTCCTTTCCCCAGCGGCAGAGTGTTCTATCGGGAGAGGAGCCTGTTACCCCCTCTCCCCAGCAACATCTTAGAGTATCCAAAGGGGAGACAGTCGGTCTCCCCCTCCGGCAGCAGAGCTGTGCAACAAAAGGGGAGACAGTCGGTCTCCAGCAGCAGAACGGTGTAACTAAAGGGGAGACAGTCGGTCTCCAGCAACCAGGCTTCAACCAGACTACTCCCGCGGTAGTACTGGCATCAGGGCAGAGTACCGCTGGTCTCTGCCTACTCAGCAACCCACCAAGGCAGCCTATCAGTCCCCCACACAGCTGTGGTGAGGCACCTGGACATGGACAAGATTCTCCCTTACTCAGGTGTAGTAACCAGTTATTGTGGGTGGGCTGTACTGCTGTTTCTGTTTTGTGGGTGGGCTGCTGGACTAACAAGGGCACTGACCGGCAGGAGGTCAGATACCCTGTTAGTCTGTTTGGAAAAGGGGAGAGATGTGACGAGACCAATCTCGCCACATTGCATTGGAGAAGCCTGGTTGCTCGCCTGCTGCCTTTGGACTATGGCCCCCTGTTAAAAGACATCTTTTTTACCTGCAGAAAAGCTTCATTCGTGCTTTTCTGCCTGGGGTTTGGTAGTTTTGGTTGAATGTGTTATACCCCAGATAGGAATCCCATGGAGCCCATTCATATGAAACTGACTGTAAAGACTTTGGCTCCATGGTGATTAAACTGTATTTGTGTGGTCTGAGCGCCATTCACTTAATAATGTGCGCTCAGACCTGAGCTATCTGGGGATATGTTACATGTCTGTGTTTTATGTAATAAATGTGACTTTATGTATTTTAAAGTGCTTTGTGTCTTTTTGCAACCATGTGCTTAATGGAGTCTTGTGTCTGTCCTGGGAGATAATTCAATTACTTATCTCCAGGATAGAAGACTCTGAAACTGGTTTGGGCCAGAAAGCCATGCTTCATTTAGTCACAAAGGACTTTTTACTAACTTTTGAACCCCTTGTCTGATTTGTGCCATTTTTGAATATGTTGTTCCCCTGAATGGATTGATTGTGAATATGTAATTTTATGTGAATGTGATGTATGGTTTTGGAGTTATGAAAGTTGGGTAGAAAGTATGTTTTAACTGTTTGTATAATTGAGTTTCCTCTCAGGATAAGGGGAGGGAATATGTGGGATGTAACTGTGATATGATTGGTTGTTTTATCCCTCCCTGTGGGTGGTCCTGTATTTGAAACACTGTAATAAAAACCAGGCTGGGTGTGCCAGCACCTCAGACCACTGCTTGACCCTCAACACGGAGCCTTGTCTCGTTCTTGGGGGGGATTCACTGTATGCTGTTAGAGACTGATTGCCAGGAGTGTAAGCTGATTGTCTGCTTTTCCTGTTCGTCTGCTAGCAGCTATTTGGGAGGTTCCAGTTCGGGAGTTGGAGTGCTATTTTGTATCCAGTTCGTGAGTTTTGGTGTTCTGCAGTAGCTGTGCCTGGATCTCTGGAAAGGGGGCCGATCGCCTAAACGGTTTTTACCCCTTGTGTGCAAAACGGTCCGTTACAGGTGGGTATATCAAAGGGCCTGACCGCTAGTTGTTCTAAGTGCACCCACTGCGGTGTGGTTGTGGTCATGAAATGGGGAAGAAGTGTTGGTAGCATTGCTGCTTGGTAATATGACTTAATGTCCGGTAAGGCTAGGCCACCTTGTCTCGCTGGTGCTCGTAGTAGTGTTCCTTTTACTCGGGCTTTTTGACCCCCCCACACAAATCTATTTATATCTCTTTGTGTTTCTCGGAGATAGGATGCGGGTACCTGAATCGGTAGGTTGCGAAACAGGTATTGAAGCCTAGGAAGTATGGACATTTTGATGGTTGCTACTCTCTCCGTCCAGGTTAGAAACAGTGTGCCCCATTTTTTCATCAATTGACGGCATTCACCCCCCACCCTAACGTAGTTGGCCGAGAAGGTCTCTGTAGGGTTTTTCGTAAAGGTCAGTCCTAGATACTTTATTGTATCCATCCTCCACTCAAAATTATGTTTCTCTTTGAGGGCAGTCAGGGTTCGGTGATTGAGCCGAACCCCCAACGCTTGCGTCTTACTGGCATTGAGAGAGTAGTAAGACCTCTTGCCATATTCCCTGATGAGATCTAAGATGAGTGCGGTCGACTGTTCGGGCTCAGTGACACAAAGGAGTATGTCATCTGCAAATGCGCTAATTTTAATTTCCCTGCTGTGAAGCTCTATTCCTTTGATGCCCTCATGATTTCTAATTTGGACTAGTAGTGGTTCTAGGGCCAGGACGTACAACAGCGGTGATAGAGGGCATCCCTGCCTCGTGCCGTTTGTCAGGGGGAACGGGTCTGAGAGGAAGCCTGCTTGTAGCACTCGGGCTGTGGGGCTTGCATACAGAGCAAATATTTGTTTGACAAATTCGGAGGGGATGCCGTATTTTTGAAGTGTGTGTTCAAGAAATGACCAATTCAATCTGTCAAACGCCTTCTCGGCGTCGAGGGCTAATAAAAGCCCACCCTGTCCCGATCCCCTCAATTTTTCCAGCACCAAGGAGAGTTTTCTGGTATTGTCCCTACCCTGCCTACTCTTAATGAATCCTGTTTGGTCGTCTCCTATGATAGTTGGGAGGATGGGTGCCAGTCTGTTGGCCAAAATCTTAGCATATATCTTCGCGTCTGTATTAAGGAGGGATATAGGTCTAAAATTTTTGCAGCAATCCGTAGGCTTGTCTGGTTTCGGGAGTGTCACTATCGTGGCCACTAGCATTTCAGGGGGAAGGGATCCTATTTCCGTCGCTGTATGGTATACCTTGAGCAAGTGTGGGGTTAGTATATCTATGAATGTCTTGTAATAACTGTTTGAGAAACCATCTGCGCCCGGGGATTTGCCCGAGGGCAGACTCTTAATTACTGTCCGGATCTCCTGTATGGAGATCGGTTCGAGTAGGGCGCTCACTGATTCTTGGTCTATTTTGGGGAGTTCCACACCCTGTAGGTAACTGCGAATAGATTGTGTGTCTGGTGCTGATACGCCCCCACTTGTGTTTAGGTTATATAGCTGTTTGTAAAAGTGTGCAAATTCCTGCACTATGTCCATGGGATTCATAAGTTTGTCTCCTGCATGTCCTATAAGATGTGGGATTCTATTGGCGGCCTGCCTAGTTCTCAGTCTGTTGGCCAAGTATTTGGTTGCCTTGCCGCTGTGGTGGTACGTGGTGGCTCTTAGTCTATGTATGAAATATTGGGTCTTGTGGGCATTAAGCTCATTTAGGTCTTGATACAGACCTCTTAATTTGTCTGCTAGGGCTGCCGTGGGTGTTTTCTTGTTTTGGGCTGTGTGTATCGCTATCTGTTTGTGGCATTCTAGTAGGGTGGTCTGATGATGTCTCTTTATGTACGCTGATTGTCTGATGAACTGGCCCCTCATCACCGCTTTGTGTGCGGACCACACTGTGTAGTCCGTGACCTCGCCTGTTGCATTGGCAAGGAAGTATTCCCTAAGTTCTATCTTCATACGTTCTACAAACGATTTATCTAATAGGAGGGACTCGTTTAGCCTCCATGTGTTCCTGCCTCTGGTCTGATAGGTATCTTCCACGTCCGTATAGATTGGGCTGTGATCTGACCATGTTATCTCCCCTATCCTGCAGTCTGTCAATTGCGGCATGGTCTTGTTATCTATAAAGAAGGTGTCTATACGTGTGTACGTGTTGTGGACCCTTGAGTAGAAAGTATAGTCCCGGTCTGTAGGGTGTAGTGTTCGCCAGCTATCATATAAGTTGTACAGTGTCAAGGTGTTGGTGAGATTCTTGCAGAGGGCTTGGGTCCCCTTTTTGCGCTTTCCCTGTGGCGAAGCAGTAGTATCTAAGGTCGGGGACTGAATGAAGTTAAAGTCTCCTCCCAGGATGAGCCCTCCTTGTTTATATGTATCTAGTTTGGACAGAAGTGCTTTGAGAAAAGAGGTTTGATTGTCATTCGGGAAGTATGCTGCGCCAATGGTGTATTGTGTATTATTGAAGAGCCCTACCACTATGATGTATCTCCCTTTAGGATCTATGTAGCTGCTTTGTGGCGTGAAGGCGATGTCTTTATGCACTAGGATGGCCACCCCTTTTGTCTTCGTCTCCGATAAGGCATGATACTGTACGGGGTATAGTTTTGTGAAAAGGGTTGGGGCTGTGGGGTGTCTAAAGTGTGTTTCTTGGAGGCATGCGATATCTACCGAGTTTTTCTTAAGGTCTTGGAACAGCAACCTGTGTTTTCCCGGTGAGTTTAATCCTTTAACATTATAGGACACTATTCTCATAATGATGTGGTTGTGGTTGGTGACCCAAGAGCTAGTACTTGTGGTAGAAGAACTACGTTTTAGGTTTTACACCCAATGTTTCGGTGAAAGCCTTTGTGTGGCAGTTCGGTGTAGATGTCTGTTGCAAAATTGATATGGAGGCAAGAAGGGGACGGGGTGAGGTCAGCCTTTAGCTGTTGTCTTTGTGTCGTTTCAGTATGTATGGGGGAGGGAGGGGTAAACAAAGGGCTTAACCCTATGAGGCTCCTCTGGATCGAGCCTGTTTGCGGCGCCCAAGGGTCGCACGCAGTCTGGGGGGGTGGTGGAGTTGGGACTTCCAGTGCGGAGTGTGTCCCTGTGACAAGCACACGTTGGGGCACCATGTGTGCTGATGTGGTTAGCCTGTTTTTTTTTTTTTATATAGATATTCTCTCCCTTTCCGTCACTTCCCTGCCTGTGGGCCTCCAGTGTCCCGGCTCCCCAACCTTTGGTGTTTGGGCAGTGTCGTGGTCTAACCGAGAATAAATCTCGTTGTGGACCTGGCTAGTCGGCCTGGGAGGTGGTCAGGGGGGCCCCGGTACATACCCACGTATTTCCCAGGTGTAACAGTAAAATAAGAAAAAACGGATTAACAGAGTGTTAAATACAATAAGATAACTGACAATTGGTTATGAGTCTTACGTATACCATACGGTCATGCAGTCTCTTTAGCGGGATGCCCAATCCTGGGCCAGGTGGGGGATTTTCGTTGGGCCTGTTTTTTGTAACTCTGCCAGCGGGACTCCCCAGTCTCTGAGCATCTTGATGCCTTGCGTCGCTGATGTGATGGCGTGGAGGGAGTCTCCATGGTAGACCAGCAGCTTGGCCGGATATCCCCACCTGTAGTTTACTCCTTGGTTGCGCAGTGATAGCGTGATTTGTGCCAGAGATTTGCGGTACTGTAATGTCTCTGCCGAAAGGTCGGAAAAGATTTTGATGTTGGAGAATTTTTCCGGCATCCCTCTATTCCTGCTGGCTTTGATAATTCTTTCTCTGGCATGGAAGAAATGTACTCTTGCTATGACGTCTCTCGCTGCTGTATTGGGTAGGTGACTAGGTCTTCTGAGGCGATGTGCTCTGTCCAGCAGAAGTTGGTCCGGGTGTAGTTCTGGGGTCATCTGTTGGAACATGTCTTGCAAATATTTATCTAGGTCCGCATTTGTAACTGATTCAGGTATCCCCCTAAATCGGAGGTTATTCCTCCTAGACCTATCTTCCAGGTCTGCCAGCTTGATCTTTTGAGCTGTAATGACATCTTCCATTTCCTGCATTTTATCAGCCACACTGTTATGTGCCATGGAAAATTCGTCCATCTTGGATTCTAGATGTGCAGTGCGTGTCCCTATGTCCTGCAAGTCTTTCCTAAGTTCGTTTGTCAGTGTCAAGCCTTAAGGCTTCTTTGCACTGTGTTTGTGAGCTCTGTCATCATACCTCTCATAGTTGCCACTGTGAGGGGTTGGTCCTCAGCAGATGGTGCTGGGGAAGCTGGGGATGCAGGAGAGCCCTCCCGGGATCGTGGCGGGCCGCCATCTTGATCGGCGTCTTCCCGCGCTTTTTGTGAAGTGGCTTTCGCTTGAAAGAAGGACGCTTTATCCGTCCTCGCTGGTTTCGGCTTTTGTCTCTGGGACATGGTAGGTAGCAGTCTGCCGTCTCGCTAGTGCTGGCGCTCGGTAGCCCGGTTATTTGGGTGCCCCTTGTGTCCTGAGCGGCGGGAGCTACTCCGGCATGCGACCGTGCAGCTCGAGCGCTTAGCCACGCCCCCAATACTAAAGGTTTTAAACTGCAATTTAGAACAGAACAATGTATCTAATTTACACAGACTGATTTTTTAATACCTTTATTGTTATTCAAGGACACATAACTGTGAATATTATTGCTGTGGTACTCTATTATACACTCAAGACACAACAACAATATGGAACCTCTAGAACAGGGGTAGGTAACCTTTTAGTAGCACTGTGCCGATATAGGATTTTGATGTCCCATAGCGTGCCGATCCTATTTTTTAAAATTGAGGTGTGTATGCTGCCTTATTTTGCTTGTGTTATTTTTTTACTGTAATTGCTTTGTATTGTTGTATTTGTGCGTATATGAGCTATTATATTGTATATGTTCATTAGTAGTTTATGGTATCGTGTATGATATATATGAATGTGGGCTGTGTATGAGGGCTGCTTGTGGAATTGTGTGTGGATGGATATGTCACATTGTGTGTTTGGTAGTGTGTGGGGGCTGTTTGGGTTATTGCATGTGACAGGCTGCATGCTGGGTTGTGTTCATGTATGTGGATTGTTAGTGGTGTTGCGTTTGTGGGGATTGTGTGTATGTTTGTGTGTGGGCTGTTCGTATTATTTGTATGATGGGAGGGTTATTCTGCATTTCTGTGTATATCTGGCAGTGTGGCTTCCCTAGGTTCCAGTGGGGACCAGGCCGGACAGGTATAGCTCAAGTATAGGAGCTGCAACAGCAGCTGCAGGCTGCTCTGCTACAGTGTGGATTCCCATTCACAAGTGCTGGGAGGAAGTGATCTGAGATAACTTCCTCTATGTGCTGCAATGCATACATTGAGGATTGTCCTTCACCAACTCTTCGTATTAGCAGTTATCTGAAGTTTTACTGGGACTCCTAACAGGACAGAGCCTGTTTGGCTCTAGCAGCCTTGAGTGCTGTGCAAAGACACCTTGAGTGCCGTGCATGGCACTAGTGCTGTAGGTTGCCTACCCCTGCTCTAGAAAATAGGGACACAAGGACAGAGACACAGGCGGATCCGGGGGGATGGGCATGGGGGGCAACGGGGAAATTTCCCCTCTCCCCCTCCCCCCAAGAAACAACAGTACCTTGCTCTCCCCTGCCAGCCCTACTGGGTGCCTTCACGGACCAGAGGGGAGATCAGTGATCTCTCTCACTGGTCCGCAGAAACTTTGCCGGCAGCTGGCAGGGAAGGGAGAGAGGACCCTGGAGCTCAACCTTCAGCTCCTCTGGGTCCTCCTCTCGCTAGCACAGAGCGTTGCCGCGATTACCATGGCAACGCTCCATTCTCATGAGAGTGAACTCTAGCCTCAGGAGCTGCAGGTTAGAGTTCACTCTCACCACTAGGACCACTAGAGATTCTCCACCAGACCACCAGGGAGTGCGGGAAATATCCCCCCTCCCTCAGCATGGGTAAGAAGGGAGGGGTGATATAAAAATGATTTATTTTAATTAAAAAAAACAAAAAAACAACAAATATATTAATTTATTTATCTGCCTCGCAACCCATAATAACTCCCCACACACAAACTGCCCCATTACACACACACACACTGATCCGCAATACACACACACACTGCCCCAATACACACACAAACTGCCCCCAAATACACACTGCCCTCAATACACACACCCTCCCTAAATACACACACAACACTGCCCCCAATACACACACCCTCCCTAAATACACACACACACACTGCTCCCCAATACAAACACTGCTCCCCAATATACACACAACACTGCCTCCAATACACACACATTCTGCACCCGAATAGTGGTTATTGTGCCTGGATTGCTTCTTTAAATAATCTACCAGTGCCCCTCCTGAGATTAAGTTCTGGATCCGCCCCTGGACAAAGAAAAGGGAAAGTAGGATTTGGGACCAAAATAGGGACAGTCCCTCCTAAACAGGCACACTTGGCAGGTATGGTTTAGTGAATAGCCTTGTGATAGTGTAATACCATTAATCATAAGTAGCAAGTCATATAAATCCATATGCAAAAGAAACTGGAATAAATCATGCACAAACATGAAACATAACCACAGTCAAAATTGACTGGAGATTCACGTAGGGCCCTCAACATTTACAAAGTCTAAAACTTTACAATTTAAATTTATGAATATATAGGATGGTATGACCATGGAGTTATTGGCCTGTTTTAATCAATTTAGAATTTGGTTTGAATTTGGTTTACCACTGCTTTTTATTATGAAGGTTTGCAATTTGTATTTCAAATGATAAATTATACCTCGTCTTTTCACATGTTCTCTTAGAGGTCAAACTTGCTAATAGCCACCATTTGCCAGGAGTGAAGAGGTGTAGCATGGCATGTCCTGACCTTATGTGGGTCTTGTGAGTGTTATCCTAAATACAGAAACTTTTTTATACTTTTCTTACAGTACTTAACTATCAGTGTTATTTGTTAAAGTTAGAATGGTCAGAAATGCAAAGTAAATCCAAAGGGAATTTAAAATGTAAGATCAAAGTAATGTTCTGGAAGCTTAAATTAATTTTCTAGTTTAGCTATTTTTGCCATGCATTTGAAATTAACTTTAAATCCTAAACAATTCCCGCTTCATTAAATAACCCTTATATGTTGCTTGTTTCAATAAATGTGCTAGAGAGAGAGAGAGAGAGAGAGAGAGAGAGAGAGTGTATGTTTTTGCAGACATCTATACCTTTTCTACACATAACACCTCACTAAACTCTAAGAAATATAATAGGCTCTGAATCTTCAGTATATTTAGACTCACATAAACTCTTCCAACCAAAGGTTAGTTAATTCATGTTTTCACTAACACAGCTTATAGTTGGCAAATATACTGCAATGTAGGCATTATTTCCTTTAAACCAGGAGGAAATCACTAAGGGATGCAATCTGAATTAACATTGTTAAAGAATGAAAATGTTACAGCAAGAATGTTGAACAGTTCTCTGCATTTATGGAGTGCATGGCCAAGTATACATACACTACAACATGTATTTAAAAAAACCAAAACCATGTTGCTTGTTGAGCTATGTACACAATATTTCAAGCCATCCACATTACAGTAAAAGAGCTTGGTGAATACAAGGTGATGGATGGGGATGAACTGTATATAAATAAACTGATTTTATGAGCTAGATTTGCTTTGATGGATTGCCATGTCATAGAATCTAATCAGATTTGAGAATGGATATAAATATACATATAACCAATTATTTATGAACATGTTTTGTCGTGGGGGTATATTGTGTATTGCTTTGTTTGAACAGACGATTGCCTGTGTTGCCCCACAACACACAATTTGCATCTAATTTTATGCTGCACTGGTCATAATAAAGGAGCCAAGCAAGATGTGCCGTGTCTGATACGGTATTGCAATGTAAACAGAGGATATTAAATGCCAGGCGATGGAGAGGAATGCAGATAATCAGGTAAGAGCCCATTAAGATGCCTAGTAATGCTACAGACTTAGAGGGATCCTGCATGCTTGTGAGGAGGATATAACTTGTTATTGGAATGGACTTGTGTGGTGCACAGGGAATGCACACTGATGCACTAGACATGGTGGGGTAGGAGGTAGCCAGGCTGGCTGTGCCAGGATCCTTACTTTGCTTTTCACCTCGATGATGCTCCCAGCATTTCGGTAAGGGGTCCTGTGGTGCTTAGCCATGATGAGCCAGCCGTGGACCTTGTAGTGAGAAGGTGCAAGCCCGCCCGCCCCCCCTTTCCTTCCCTACATCTCCCTGGTACAGATTGATGGCAGCTCTGGGTACCCGCTCCAGAGCTACACAGGAGCCATGACGTCACCAGGGGCTTATATGGGGGCGTGGCAGGCAAAGGGGGAGGGCCGTGAATATAAATAAGCACGGCGTAGAGTTAGGCTGGATGTGGTTGTCATGGTAACCGGAGACTGACACGCAGGAGGTACCAGCATCACTAGCGGAGAGTCGGCTCCGTCACAGACGATGTCACGTTGTTTGGGATTAGAGGTTGCACAGCGGTTTTAGTACTTGGAATGAGGTTAATGCAAACAAGCCAAGGGCAGTGGAATGAATATAATTATCGACAATTAATAGTAAGTGTAGATTGCTATATGCACACAGTGTAGTAAGGGGAAATGATGATGCATAAGATTGGACCCTGTGAATTGCTGCAATAAACCCCAGCAATTATGACATTGCAGTAAGCTCAGTGGTGTATTCTGGTTCTGTGCTGCCCTAGGCATGACAAAACTCAGGCAAACCCTCCCCCCCCCCCCACCTTCTAAATTTAACTTCTTAAAAAACCAACACGCTCTTTGCCTAACAGACACACGCCTTCACTGATGCATATACTGACATACACTCACTGACAGATACACAGTCATTGTCACACACACTATTTACCTAACATACACTTTCCCTGAAACATACACACTCACAGATACTCACCGACAGACACACTAACTGACACACGCATTCACTGACAGATACACATACACACTCACTGACAGACGCACACTCACTCAGTGTCAGACACACACACTCACTGACAAACGCACACTGACAAACACACATACACACTCACTGACAGACACACATTCGCTAACAGACATAAACATTGACTGACAGATACACACTCTCAGTAACAGACACGCATACACAAACTGACAGACATACACACTCTGACTGACACACACTCTTTGACAGACACACACACTTTCACTAACAGACATCCACTCTCATTAACAGACATACTAACACTTTCACTGTCAGACACACACGAACACTCTCACTAACAGACACACTAACAAACAGACACTAACACACTCACAATTTTTTTATTATTATTTGGTTGCATTTTGTGGCTTCTTCCCTTTGGTCCAGTGGGGCTGCTGCAGGCTGGGCTGGCAGGCACCCGTGCAGGCAGGCTCATCGTGGAGGCTGCGAGGGAGCAGTGATCCTCCTGTTCAGCTCCCTCTCACACCTCTTAGTGATGCCTGAGTGACATCATATTCCAGCTCCGGCATCACTGCGGTGCGCGCAAGGGAGCTGAGCAGGGAAGAGCTCAGAGTGCTCCCTTGCCACCCGCCTCCCACTTCAGCCCATGCCAACTTCGAGGGGGACCAGAGGTGGCCACCCGGCCAGCTCATGAGCCCCTCGTTACAAGAGGTTGGCAGGGCATTTGGGGGGAGGAAGTCCTCCCAGCACAGTGCCCCCGCTGGCTGCTGGTAGGAAAAGGGTGGAACACAGTTCCACAGCGACAGTGCTGCTGCAGCTTGTGAATGGAGACTCAGTGCTCCCGACTTCAATTTTCATTGGAGAGGTGGGCACAAGGTGGAGCACTGCATGATGTAGGGGGGACCATGGCCTCATTTTGCCCCTCCCCCCAGTGACGCCACTAAAGCACTAATGTAAGGTGACACAGGTGACTGCTTTAGGGAACACAGGCAGCCCAGTGTTCAAGGATACATCCCCGCCCCCCTATCAAAAGAGAAATTTAGTTTTTATTAAGTAAATAAAAATGATTCCCTGGTGGTGGAGCACATGGTTTGCAACTCTGGCTGGTTGCAGATCATATTAACTGCTTACTTGTGTTTCACATGCTCAGTGAGGGATCCAGAGCACATCCAGCCTGTGCTCTGACTTGCTCACTAAGCAGAAGGAGCCTCACTAGGCTTTGTTATTCACCACTGGAACACCAGGGGATCTATAACCCCCACTGGACCACCAGGGAATCAATACCCCCTCCCACTGGACCACCAGATAACCATTAAAACCCACCAGACCATCTGAGTTTTATGAAACCCAAATGGATACCAGAGAAGATAGCACCCATTGAACTACCAGAGATGTTAGTCCCCTCCCTGCAAAATAATTAAGCAGGAGAAGTAACAAATATTTTTGTTTAATGCAATTAAATAAAAATAAACACCCACCGCACAAATCACACATAACACACACATTACAAATATTACACACAGCTAGGATGGTTATCAAAAATTTACATAGATCAAGGTCTGGGCCCCTGGTCCCAGCCCGAGTTAGCCCACAAGGATGAAGTGTGTGTATAGTGGATGCAGTGTGTGTTTGTGAAGTTGATGCAGTGTGTGTAGTGGATTCAGTGTGTAAAGTTGATGCAGAGTGTGTGTTTGTCTAGTGGAAGCAGTGTGTGTGTTTGTGTAATGGATGCAGTGTGTGTTTGTGTAGAGGATTCAGTGTTTGTGTAGTGGATGCAGTGTGTGTTTTTGTATAGTGGATGCAATGTGTGTAAGTAAATATGTGGGGTGGGATAATTGCTGCATTCTGTGGGCAAAAAGCTTTTTTTTTTTTAAATGCCACCTTTCTCTTCCAGCAGGAAAAAGGTCCTTTCTCTCTCTAGCGAGCCTGGCATGTGTGCCTCGTTGGAACGTTTCCACAGGTTAACACAACCATTTAAGAACGCATTTGAAAACTTACACCAGGTTGATCTGTTAATTCTTCAAGCAGATCCCCCCCTCTCAGGTAGATCTGCTCCCTTTGCCAATGACGTGATTCTTATCACTTACCTGTCACGTTTTACACTGCTCCTTAGCATCCCACTTCATGGGATTGTGATTTTGAGGGGTATGCAGGGCCGGTGACGTGTAAAAAGGCACCCTTGAGTACTTAGAATCTGTACTGAGAATCTTTTCAGTAATCTATGCTTACTTAAGTGGCTTGAAATATATTTCTTTAACAATAGAGTACATGTGCATGAGTGAAAGAGAAGCATCTAACATATATGGCAATTTCAGTCTATCCATACAATTCTATTGGCCTTATGTGTGCATAGTAGGAACAAATCACAGCACAACATGTTGTCCTTCCTTCTTAAACTGTTTCCTATACAATACAGCTAGATACACAATGAATATAGTCCGAGTCAATCAAATCCTGACTTGGTATTCAATCACCCTTGAGTAGGCAAATGCTAGAATATGCACCAGCTACCTGTAGGTGTCAATATTGTCTACAGAATAACATGCCCCCACTTACTTCAGTTACTGCCATTAGGTCAGAAACGGAAAATCTCAGTCATCACCTGCTATTGTCCAGAGGGTGGCTTAGGTGTGGGTGCTGAAGGCAATCCCTAGAATATTGGGAATTGGCTTAGACAGAAGAAGTCCAGCAACAGAATACCAATTTTTTTGCAACGTAATGCCTTCTTGACCATGCGCTAAAATGAGTAACTTCAACTAAAAAAGTTGGATATTCAATTTTCAAGAACCTATTACTAAATTTCATGTATGCACACTACTGCAAGTGTGCTTGCGACTTGGTTGCGTGGATAAAACTTTTAAAAATCACTATTTGTCTGCACTAGACTGAAAATAATGATATAAAAACCCTCTTAATATTACTCAAATTTAACTCTTGTATCACCACCAAAGCATTTTATAAGATGAAAAGCATTGGTTCCCCAAGCAAGGCAGATTAAAAACTCACAAACAAAACATCTATGCAATTTAAAAATACTATTAGATTGGTCTCTTAGGGTAACATGATTCTACTAGACATTGGCAGAACTTAATAAGCAATATTAATTATGAACAAAACAGTCACAGTGCATCCATAAAAATAGATGACAAATAATTTACACCAACAACTGTTAAAAATAAAAAGCTGAAATTAATAGAAATCTTAATTACTCACTCACTTAGCTGTTACAAGAATGGAATTTTTGACCTATAGAAACTGGCACTCATTCAAATTAGATCTTTCTCCTGGTGAGCAAATGGGTCATTAGCATTCAAGGAATTTACACTTTTTTTTGCTATCTCAAATTTCCAAACTGGGCCGTAAGTAGGCACATGGCAGAGGGAAAGTGTAACTACAGGAAATCTAAGTTGCTGACCCCTCCTCTCCTTTGTTTGATTCAAACACCAATCTAGTTGGAAATGTGGTTTTATGTTCTGTTCTATGAGTGCCACAGAAACAATTGAATTTGTTGCACTTTATCAATTTCATAAACATGTCACACTCTCTATCTACAACTCAATACAATATATTTAACAGTCCCTTACACGAGCTGTGTTTAAACTCATTTTGTAGGGTACACTGTTGCCATTATGAATATGTATACCAGGAGGCATGATTATTCACCTCTGTATTATTATTGGTTTTTTTTTGTGAATTAGTAGAGAATTGAATTGACTCCTGACTGCTAATAGTCACTAACATGGGCGCCCACAGGTAGGGAGGGGAGTGATGTCTTTTGCTTCCCTCTGTTCTTGCCATTTAAAGAGGGTGGCATAAGGGCTTGGGTACAGAGAGTGTCTGAGTAGCTGGGTTCTCAGTGCGCATTTCCTGTTTTTTCACAGATAAGTTTCTTTAGGGGGAATATTACATTCTTCCATAATTTGATTGAAAGGCTTAATTTTATGTTCCACTAATATATTTTTAAATTTCCTTATTCCCCCAGTCTTCCAGGTATCTATTTTTATATTATCTAACATATCTAAAATGGTAGAAAATGGAAGCACATCTATTATTGTATTTCTGAGTCCTATGTTAATTGTGAATTTATCCCACCAGCTCATTAATTCTTTAAATATCTGTGATTTAGTTTGTGTCTCTTTAATACATTTTTTATTCAAGTCTAAGACCCAGAATAGTGATCATAGATTACATACCCCAGTTTTAGCTTTTTCGATTGTGACAAACTCCCCCTTTTAAGGGGAGTTTGTCACATCCATTTTGTACCATATTTCTTGATTTGCCGCATTGTTTTGAGAGAGCAATATGTGGAAAAGTCTGCTAGCCAGATAACATTGCAAAATTTCTGGACACCCCAAACCTCCATCTTGCCTTGACCTAGCCATATTTTTCATTTTAACCCTTGCTTTCTTCCCGCCCCATACAAAATTTAAAAAGGATGAGTGTAGTAGAGATAACCAGTTTTCTTGGAAGTTGAGACGGATCATTCTCCATAAATACAGCCATTTTCGTAAAATATATGCTTTTAGGATATTGAGTCTACCCGACCAAGAAAAACTCAATCCTTTCCAATCCCTTAGATTTTTATTGGTTTGTTTTAATTAGGGTAAGAAGTTGGCTTCTATTGGGTCTTTTAAATCTGAGGTTCTGGTTATGCCTAAATAACTTAGTCTGTCCTTATTTTCAGGGAGCCCGATATTTTGTACAAGAAAGTTAATTAATCCTTTGTTCATATTTTTAGCGATGAATATTGATTTCTCTAGGTTCATTTTATATTCTGAGACTTTTGAGTATTTATTGATCTCCTTCAGTAACTCTGGGACCAACATTTTTGGTTCCTCTAATGTTAATAAAATGTCGTCTGCATAGATATTTAGTTTTGTTTGTCTTAATGAGTTTATGAAACCTTTAATTTTTTTTGTTTTGTCTTATTGAAATCGCTAGAGGTTCTAACACCATTATGTACAATAAAGGGGAAAGAGGGCACCCTTGTCTTGTCCCATTTTCAATATTGAAGTTTTGTGATGTAAATCCTGACCCGGTGACCTTTGCTGATGGAGAGTTATATAGAGCGGATATAGCTTGTAGCATTAAAGTAGCGAACATGAAACCCCAACCAACCCTGTCAAATGCTTTCTCTGCGTCTATTGACAGTAACATTAGAGGGGTTCCACTGTTATCTAGTTCTTCTATTATGTTTATTATTTTTCTGAGATTGTTGATTGAGGACCTTCCTGGTATGAATCCTTGATCATTGTTGATTAATTGTGGTATAACTATTTTTAATCTTTCAGCAAGAATAGAAGATAAAATTTTAATGTCGGTATTGATTAGCGAAAAAGGTCTATAGTTGCCAATAAATTCTGGATCTTTATCTGCTTTCGGGATGGGGACAATATTCACTAGAAATAACTCTCCAGGACAGCCTCCTGTTCTCATTATATAGTTAAAGATATTAGAGAGTTCTCCTTTCAGTTGATCTTTCATTAATTTAAAAAATGTATTTGTAAAGCCATCTGGGCCTAGAGCAGTCTTTATTTTAAGCTTATGTATTGATTTACTAACTTCTACTTCTGTTATGGGCTGGTTTATTAGTTTAAATGGTCAGGTAGGATTTTTGGCATATGTATGTATTGGAAAAATTTCTCAATCTCTTCTTCCCTGCCGTATATTTCTTCTGGAAGGTTATATAGATCTTGATAAAATCTTTCAAACGCTCTTCCTATTTTTCCTGAGGCCATTAAATAAGTTTCTTTATCTTTTATATTGTATATTACTCTTTTGTGTTTCTCTTTTTTCAGTTTGTTAGTCATTAGTGCCTCTGGCTTATTGCCCTTTAGATATCACTTGGATTGTAATGATTCTAACTGTTTATCTGCTTTGTTCATTAACTGGTTGTTTATCTGTTTTTCTGTTTCTGCAATCTTCCTTGCTATTTGTGTAGAGGGTGTTAATTTGTTCTGCCTTTTATAATCACTTAGTGTTATATATAGTTTGAAAAGAGGTAGCATATGTCCCTTTAGCCCTTCCCTGTCCGTGTTCATGTCCGCTGGCCGGCTGTTCCTCCTACGTCCGTTGGCAATACAGGCGTGCGGCGTGTGGCCACCGCGGGAGCCCCCCCGCAGTAGTGAGAGCCGCCGCCATGTGGCGGGGATGACCCCCACCGGCCGGGGGGAGGGGGGGAAGCGGGGCTGTGCCCTGAGCTGCGTGACTGCTCCATGCATGGAGGTTTCACTTGTGTAGCGTCTCCTGTCTGGGTGTCTCCATGGAGTGTATCTCCGCATTGCTGACTGCATTCATCGGCCGTTTGAGTTCAGGCTTGTTGCAGCGTATAGGCCGTGGATGGCAGGGTCCGCTCACCCGATGTGCGATAGGTTTCTTGCATGCATTGAATTAAACCTGGGGTCATTCTCCGTTCAATGGTAGTGGAGAAGCCGACCCAGAAGCGGTCAGTATCGGCATTTTGCGCCCTTTTCACGGGTTCAGATCTGGAGCCAAATCAGATCGGCGCCCCGGCCCCATCCCCGGAATACTTTTTAACCATGGTTTGTGATGGCAACTGGACTGATCTATAATGGTATTTGTGCATACTTTTAAAAAAAACCTTTTTGAATAGAGCCATCTTGAATAGAAATATGCCCTAGAAGGGCAAAAATTGGATTCATTTTTTAGGCTGGTTCTAACTACGGAGGGGTTGGTGTTTCATGTGGGATTGAGATTGCATTTTTCAGGATTTGAGTTTGTGTTATTGATAAAAAAATCTTTTTATGGTGGCTTTCCTTACAAACTTATTGATGTCTAAAAAAGTTTAGAAAGGTTTAAAAGGGTGGTGTGGGTGCATATTTTAAGCCTTTACTTAAAACTGAATTTTGGGTAGATGTACTTTCTGTGGTCAAACCTTTGTCTTTGTGGTCTTGGGGTGATGTTCTTTGTGAATTGTCTGTGTATAGGGTGGTTATAAGTTGTTGCAGAAGTATTTGTTTGGTTAGGGTAGTCTGGTGATTGTGTAAAGTGTTTTGTTGTTTGTTGAAATGGTTTTCAATATTTATGTGGTGACTATCTTCTAGGTGATTGATAATATTTGGTGTTAACTTTGTAATAGTGTTTTGGAGTTTTTTGTATCTATTTTGTGAGTGGTTTCTAGCAGGAAAGTGGTGGTGGGGATTGTGTGCTTTCTTTTGTCACGGATATATTTATTAATTTTAATATGTTTTGTGTCTGTTTCCACTTTTTTAATGTTGCTTTGGATGAGGATGGAGTTTTGTTTATAGGTTTGGGTTTCGCTAAATGGTAGAGGTTTATCCGTGAGATTGTTAATTTCAATGTCTAGAACAGAAAGCTTTTTGTAATTAGAGTTTCCATGAGTGCACAGTATAAATTTTTTGAACCACTCGTTAATAAATTCGTCATCGTCTTGATCTGAGGTAGGTAATTTGTGCAGTCTTAGAACTCTTGGAGTGATTTGTTCATCTATATATTTCTTCTCCCATTTTAGTTTATTTCAGAGGATAGAGATTTTTCAAATTTTCTGAAAAGTTCTTGTTGGATAAAAAGTTATGTGGTTATTTTGTACAGGGCTACTGTTAGTTGTTTAGGGTTTGATACAGACACCTCTACCAGGCAGCCAGTTCATATATGCACGAACATAACTTTAGTTTTACCGAACCGATCTGAGCGCTTTATGGATATGTTGTGTGCTCAGATCGGGCTATTCAGAAATATTTGTGGGGTTCCGATGCTGTTGTCATGTATTTATGTGATATGTAAAAATTGTATGTAAGTTTTCCTATTTGAGAGATAATTGGATTAGCTTAGGGCTCAATTATCTCTCAAACACAATGGTTTGTGGGAAGGAAACCCCTGTGATTTTGTATTAGATACACCATGCTGGGGGCACTGCATAAAAAGCCGAGTGTGGCCTAATAAAGTTCAGATTGCTGCTTTTACCCAATACGACTGGTTGCGTCCATTATATTGGGGAAACTCTACACAAAGGGAATACCTTCACTATATTCAGCACATCTGGACTTAGGACTAGTGGAGCATTGAAGGAATAACAGCAATCAACTCACAAACCCATGACACTGGTGTCAGAAGCAGAATCCTCCATACAAACCAAGTCCAGCAAGGAATTCCATCGGAAAGCCAACAGAGACAAAGATGGCAGAGAACTATAGGCAATTAACTGTAGCCACCGTACAAGAACTAATGGCAGAAAAGGGACAAGACCCAGTGGGACTAAAGAAACCTGAACTAATTCAGCTCTAGTGATCCTAGATCAAGATGGATCACCCAATCCAGCCAACGACCCATCCAATTTCCTGACGCCCTAGACGACCTCCGATGAGCTCTTCAGGTGAGTGAACGACTCACCTTCTACGGGCCAAACTTCCCCCCATGAGGTGTTAGACTGGATCATGGCAGCAGCAGAGAAAGAACGAGCCGAGGAACTGGCCATTAGCAGAGTCACAGCTACAGCCAGCATACCAGATGAGGTGCGATCCCGCTGAAGTTCCAGCTCCCACAGCAGCATCAAGGTCACACACAAGTCCTTTAAGACCTTCGATGACCAAGTGGGAGACATCGACGGGTTCCTACAGGACTTCGAATGGCAGTGCCAACTACACCAGGAGGAACTCCTTGAATGGGTCCCAATCCTGGTAGGGAAACTGACTGGCAGAGCAGCAAAGACATACAGGGCAATACCAGAGGAATGGAACTGAGACGACTACTGGTATGGTACGCCATCATCCCAGACACGTACAGCCGAAAGTTCAGAGAAGCTAGGCTAGGACCAAGAGACACTCACACTGAATAAACTCACCGAATGAGCCGAGCCGCATGAAAATAGCTCCAGGGGTGCACGGCAAAGACCCTGGAAGACGGGCTTCAGCAAATATTACTGGAAATTTTTTTGCCAACACCACCCAGGATGTACAGGACTGGGTAATAGATTACCCTGTACCCTAGAAGCCACTGCTCAACTTATAGACTGGTTCGTAGATTCCAGGCAACCCATAAACCTCCACTCAGGAACACCGCCTGCCTATTCTTCCTGAACTGTTCCGTTGGTTACCCAGCCACTGAAAAAAGCTCCAAGACCCGCAGCCAGAGAACCACACCCTCCACCATGGCTAACTTTACCCAAAGCCGCTGTTTACGTTGTAACCAACCTGGGCATATTGAGCGGAACTGTACGATGCCCCAACCCACAACCACTGGAACTGGGTACGCTACTGCCCATGGTCCTTACGCCCCTGACAATCCCACTGTGTAAACTACCTCCGCGACCACCCCCACTCTTCACCTGAACTGCACATTAGAGACTATGGGGAACATCACAAGGACCACTTTTCCTCCAATGAAACAGACGACTTTGGGCACTACAACAAGCCGGCATTTGACCATAGAGAACACCACTATCAACCAGTGAAAGTGAATGGACAATTAACCAAAGGACTTTGAGACTCTGGTGCCACCCTCAAGCTAGTACAGACTGATGCACTAGCATCCACCCAACCCCTGGATCGACAAGTAGACCTAATCCCGACCCTCTCTCACTGACCGAGACTATTGACTGGTCTCCCCCCCCCCAAGTGACTTTAGTAATTTGACCCTTCAACTCGACCTTGAACCAATACCAAGACTGAGTTGCCTTTGGTGAGATAGGTCCATTCTCTGACCAAATTTTGTGGCCTACTGTACCGGTCCACCCCCAGAAACACTTGGGGCACCACCGCTGTCCCCATATTCCAATTGCTAGTCCCATCCCCACACTGATTGGACTTGCTTAAGCTGGCCCACAAAGCCTTCCTAGCCAGACACTTGGGATCTAAACAGACCGAGTACTGGCTATCCTGTACCCTGAGGCAGTAGCCTTGTCCAACATCACTGCAGAAATGATAGCAGATGCCTAACTCAAAATATTTGCTTGAGTAGGCTTTCCACAAGAGATTCTATCTGATCAAGGGACCCAGTTCACTTCAGATCTCCTGAACCAGGTCTGGACCCTCTGCAAAGTCAAATCACTACTAACCACCCCTTATCACCCACAGACTAACAGGCTTTGTGAGAGGTCCAATGGGACCCTCAAACAAATGCTCTGGAAGTTTACCGTCCAACATATGGATTGGGAATGGTACCTCCCCCACTTCCTCTGCGCTTATAGAGAAGTGCCCCAAGAATCCACGGGATTCTCCCCCTTCGAACTTCTGTATGGACGCAGAGTTCGGGGACCCCTTAATATCCTGAGAGAATATTGGGAAGGGAAATGTGCCCCTGAAGAGACTCCTGCTATCATGTATGTCGTCCAGCTCCGGGAGAAACTCAAACCGTTGATGGGACTAGCCCATGAGAATCTCCAGGCTGCTCAGACCCGACAGAAAACCCACTACGACCAACACGCCAAGCCCCAAGAGTTCATGGTAGGACAGCGGGTACTCATGTTATGGCCCACTAGGCAGAACAAGCTACAGGCTGCCTTGGAAGGACGCTACGAGATTGTAGAAAGAGGGGGGGGGGCACTTATGTAATTGCCAAGGGAGACCAAACTCATACCCAACGCATATATCAAAGAAACATGCCTAAAGCGCACTTAGAACATGCTGCAGATATTTCTGTCATTTGCACGCCATCCCACAGAGAGTCAGGGGACCAAGCGATCCCAGACCTACTGGCTGAAACCCGGAATGGGAATGACCTCATGCAGGTTCAACTAGGACCCCAACTTAGCCCTGAGGATCAGTCCCAAATACAAGCTGTCCTGCAGTAACAACCCCACTTGTTCTCTGGACGGCCTGGGATCACCACATTAGCACATCATGTGGTCGAGACCCCTGGCCAGGCTCCCCTCTGCCAACCCGCCTATAGAGTACCCAAAGCTGTCAGAGGGCATTTTTGTCAAGAGCTCAACGAGATGCAAGCCCTTGGCATTCTAGAAGATTCTTACAGCCCCTGGGCCTTTCCAGTGGTGTTAGTGCCCAAAAAGGATGGCACCACCAGGTTCTGTGTCGATTATGAGCGTCTCAATGAGAAAGCCACTACCGATGCCTACCCCATGCCCCGAGTGGATGGACTCCTTGACCGCCTATCTAGCGCTGCTTGGGTCTCTATCCTCGACCTGAGCAGGGGGTACTGGCAAATTCCCCTAACTGTTGAAGCCATTCCCAAATCGACCTTCATCACCCCATTCGGCAAAGTAAGAAGCAAGTGTTATCCTTCTTGGGCACGGCCGAGTACTAATGCAAGTTCATTCCCCATTATAGCGAGACTGCCAGGCCCCTGACGGATCTGACCAAGAAATCCCTACCCCAGGTGGTCCTGTAGTCCCTCGAGTGCCAGCTTGCTTTCTTCACCCTGAAAGCTGCCCTAGGAAAAGCCCCTGTGCTAGCCGCTCCAAACTTTATCAAGCATTTTCTAGTCCATATGGACCCTTCCATGTATGGACACGGAGCAGAATTGAGCCAGGTGATTGAGGATGGAGAAGAGCTCCCCATGGCCTACCAAAGCCAAAAATTGCTAGACCGAGAAGTAGGGTATAATAATTAAGTGAAAAGTGTACAGAAGTATTAGCGCTTAAAAACTTAAATAAAGGCAAACTTAAATAAAGGCAGCACACCTATAGACTAGGGCTCCCTCACTGGCCCTATAGGTATATAGGTATAAGGAAGTAGAAGGGGGCGCCACAGAGATAATATGTACAATTAAATATAAGCAAGTAGTAATATAGAAATAAAAAATGATATATAATACAGAGAGAGAACAATAAAAATAATAATATATATAAATAACAGTCCAAAAAGAGTCCAGTAAAACCTTAGGATGAGAGAACAATCAAAGTTCTATCTGAGGTATCTGAGGTAGAGACGTCTATAGAGTAGTGGGATCAAGAGGTTTGGGGGAACTATATGAAAGAGAAAAGAAAATCTAATAGTGCTATAAAACCCAAATAGGTAGCAGCCAATAAAAAGGTCTATATGGTCCTACTCACGTTTTTGAGAGCTACAAACTAGCTCTAGTATAAACAGCGTACAGTGGTATAATCCCCACTTATGGGATAAGTGAGGGAGTGTTGTAAGTAGATATCTTGTCAGATGGGGACCAAATACAACATAAAAAACAACAATAGTGCTCACTGTGATAAAACCAGGAGAGTGTATAAAAATACCAAATGGTTACTCACATTTAATTGGGCAGACGTACTGCTCAATGATAGGGCGTAAGTGGTATAATCCCACCAAGGATGCTTTGGAGTAGTATCTCTCTAGAACAAGTAAAACTCAGATGGCAAGTAGTAAAATAATAAAAATGGTAAAAAATATAAAATGGCCAACTCACAACAAAGAAAGTGGCCAAAATACCTTTATTAACATACAGTTAGTTAAACCTTCCACAACACGTTTCTCCCCTTAGGGCTTTCTCAAGTACATAAAAACATGTACCTGACACAACTGGCTTTATATAGGCCTCAAATTACTTAATTTTTGGTGCCAAAATGACGTCATGGTCACTTTTTCCCCCCATAACTTTATTATAGAACATGTATCATGTTAGGGAGGGCAATAAAACTTGTTTGAGCCATATTAGGGATGACAATAAAAAACTGTGGAAGGAGGGGAGCAGCCATATTGGGAGGGGACACGGAGAAGGGGAAACTAGATAAATCTAATAGAAAAAGAGTGAGTGATGGGGAGAAAGCCTAATAAATAACAGCTGATAACAATACTAAACAACAAAAGGGACTAGTAAACTAGTTGGGTAAAGAAATAAAGTACATAAGGGATAAACCACAAAACATATATATAAATGAATGAATAAAACAGATATGTAACAGAAAGCAAGTGCAAATATGGTTACTGAGACCAGGGTTTTGTAGCATACATTTTAAAACATGATAGTTTAAGATTGTAATAAAAATAAATATACATGTGGGTAATTCCTGCTTTAACCCAGTTTGCCAGTGGTAAGTCTGGGGTCGTGGCCTTTAAGGTGGTCAGGGGTGCCTGGGCATGGAAATTTTTTTTGCAATCTAGTGTGTTCATGAACTTGTCCCATACACTAATCGTATATGATGTGGTGGGGAACTAGTTTAGTTTAGGCGGTCAAAGGTGTTTGGGTGTCCACATTAAGTCAACCAGATTGTGTTCTGGCAGTTGTGTCCTTTCCTTTTTTGGTGTGTGCGTGTAGTATTGTGCTGGGTACCCTGGGTTTCTTGTTGCACCAAATAAATGAGTTACATGTTGTTTGTAATGCTTTGAGTATAGATTGTGAAACCTTAAGGGGCAGCATCTGGAATACATACAGTATTTTGGGTAATATAGACATTTTATATGCATTAATTTTCCCTAGCCAGGACAGGTGTGTGTGTGACCATTTCAAAAGTTCTGTTTTGCATTGTTGTGGTAGTGGCAGATAGTTATTTTTTATTATTGCGGCAATAGATGTCCTGATTTTTATGCCCAGGTATGTGAGGGAGGAGGACCTCCAGTCAAATTGGTACTGTTCTTTCATGTGTTGCTGTTTCTCTCGTGACATGCAGATCAGTAACGCCTGTGTTTTGTCTTGGTTGAGTTTATAGTGGGAGACCTGACCAAATTCTTTGAGAGTTTGCATGAGGTGTGGGAGGGATTGTTCTGGGCTTTCCAATGAGACTAAAACATCATCGGCGAACAGTGACAATTTATGTTCTTTGCCTAATACCCCGATTCCTTTGATTCGTGGGTGTGCGTATTTTTACGCATTTATCTGAGGTGAACCCTCCATTCGATACTCTGGCTGCTGGGTTACTGTAAAGTGCACCTATCCCTTTGATTGTCTCGGACGGGAAGCCATATTTCTACAATACTTTCGACATGTATGCCCAGTTGAGGTGGTCAAAGGCCTTCTCTGCATCTAGTGCTAGGAGAAGGCCCTCGGTCGCATGTCCCTCTGCTGCAGCCAGTATAGTGAG
>OW240923.1:60558498-60671823 GCA_933207985.1 Pelobates cultripes
AAAGGAAATAATGCCTACATTGCAGTATATTTGCCAACTATAAGCTGTGTTAGTGAAAACATGAATTAACTAACCTTTGGTTGGAAGAGTTTATGTGAGTCTAAATATACTGAAGATTCAGAGCCTATTATATTTCTTAGAGTTTAGTGAGGTGTTATGTGTAGAAAAGGTATAGATGTCTGCAAAAACATACACTCTCTCTCTCTCTCTCTCTCTCTCTCTCTCTCTAGCACATTTATTGAAACAAGCAACATATAAGGGTTATTTAATGAAGCGGGAATTGTTTAGGATTTAAAGTTAATTTCAAATGCATGGCAAAAATAGCTAAACTAGAAAATTAATTTAAGCTTCCAGAACATTACTTTGATCTTACATTTTAAATTCCCTTTGGATTTACTTTGCATTTCTGACCATTCTAACTTTAACAAATAACACTGATAGTTAAGTACTGTAAGAAAAGTATAAAAAAGTTTCTGTATTTAGGATAACACTCACAAGACCCACATAAGGTCAGGACATGCCATGCTACACCTCTTCACTCCTGGCAAATGGTGGCTATTAGCAAGTTTGACCTCTAAGAGAACATGTGAAAAGACGAGGTATAATTTATCATTTGAAATACAAATTGCAAACCTTCATAATAAAAAGCAGTGGTAAACCAAATTCAAACCAAATTCTAAATTGATTAAAACAGGCCAATAACTCCATGGTCATACCATCCTATATATTCATAAATTTAAATTGTAAAGTTTTAGACTTTGTAAATGTTGAGGGCCCTACGTGAATCTCCAGTCAATTTTGACTGTGGTTATGTTTCATGTTTGTGCATGATTTATTCCAGTTTCTTTTGCATATGGATTTATATGACTTGCTACTTATGATTAATGGTATTACACTATCACAAGGCTATTCACTAAACCATAGCTGCCAAGTGTGCCTGTTTAGGAGGGACTGTCCCTATTTTGGTCCCAAATCCTACTTTCCCTTTTCTTTGTCCAGGGGCGGATCCAGAACTTAATCTCAGGAGGGGCACTGGTAGATTATTTAAAGAAGCAATCCAGGCACAATAACCACTATTCGGGTGCAGAATGTGTGTGTATTGGAGGCAGTGTTGTGTGTATATTGGGGAGCAGTGTTTGTATTGGGGAGCAGTGTGTGTGTGTGTATTTAGGGAGGGTGTGTGTATTGGGGGCAGTGTTGTGTGTGTATTTAGGGAGGGTGTGTGTATTGGGGGGCAGTGTGTGTGTATTGAGGGCAGTGTGTATTTGGGGGCAGTTTGTGTGTGTATTGGGGCAGTGTGTGTGTGTATTGCGGATCAGTGTGTGTGTGTGTAATGGGGCAGTTTGTGTGTGGGGAGTTATTATGGGTTGCGAGGCAGATAAATAAATTAATATATTTGTTGTTTTTTTGGTTTTTTTAATTAAAATAAATCATTTTTATATCACCCCTCCCTTCTTACCCATGCTGAGGGAGGGGGGATATTTCCCGCACTCCCTGGTGGTCTGGTGGAGAATCTCTAGTGGTCCTAGTGGTGAGAGTGAACTCTAGCCTGCAGCTCCTGAGGCTAGAGTTCACTCTCATGAGAATGGAGCGTTGCCATGGTAATCGCGGCAACGCTCTGTGCTAGCGAGAGGAGGACCCAGAGGAGCTGAAGGTTGAGCTCCAGGATCCTCTCTCCCTTCCCTGCCAGCTGCCGGCAAAGTTTCTGCGGACCAGTGAGAGAGATCACTGATCTCCCCTCTGGTCCGTGAAGGCACCCAGTAGGGCTGGCAGGGGAGAGCAAGGTACTGTTGTTTCTTGGGGGGAGGGGGAGAGGGGAAATTTCCCCGTTGCCCCCCATGCCCATCCCCCCGGATCCGCCTGTGTCTCTGTCCTTGTGTCCCTATTTTCTAGAGCAGGGGTAGGCAACCTACAGCACTAGTGCCATGCACGGCACTCAAGGTGTCTTTGCACGGCACTCAAGGCTGCTAGAGCCAAACAGGCTCTGTCCTGTTAGGAGTCCCAGTAAAACTTCAGATAACTGCTAATACGAAGAGTTGGTGAAGGACAATCCTCAATGTATGCATTGCAGCACATAGAGGAAGTTATCTCAGATCACTTCCTCCCAGCACTTGTGAATGGGAATCCACACTGTAGCAGAGCAGCCTGCAGCTGCTGTTGCAGCTCCTATACTTGAGCTATACCTGTCCGGCCTGGTCCCCACTGGAACCTAGGGAAGCCACACTGCCAGATATACACAGAAATGCAGAATAACCCTCCCATCATACAAATAATACGAACAGCCCACACACAAACATACACACAATCCCCACAAACGCAACACCACTAACAATCCACATATATGAACACAACCCAGCATGCAGCCTGTCACATGCAATAACCCAAACAGCCCCCACACACTACCAAACACACAATGTGACATATCCATCCACACACAATTCCACAAGCAGCCCTCATACACAGCCCACATTCATATATATCATACACGATACCATAAACTACTAATGAACATATACAATATAATAGCTCATATACGCACAAATACAACAATACAAAACAATTACAGTAAAAAAATAACACAAGCAAAATAAGGCAGCATACACACCTCAATTTTAAAAAATAGGATCGGCACGCTATGGGACATCAAAATCCTATATCGGCACAGTGCTACTAAAAGGTTACCTACCCCTGTTCTAGAGGTTCCATATTGTTGTTGTGTCTTGAGTGTATAATAGAGTACCACAGCAATAATATTCACAGTTATGTGTCCTTGAATAACAATAAAGGTATTAAAAAATCAGTCTGTGTAAATTAGATACATTGTTCTGTTCTAAATTGCAGTTTAAAACCTTTAGTATTGAGACTATTGTATACGCTCTGAACCAAAACAAAACTTGGAATTTGAGCTATGTTTGTTCAACCACAATTTACCTCTTTCGTATTAGGTGCACCCACACTTTTTATATAGCATGCTGTTCAGGAAAAATAGGGCTTTTATGTCACATCAAATATTTATATATGAAACAAAATTTTAAATTAATAAAATCTAAATCAAGTGTGAGAAATTAAGAAATGTTATTTTCCAAGTTTTGCATGCCATTTTACCGTATATCCTCATCTATAAGTCAATCTCATCTATAAGTCAAGTGCATTTGTTTGACCAACAATTGTGAAATATGCTATGCAGGGCCGCCACCAGAAATTTTGGGGCCCCTGACAAAGCACAAGGTCTGGGCCCCCCACGTGTGTGTTAGTGTAATAAATGCAGAGTGTGTGTCAGTGTAGTGGATGCAGTGTGTGTTAGTGTAGTGAATGCAGTTTGTGTGTCAGTGTAGTGAATGCAGAGTGTGTGTAAGTGTAGTGAATGCAGTGTGTTTGTTAGTGTAATGAATGCAGAGTGTGTGTGTTAGTGTAGTGGATGCAGAGTGTGTTAGAGTAGTGGATGCAGTGTGTTAGTGTTGTGGATGCAGTGTGTGTGTTAGTGTAGTGAATGTAGTGTGTGTGTTAGTGTACTGGATGCAGTGTGTGTGTTAGTGTTGTGGATTCAGTGTGTGTGTGTTAGTGTAGTGAATGCAGTGTGTGTTAGTGCAGTGAATGCAGTGTGTGTTTTAGTGTAGTAGATGCAGAGTGTGTGTTAGTGTAATGAATGCAGTGTGTGTGTTAGTGTAGTGAATGCAGTGTGTGTGTTAATGTAGTGGATGCAGTGTGTGTTAGTGTAGTGGATGCAGAGTGTGCGTCAGTGTAATGAATGCAGAGTGTGTGTCAGTGTAGTGGATGCAGAGGGTATGTTAGTGTAATGGATGCAGTGTGTGTGTTAGTGTAGTGAATGCAGTGTGTGTGTCAGTGTAGTGGATGCAGAGTGTGTGTCAGTGTAATGAATGCAGTGTGTGTGTTAGTGTAATGAATGCAGAGTGTGTGTCAGTGTAGTGGATGCAGACTGTGTGTTAGTGTAGTGGATGCAGTGTGTGTGTGTTAGTGTAGTGGATGCAGTGTGTGTGTTAGTGTAGTAAATGCAGTGTGTGTATTAGTGCAGTGAATGCAGTGTGTGTGTCAGTGTAGTGAATGCAGAGTGTGTGTTAGTGTAATGAATGCAGTGTGTGTGTTAGTGTAGTGAATGCAGTGTGTGTTAGTGTAATGGATGCAGTGTGTGTTAGTGCAGTGAATGCAGTGTGTGTTTTAGTGTAGTGGATGGAGATTGTGTGTCAGTGTAGTGGATGCAGATTGTGTGTCAGTGTAATGAATGCAGAGTGTGTGTTAGTGTAGTGAATGCAGTGTGTATGTTAGTGCAGTGAATGCAGTGTGTGTGTTAGTGTAATGAATGTCGTGTGTGTGTGTTAGTGTAGTGAATGCAGTGTGTGTATTAGTGTAGTGGATGCAGTGTGTGTGTTAGTGTAATGAATGCAGAGTGTGTGTCAGTGTAGTGGATGCAGAGTGTGTGTTAGTGTATAGTGGATGCAGTGTGTGTGTTAGTGTAGTGGATGCAGTGTGTGTGTTGGTGCAGTGAATGCAGTGTGTGTGTCAGTGTAATGGTGCAGGTGTGTGTTGGGTGTGTGAATGCAGTGTGTGTGTGTTAGTGTGTGAATGCAGTGTGTGTGTTGTGCTTGGTGGATCAGTGTGTGTTAGTGCTTGGTGGATGCAGGTGTGTGGTGGTGTGTACAGTGTGTTAGTGTAGTGAATGCAGTGTGTGTGTTAATGTAGTGGATGCAGTGTGTGTTAGTGTAGTGGATGCAGAGTGTGCGTCAGTGTAATGAATGCAGAGTGTGTGTCAGTGTAGTGGATGCAGAGGGTATGTTAGTGTAATGGATGCAGTGTGTGTGTTAGTGTAGTGAATGCAGTGTGTGTGTCAGTGTAGTGGATGCAGAGTGTGTGTCAGTGTAATGAATGCAGTGTGTGTGTTAGTGTAATGAATGCAGAGTGTGTGTCAGTGTAGTGGATGCAGACTGTGTGTTAGTGTAGTGGATGCAGTGTGTGTGTGTTAGTGTAGTGGATGCAGTGTGTGTGTTAGTGTAGTAAATGCAGTGTGTGTATTAGTGCAGTGAATGCAGTGTGTGTGTCAGTGTAGTGAATGCAGAGTGTGTGTTAGTGTAATGAATGCAGTGTGTGTGTTAGTGTAGTGAATGCAGTGTGTGTTAGTGTAATGGATGCAGTGTGTGTTAGTGCAGTGAATGCAGTGTGTGTTTTAGTGTAGTGGATGGAGATTGTGTGTCAGTGTAGTGGATGCAGATTGTGTGTCAGTGTAATGAATGCAGAGTGTGTGTTAGTGTAGTGAATGCAGTGTGTATGTTAGTGCAGTGAATGCAGTGTGTGTGTTAGTGTAATGAATGTCGTGTGTGTGTGTTAGTGTAGTGAATGCAGTGTGTGTATTAGTGTAGTGGATGCAGTGTGTGTGTTAGTGTAATGAATGCAGAGTGTGTGTCAGTGTAGTGGATGCAGAGTGTGTGTTAGTGTATAGTGGATGCAGTGTGTGTGTTAGTGTAGTGGATGCAGTGTGTGTGTTAGTGCAGTGAATGCAGTGTGTGTGTCAGTGTAATGAATGCAGAGTGTGTGTGAGTGTAGTGAATGCAGTGTGTGTGTTGGTGTAGTGGATGCAGTGTGTGTTAGTGCAGTGAATGCAGTGTGTGTGTTAGTGTAGTGAATGCAGTGTGTGTTAGTGTAGTGGATGCAGTGTGTGTGTTAGTGTAGTGGATGCAGATTGTGTGTCAGTGTAATGAATGCAGAGTGTGTGTTAGTGTAGTGAATGCAGTGTGTGTTAGTGCAGTGAATGCAGTGTGTGTGTTAGTGTAATGAATGCAGTGTGTGTGTTAGTGTAGTGGATGCAGTGTGTGTGTGTGTTAGTGTAGTGGATGCAGAGTGTGTGTCAGTGTAATGAATGCAGAGTGTGTGTCAGTGTACTGGATGCAGAGTGTGTGTTAGTGTAGTGGATGAAGTGTGTGTGTTAGTGCAGTGAATGCAGTGTTTGTGTTAGTGTAGTGAATGCAGTGTGTGTGTCAGTGTAATGAATGCAGAGTGTGTGTCAGTGTAGTGAATGCAGAGTGTGTGTTAGTGTAATGAATGCAGTGTATGTGTTAGTGAAGTGGATGCAGTGTGTGTTAGTGAAGTGGATGCAGTGTGTGTGTTAGTATAGTGAATGCAGTGTGTGTGTTAGTGTAGTGGATGCAGAGTGTGTGTCAGTGTAATGAATGCAGAGTGTGTGTTAGTGTAGTGGATGCAGTGTATGTGTTAGTGTAGTGGATGCAGTGTGTGTTAGTGTAATGAATGCAGAGTGTGTGTCAGTGTAGTGAATGCAGTGTGTGTGTCAGTGTTTTGGATGCAGTGTGTGTGTTAGTGCAGTGAATGCAGTGTGTGTTAGTATAGTGAATGCAGAGTGTGTGTCAGTGTAGTGGGTGCAGTGTGTGTGTGTGTCAGTGTAGTGAATGCAGAGTGTGTGTCACTGTAGTGAATGCAATGTGTGTGTTAGTGTAATGAATGCAGAGTGTGTCAGTGTAATGAATGCAGTGTGTGTTAGTGTAATGAATGCAGAGTGTGTGTCAGTGTAGTGAATGCAGTGTGTGTGTTAGTGTAATGAATGCTGTGTGTGTGTCAGTGTAGTGGATGCAGTGTGTGTGTCAGTGTAGTGGATGCAGAGTGTGTGTTAGTGCAGTGGATGCCGTGTGTGTGTTAGTGTAGTGGATGCAGTGTGTGTGTTAGTGTAGTCAATGCAGTGTGTGTGTTAGGGCAGTGGATGCAGTGTTTGTGTTAGTGCAGTGAATGCAGTGTGTGTGTTATCGCTATATATATGTGCAGAGAGTAATTGTGGGGCCCTGGACTGCCAAAGCAGTCCGGGCCCCCCAAGCCCGCCGGGCATGTGACAACCGTCATGGTTGTCACCCCCTGATGGCGGCCCTGATGCTATGACTTGTGGTCGAGGGTACATGTTCCCTTCTTTGTTACCGAACAGACTCTGTGTGGTCCCTCTTGTTAACACCTTGTAATCACCGACCACTCCTGGCTGTTAACCACAAACAAGCATTCCCTAAGTGGCCGCCATTTGTATATACGAACACACGTGTTCAAACAAACTTGTGGGATTTTTGAAACAGCAATATCCTAAAAAGACAGTACAGTTATACAAAGCATCTGTACAAAACACACACACACACACATACAGAGACACGCACACATACATACAGAGACACACACATGCACACATACATACAGAGACACACACATACACACATACATACACACATAAAGAGACACACACACACACACATACAGATACACACACACACATACAGAGACACACACACATACAGACACACACACACACACATACAGAGACACAGACACACACATACACACATACATACACAGAGACACAGACACACATATACATACAGATACACACACACAGAGACACAGACACACACACATACATACACACATACAGAGACACACACACACACGTACATACAGAGACACACACACACATACATACAGATACACACACACATACACACATACAAAGACACACACACAGAGACACACACACATACACAAAATGTTTCCTACCTTTTGTGACTTTCCCTGGGGTCAAGTGGTGGCTCAGTCTGATGGGAGTCCTCCTTCCTGCTTCCTCCCATGCCGGCTCTCTGTATGCTGGGAGGAGTGAACGGGGAGTCACTTCCTCCCAGCAGTGATGTTAAAGCGCCTACCATTGACCGGGCCCCCTGATAATCCATATCCATTGGGTGGCCCTGACAGCATGGGCCACCCGATGGACCCCTTAACATGCGGTCCCGGTGGTTTGCCGCACGGGCCAGGTGCCGCAAAACGTGGCAGCTGGTACCCAGTCGCGGGGGCCCCCTGGAGTGACGGGCCCGGTCGCAGCTGCAACCCCTGCAACCGCGGTATGTATACCACTGGTTTCATATACAATGTTCTTGTTCTAAATTGCATTTTAGTTACATAAATTATTATTAGTCAGTCAAATTTTCTCAGGACAGTCCTGACTCACACCCCTAAAATTAAAGTGTCCCTCTTTCTCTGTTTGAAATGAGCTGGAGCCAGATTTGTTTCTTAATAGCGGAAAAACCACAAGCAAATACGTTTTATGTTTACATTAATTGATTATTGGATATAAAGGTGTTAAATCTTTCATCCACTTTCTTTGCACTTGTGTTTTTTTTTTTTTACAATAAAGCATATTCATAAAAATGCTGTCTCATTGGGAAACTTTAAAGGAACACTATAGGGTCAGAACATGTATTCCTGACCCTATAGTGTTAAAACCACCCTTTTAAATGCCCCCGTCCCCACGCTTGCTCCCTTAGAAAGAGTTAAAACATACCTTACATCCAGTTTGCCATGGGTCTGCAGGCGCTGGCCCCTCTCCTGATTTGCCCTCTTTGGATGACATAATTAGAACTAATGATTTCAGCCAATCCAATGCTTTCCCGATTGGCTGAGATCGTCAAGGAGGTGGTACGGGGCCAAAAAACGCCCTGGCAATCAGCATCTCCTCATAGAGATGCATTGAATCAATTGGGTACCCAGCTCCGTCTCCCAAGATAGCATATGTTTCAGTTTAGCTGTTGGTTTATCGTTGTGTAACATATAACAGATAGATATGATGCCCTTCCTATCCGGATCATGCAAAAATAGCTTTTCTAATGGTGATAATGCTAATGCATTATAATTTTTATCGGTTTCTGGTATATTGTATACTTCTTTTAGTTTCTCAATCATCAACTCACATTCGTACTTACATTCGGTCGACAGTCTATACTTGAATTGTAATCTGTCATACGACAGATTAGAATTACCTTGGAAAAAGTTGTCTATGTGATACAGTCCTTTAAGTGATGGTAAGTCTAAAGTTGGGATATAATGTTTTAAAGATTCAATTGGCATGGTTCTGTATAGTTTTGTCAAGTGACAGTTGTTTTTAAATACTATATCCCAGGCTTTGAGTGTGGTCTTAGTAGTTAGAAACATTTTAGTTACTCCAGGTCTCCTCACAGGGCTTAGCCAGGGTAGTTCCCTGTTACGCTACTTGGGGTGATTTGGATTGGAACTCAACTGCAGCTTGTAAACTCCCTAATTACAATAGTGAAGAAATGGAGAATCTTTAAAGTATCTATACTGTAGCTTTAAGAAAAGAGAGAATCACTGGTAACTTGATTCAACCGAAGTTTTAATAAGTGTTAAACTTAAATGAATTGCATTTAGGCAATAATCCAATAAGAAGAAGTGCAAGTAATCATCAACACAAAGTTCATTATTAAGTATTTCTTCAGAGATGCATTAAGTAACATTCTTTAAATTCATGAGAATAATCTTCAATAGAAACAATAAGCAAGTAGCTAAGAATATTTGCAGAGCAAGAACAGTTCATAGTGAATAAGCATGATGGGAGTTGTCCTCCATATAATTATTAGCTTGAAGCAATGAGTGTATTTGCAAAGCAAGAAACAGTTCATTAATAAATGATAATGTAGACTAATAGCTGAAAGATATACTTAAGGTTAATCTGAGTTGTCCTCCAATAGTTTAGGGATATGGTCCACTTGTAAAGTAAGTGAGTTTCCGTTCTCCAGTAATCCTCTATGACATGAAGCATACTTGTCTTAGTCCAGAAGGCTAGGATGACTTCAGAGTTTGTAGAGCATGCGTGTCCCAGGAGCCGGCGTGCATATTCAGAAGTAGGACCCACATTGCCAGAGCCTGTGGAGAGGTAAGTCTGGCGGAAGTAGCTCCCAGTATCACCAAGCACCCTCTCTCTGTCCTGGTCTCCCTAAATACAGTCAGAGCTGTGTCAGAGGGGGGCGGGGTCCGGCTCCGCACCAGCGGAGTGCCGAACCCAGAAGTGTTACCGCATGACATTCCCCAAGTTGGAAAGGGAGAATGGTGGATTTCTCCATCTCTATCCACCTTGGCTTATTTTTTTGACTATTAAAGCTTACAGCCGCTGCAGCGTTAGTTGCAAAGTGGTATTTTCTGAAATTTGGGACTCCAATGCCCCCATGCAATTTATGATGCTGCAGGGATGCAAGCCTAATTCTGCTGGGTTTGTTGTTCCAAATAAATTTTAGCATTATTGAGTGTATTTTGGTAAATAAGGACATTGGAACAGATAGAGGGATAGTTCTGAAATAGTACAAGATTTTTGGGAGGATTGACATTTTGATGGAGGCAATTCTTCCTAACTTCATACCTCTCCATCTCCTTTTGTAGGTCCGGCCATGCTCTCTTCAAATTATGAATATGCATATCAGGCAAATGCTTGCATAGGTTAATGCCTAAATATTCTAAGTAATCTCTCTTCAAGTTGAATGGATATGTTAGTCTTAATTCCTCCATGTCAGACTTATGCAAGTGGAAAGGTAGGGCCTGGGTCTTAGATATATTTAATTGCTGAAAAAGCATTCGACAGAGTCAGGTGGAAATATTTAGAAGCTGTTTTATCACACTATGGATTAGAAGGTTGGATAAAGAAAGCCATTATGGCTCTTTATGTAAACCCAGTTGCACGTACTATTGGACCTAATATTGTTGCTCCGTGGTTCCAACTTAAAAATGGGACTCGGCAAGGATGTCCTCTTTCACCACTACTTTATTATCTATCGAGCCACTGGCCGAAAATATTAGAAATAACAAGAAGATTAAAGGTTACAAAGTTATAGATGAAGATCAAAAAATCAGTCTATATGCTGACGATATTTTAATCACTGTTACAAACCCTGAAGCTCACTGGATCATATTATCGTATATACTCGAGTATAAGTCGAGTTTTTCAGCACATTTTTTGTGCTGAAAAACCCCCACTCGACTTATACTCGAGTTAATGTCTGTATTATGGCAACATACATTGCCATAATACAGACAAGGACCGCCGGGCTCATTACAAGCCCGGCGGTCCTGTTGGGGGCTGACAGTGAGCGGTTACTTACCTTCCTGCAGCTCCTGTCAGCTCCCTTCTCCTCCGTGCAGCTCTTCTGACAGCTCCCACTGTAAGTCTTGCAAGAGCCGCGGGGTCACCGCGGTTCTCGCAAAACTTACAGTGGGAGCTGACAGAGGAGCTGCACGGAGGAGAAGGGAGCTGACAGGAGCCACAGGAAAGGTAAGTAACCGCTCACTGTCAGCCCCCCTCCTACACAGCCCATGCCACTGGACCACCAGGGAGTGAGAGCCCCCCCTCCCTGGCAAGCTAACAAGCAGGGAGGGGGGACAAAAATTAAATTAAAAATAAATACAAAAAAAATACAATAAAAACTTAAAATAAAAAACTAAAAATATTAAAATAAAAGAAAAAAAAAATATTAAAAAAATAAAAAACTCAAATATTCAAATAAAAGAAAAGAAAAAAACTTACAATATTAAAATAAAAAATTATAATAAAAATGCCCTCCTTCCACCCAGTTCACACACACACAACACACACACTCATACAAACACACACTCTGCATTATATACACACACACTCATACAATCTGCATTCTACACACACACTCATACAAACACACACACACTCTGCATTATATACACACAGAGTGTGTGCGTATATAATGCAGAGTTTGTGTGTTTGTATGAGTGTGTGTGTAGAATGCAGATTGTTTATGAGTGTGTGTGTATATAATGCAGAGTGTGTGTTTGTATGAGTGTGTGTGTGTATATAATTCTAAAATCACAGAATTTCATAGCCCCAAGTTTTACCCTCGACTTATCCACGAGGCATAGCTTATTTCACAATTGTTGGTTACAAAACTACCCTCGACTTATACATGAGATCGACTTATACACGAGTATATACGGTATGCAGGAAATAGATTGATACAGTCTCATATCAAATTATAAATTAAATGTAAACAAATCCTTGATCTTAGATATTAATCTCGATAAAAAAACGCAACAAGAAATCAAAAACAGCTACGAATTTATTTGGGTCAAGGAAAGTATGGACTACCTAGGAATTAAAATTACTAGAGAGATAAATAGGATTATGGAAATAAACTTTCTGGCATTATTATTGGAGCTTAACAAATGGTTAAAAGATCGTAGAAATTTAGAAATTACCTTCTGGGGACGGATAAATGTGATTAATTCTTATGTAATACCAAAATGGAACTATATGTTTCAAATGCTACCGCTTCATATTTCGACCCACTGGCTTGAGTTAATACAAAAAAGCTTCACCCAATATATTTGGAAAGGTAAGAAGCCAAGATTAAAACAATCAATATTAGTACAAAATATATATAAAGGCGGACTTGCTTATCCATCCATAGTCAATAACTTTAAAGCAGCTACTATTCTGCATATCTACAGAATGCAAATAGAAGAAAATAAAAATGAGGGATGGTATAAGATGGAAATGAGAGCAGGAGAAGTTCCTAGCTTAGATTGTTTAATTTGGAACATAGATAAAATTTAAAAAAAAAAAAGAATATCCCAATGCTATCTTGACTCAACTATTAAAAAACTGGTTTAAAATAAAAAAAGCATTAAACAGAAAAAAAAGTCCCGAGCTATTTAGAATTAAATATCGTAGAAAACCAAGTGGAAGACTTAAATCTCAATAATTGGAAAAAATTAGGAATATTACGACTACAGCACTTATTGACAGAAGGAACAATCAAAACTTTTGCCCAAATAACAAGTCTATGTAATCTTCCATCTAGAGAAGTGTTTAATTTTCTTAGACTCAAAAGTTATATGTCCACACACCTTATTATACCAAAATCAAACGTAAGCAATTTGATTTATTATTCAACTAAAAAAAAATCAATAAACCACTCTCTAAAGCTTTAATATTAACCAAATCTAGTGTTAAGGATATAAATCCAACAGCCATACTAGCATGAAAAAAAGATTTGAGTATTGACATTGGTATGAAACAATGGGGTTCCTCAATGATAGATGTTAAGAAGAACATACATTCATTAAATTTGTTGGAAACGCACTTCAAAGTTTTAAATAGGTGGTACTTGGTTCCGGCGAAATTAAATAAAATATACCCTTTAACCAATCCTATTTGCTGGAGATGTAAATGTGCTAGAGGTAATTTTAAACACATCTGGTGGGACTGTCATAAATTAAGAAACCTTTGGTCGACAATACAAAAATTCATATTCAAAAATCTAAAACTCGAGTTGAAAATTTCTCCAGAGGTTGTTTTACTACATTTAAATTGGCCACCTATGGCGTATGAATTAAAAGTAATCCTTATACACCTTTTTTTAGCTGCTAAAATAGTGGTTGCGAGATGGTGGAAAAAAGATTTAGAAGTCCCCTGGAAGAATGTAAAAAACCAACTCGAGTTTCAGATAAAAATGGAGTTGATGTTGAGCAAACAAAAATTAAGCAAAAAAACAACTGTCTGGATGAAATGTCTTAAGCTGATCGATATGGAAATTGTTTGTGATTGATTGAAGCCAATATACATACCTTGAGCATTGAAAACATATCAGCTATACCTGATCCCCCTCCCACTCTATCTATAGTAATTTTGGTCCATATTTTGCTGCTCCACTGTCTTGCGTTATATTGTAAATTTGTATAATATTATAAAATATTTAATGTTAAATTGTATTTTCAAGAGGTCTATATATTCCTCTTTCCCTGCAAATAAGATCTGTAGAAAATGAATATTGATCATAGAATGTACAAATATTACAATTTGTTAAATGTTTAAAATAATTGAAAAGAAGGGGAAAAAAATTAAGATAAAAAAAAAAAAGATATATTTAATTTATAGTAAGACACTTCCCCAAACAGGAGTAGAATAGTATTGAAAGATTTCAGAGAGTCCTTTGGGGTTTTGAGTGCTAGTATGATGTCATCTGCAAATAACCCTATTTTAGGGGTGGATCCTTTTATGCTAATACCTTCTATTTCTGGGATCTTTCTAATTAGTTCGGCCAGGGGTTCCATCGCAGGACAAAAAGAATTGGAGATAAGGGGCAGCCCTGACGCATCCCATTAGTTAAATAAAATGTTCTAGATTGATAACCCGAGGCCGACACGTGAGCTGTGGGTGTATTATATAGTGCCTTAATCGCGGTAATAAAAGATTGTGGAATATTAAATCTGCTCATTGTCTTCCATAGATATCCCCAATGTACCCTGTCGAACGCCTTCTCTGCGTCCAATGAGAGAAGCAGAGAAGGAGTTTTTGTTGAATTGATATGTTGAATTAAGTTAATGAACTAAAAAAGTGAAATAAGGTCCGGATATGGACCTTAATGTAAGAGTAAATAATGTGGCTTAAAGAAAAAACCCTTTCAACTGAAAAAAAAAAAAAGGGTTCCACTATAAAGTCCCTTTAAATGCAAATGAGAAAATAAAATATCAGATAAAATCTAATATATTTCAGGAGTGGTTTTCCTTTAAATTGATAATATATGGAGCAAATATTAATAGCTTATCAAAAACAAATAATAATGGAATCTAATACAAATTGTGCAATATTTCACCTATTGCTTGTTACCATGTATTCATTAAAAAATGTGTCTGAATTCTATAAAAAACAAGTATAACTTTGTGCTAGAAATGTCTCTATATAGATACAATAGTCTCTTTCAGAATGACACCATGGTCTGTAATATGTTAGCTGTTACAGCTTTTCTCCAGTTATAATCAAACTGGAATGAATTGGCTGAAATGAGCTGAATTAATATAGTACAAAATTATATATATAGGCAAATATGCAGTGTAATATACAATTATATGTACTTAATGTTGAGTATAGTAATAGCTAACAGATCATTGTTAGTGATCTGTAGTTTAGTAGATAAGTTCCGTATTTTTCACTGTGAGCGAAGTAAAATCCAAGGTGCTATATGCATTGGAATCCGTTTATTAAATCAAATAAAAAAGAAAGCTTTGTGCACTTACAATTATGCAAAAGAGTCTAAGTGCTTAGCTGGAATTTGGGGAGTCCGGTGTTTGCAGCTTGTTCTTTTCGGTCCGCCGGCAGATGAATGGACCTGTTGATAGCCGCGTGCGTGTCACCGATCTCCTGCGTTCCAAGTGAAGCCCGGTCTTCTTTGCGATAGGTGCCACAAAGTGATAGAGTCCTTACGCGTTTCGTGAGTCTAATGCTCACTTCATCAGAGGATATTGAGCAAGGGGAGCCCTCGGGTTTAAATAGCCGGTTGCTACTTTAGTTTGTGTTAACCCTTTCAGGCTTGTGGTCATACTTGCTCTGGTGATTAAAATTGTTTTGATAGTGTACACATACATTCTTTTGATAAACTTAATCTCTAAAGGATATATTTCATAATTTAAAACAAATACTTATAAAACAAAATTCTGAGAAATGATTATAAGAAAAATTAGTACATTATTAAAAGGTATTTCATAAGAAGAATAAACACATCATTAAAAAATATATTACATAAGAAAATAGCATATGTTGAAAAAATAAAAATAGTATCCTTAAAAGATAATAATAAATATATAATGATAATAACAACATGTTAAAAGTAATGTAGCAGCATATTAAAAAGTATATAATTGATTCAATATAACAATATGTAGATGGAGATGAAGACTTATAATATGAAGAAAAATTTTATATCAATAATATGGGGATGAACAATAAAGATGTTTGGAAATTATGGCAATACAAAAAGTAAACATCCCATGAAGAGGAGGAGATTTAAATAAAGAATTAGATAAAGCAGAAGCAAGTTGGATATTCAAACTAGACACATTAGAACCAAAAGGACTTAATGTAGATTTTGAGTTGCGAGCATTTTTATAGTATTTTGTAATATATCTCTTTTATTTTTACAATATGTTCTTATCTCTTTATTTCACAATTCATATTCATATAAATATATCAATTTCCAAACATCTTTATTGTTCATCTCCATATTATTGATATAAAATTTTTCTTCATATTATAAGTCTTCATCTCCATCTACATATTGTTATATTGAATCAATTATATACTTTTTAATATGCTGCTACATTACTTTTAACATGTTGTTATTATCATTATATATTTATTATTATCTTTTAAGGATACTATTTTTATTTTTTCAACATATGCTATTTTCTTATGTAATATATTTTTTAATGATGTGTTTATTCTTCTTATGAAATACCTTTTAATAATGTACTAATTTTTCTTATAATCATTTCTCAGAATTTTGTTTTATAAGTATTTGTTTTAAATTATGAAATATATCCTTTAGAGATTAAGTTTATCAAAAGAATGTATGTGTACACTATCAAAACAATTTTAATCACCAGAGCAAGTATGACCACAAGCCTGAAAGGGTTAACACAAACTAAAGTAGCAACCGGCTATTTAAACCCGAGGGCTCCCCTTGCTCAATATCCTCTGATGAAGTGAGCATTAGACTCACGAAACGCGTAAGGACTCTATCACTTTGTGGCACCTATCGCAAAGAAGACCGGGCTTCACTTGGAACGCAGGAGATCGGTGACACGCACGCGGCTATCAACAGGTCCATTCATCTGCCGGCGGACCGAAAAGAACAAGCTGCAAACACCGGACTCCCCAAATTCCAGCTAAGCACTTAGACTCTTTTGCATAATTGTAAGTGCACAAAGCTTTCTTTTTTATTTGATTTAATAAACGGATTCCAATGCATATAGCACCTTGGATTTTACTTCGCTCACAGTGAAAAATACGGAACTTATCTACTAAACTACAGATCACTAACAATGATCTGTTAGCTATTACTATACTCAACATTAAGTACATATAATTGTATATTACACTGCATATTTGCCTATATATATAATTTTGTACTATATTAATTCAGCTCATTTCAGCCAATTCATTCCAGTTTGATTATAACTGGAGAAAAGCTGTAACAGCTAACATATTACAGACCATGGTGTCATTCTGAAAGAGACTATTGTATCTATATAGAGACATTTCTAGCACAAAGTTATACTTGTTTTTTATAGAATTCAGACACATTTTTTAATGAATACATGGTAACAAGCAATAGGTGAAATATTGCACAATTTGTATTAGATTCCATTATTATTTGTTTTTGATAAGCTATTAATATTTGCTCCATATATTATCAATTTAAAGGAAAACCACTCCTGAAATATATTAGATTTTATCTGATATTTTATTTTCTCATAAGTTAATGAACTGTCTCGTTCCATCAGGTGCTTGTCTACCTTGTACGAAGCCCACATGGTCATTTTTGATCAATAAAGGTATTAGATTAGCTAAATGGTTCGCTAGTATTTTGGAATAAATTTTCATGTCGTTATTAATAAGGGATATGGGCCTAAAATTAGAGCATTTGTCAGGAGTTCTACCCGGCTTTGGCAAGGTGACAATCTGTGCGGATAAAGACTCCCCTGGCATCTTCCCCCCGGATTTATAGGGGTTAAATAATTTGGACATATGGGGAAATTCTTTACTAATTCTTAGAGGATAACTGTAGTTTTATCCTCAGATAATCACTACTAGCAACACCACTACGTATCACTGTCATCTTGTTACAGTAGAGTTTTTCTCACAATACAGTACAAAAAAATTAGGCCCAAATACGACCTAATCTTCCACATTTAGGTTTGCAAGCATTCATCCTTGTCTATGAAGAATCTTAGCTATATCGTAAGCTACATACGTCTCCATCATTACATCATCCTCCCGTCCCATCATAGGCTAGGATTAGTCAACTGGCTATTTTAGTTTATTTTATAAACAAACAATTCTACTTTTCACCAAACGATAGCAGACTTTTCCCTCTTGAGCCTTCGCAGTATCAAATGGGAATTTTCAGCGTGGAAAAGGATTATTGGGGCCTGGTGCAGGGTAACCACACGCCCCCTGGTGTTAAGCACCAGCGTTTGTGCGGCAGTTTACCAGAATCCTGATGCAGCTACTACGGATCCCAAAAGCTAGGAGCAGGAATTAAGCAGACCTCCCAGGAGCTGAATAGGGAGGCTCTGCAGCAAGAATGTATCCAGTACTAGAAACAAGACAAGGCTAGGATAGTCACCAAACATGAAAACAAGACAGAACTAGAACCCAGAACCAGAGAAGGGTAGGAAGCTAAACCCAGAACATGTACACAATACATAAGGGAACCATAAACATAACATGGGCAGTACAAGACAGGACTGTACATGGACTGGAAATACAAACTAAAACCATACAAGATATGATAGGCAAAACAAGAGGAGACCTAACTAAGTACTATATATGAAAATCATGGGGATTTAGTCACATTTTATGATCATACATTGCATAAGCCTGCCAACAACGCCAATGTACCCCATATCTGGCAGGTCCTACTCTGCCTAATGCAAGCTAAACCAACCAAAGAAAACACACACAGCACTTACCAGCAAAAAAGGGCAGAAGTCTTGAGCAGCTGCCTGCAGGGACACTGAAACAAAAGGAATGATAGAAAACAAACGGGTGTGGCAACATAAAACAAACATTTAAAGGAAATCTGGAGACTGGGAATTACAGGGACGGATTACAGGAATGAACCAAGAAAAACCTAGCATAAAGAAAACCAGACGTAGACTAGAAAACCAGAAAAAACAAGAAAAACTAAACAAGAAATGTAAAAAGAGTACTGGATACCAGAAGCCAAAGCCAGACATCGCCACAGAACATGGCATGATGTGACACAAAATTGAAGTCAAATGAATGCCTTGAAATCCATAAATGGATTATACTGGTCCGCCTTCCACCATTCAGGGTACTTCAGCAGGTCTAGGAATATCAGGTTGCAGAATCAGGATGCAAATACAAAGGATTCGCTTGTAAGAAATGTATGAATTTATTAAGGCAACAACTGCCTGATAAAAATAGTAAATAAAATGTATAAAACAAATCTAATGTGTTTCGTCCAACGCAGTGGACTTCATCAGAGATAAAATAAACTGAACAGTGATCAAAGAACTGAACAGCAATACAAAAGAAAATGCATACATAATCCCACCCTCCCAATCCCTTACGATATACAAACATCAAACAGTCTTAATTACAAGGCAATCCAGGTGTAGTCCAAGCTCCTGAGAAGATCTCTCCCCGTCCCTCTTAACTAGTGTCTCTGACTGCCTCTCATGGCATGATGTGACACAAAATTGAAGTCAAATTAATGCCTTGAAATCCATAAATGGATTATACTGGTCCGCCTTCCACCATTCAGGGTACTTCAGCAAGTCCAGGAATATCAGGTTGCAGAATCAGGATGCAAATACAAAGGATTCGCTTGTAAAAAATGTATGAATTTATTAAGGCAACAACTGCCTGATAAAAATAATAAATAAAATGTATAAAACAAATCTAACGTGTTTCGTCCAACGCAGTGGACTTCATCAGAGATAAAATAAACTGAACAGTGATCAAAGAACTGAACAGCAATACAAAAGAAAATGCATACATAATCCCACCCTCCCAATCCCTTACGATATACAAACATCAAACAGTATTAAGTACAAGGCAATCCAGGTGTAGTCCAAGCTCCTGAGAAGATCTCTCCCCGTCCCTCTTGACTAGTGTCTCTGACTGCCTCTCTGCTGTTTCTAACTGGATGGCTGCCCACTTCCTTAAACTAAATTTGACCAAAACTGAAATTCTGGTCTTTCTTCCCTCAAGTGTTGTTACTCCTGTGTCTGTCTCCCTCCAAGTCAATGGTGCTACCATCAGCTCCACCACGCAGGCTCGCTGCCTAGGTGTTCTCTTTGACTCCTACCTCTCCTTCAAGCCTCATGTTCAATCTATCACCAAATCCTGTCATTTCCATCTCAAAAACATTGCGTGCATCCGCCCCTACTTAACGCCAGATGCGACTAAGGTGTTGGTCCATTCCACTGTCCTTTCTCGCCTTGACTACTGTAATCCGCTTCTCAGTGGTCTTACGTGCTCCCAATTAGCGCCGTTACAGTCCATAATGAATGCAGCGGCGAGGCTCATCTTCCTGTCCGCCTGCACCTCCCATGCCTCACCCTTCTGTCAGTCCCTACATTGGCTTCCTATAAAATATAGAGCTCAATTTAAAATTCTGGTTCTTGCTTTCAAATCTCTTCATAATGCTGCTCCCACCTATCTATCCTCCCTTATACACAAGTATGTCCCGTCTAGGCCCTTACGATCTGCTGAAGACTTACGTCTATCTTCTGTCTGTACTCCCACCTCTGATGCTCGCCTTCAAGATTTCTCGAGGGCTGCACCGTTCCTGTGGAACTCGCTTCCCTCCTCCGTTAGATGCTCACCCAGTCTCCACTCCTTCAAAAAATCGTTAAAAACCCACTTCTTCATAAAAGCGTATCAATTAAACTGTTAATAGCTCCTGACTGATTCCTCTTCTGCAACTGTCACTAGTCTAATACTATCCTTACCTTTCTGTGTCATTTTACCCCACTCCCTCTAGCATGTAAGCTCATTGAGCAGGGCCCTCAACCCCTCTGTTCCTGTGTGTCCAACTTGTCTGGTTACAACTACATGTCTGTTCGTCCACCCATTGTAAAGCGCTGCGGAATTTGACGGCGCTATATAAATATAATAATACTAATAATAATAGAGAGGTGGATAGTTCCTATGGGCGTTTCGTCAGCTGTTCCTCCTTGCCAAATCAAAATTTTCGCAGTCTCAATGTGTACTTCCGGTTTGCATTCCACCGATTTATGTATGCGTTCCACGCATTACTTCCGCTTCCGGTTAGTCTTCCCGAACGCCGAATGCGTTCCACAATAAACAAGGGTGCGTTCCACCCACAGATCTATGATTCTAATAGCAGCATGTCATACATCAGATCTTTTAATAGGAGAGAATCAAGAATTAGACACTGTACAATATGTACAAGTTGTTGGTCCCTCGGTTTGTTAAAGGACCACTATAGTGCGCCCTCCCGCCTGGCTCTGGGGAGAGGAAAGGGGTTAAAACTTACCTTAATAATAATAAGGCTTCAAGAGATAACTCATTTTTAGAGATGAGCGGATACCTGGATGTTCGGGTTCGCCGGGTTCGGGATTCGAACTTGACCCCGAACCCCATTGAATTCAATGGGGATCCAAACTTTTGGGCACTAAAATGGCTCTAAAAAAGTCCTGGAAAGGGCTAGAGGGCTGCAAAAGGAAGTAAAATGTATTGCCTAAATACTAATATACTTACCCAGTGGAAGAAGAAGAATGTTACACTGTATACAATTTTAAATAAAAAGTATACAAACATAGCCAGGATTCAGCTGTAAGCATTTGCAACACAATCAAGTAACATACATTCTTTAATAGACATGCCCCTACTAGCTGGGTCACATGCTGCACTGGCCAATCACAGCCATGCCATTAGTAGGCATGGCTGTGATGGCTTCTAAGGGCACACGAGTCAAATGTTAGTTGATTGGCTGCCCTGCAGCCTTTCAAAACGCATTATTAAATAGCCAAACACCGAACTCCAACCCAAACATACAGTGATATGTCTGGTTTCGGGTCCGGGGTCCAAAAAATGTAATGTTCGGTACGAACCCGAACTTTTCAGTTCGGGTTCGCTCAACTCTATTCACACATGCTCAGTCTGCTCTTAGAACTGATGTGTGATATCACTTGTTCACTTATAATGTGGGGATATTAAAAGGAGCATTGTTATTGTCTTTGTCCTTCTGTGTCCGCCTTCTGTGTCCGCCTTCTTTCTTGCTATGGACTGCCGGTGCTACATGCCATAACTTCTATGTATACTGACAATTTACACCTTCTTTTCCTTTCATCATACACATGATGCCTCCTACATTGGAAAAAGAAGAAGATCGCAGAAAACAAAATATTAAATAAAAGCAGAGAGAATAAAGAGAACTGCTAGGTCTGGGTAGAGAATGGTGGGTAAACCAAGAAATGGAGTGAAATATGGCACTTGAGGTGTAGACATGGTTGTTATATCCACAAAGTTATCCAGAACAAATATTACTTATTAATTTTTATATTGATTATATATAATTGTTTAAAGAAAACTGCAGACCCCTAAAACACTTTTAGCTTGCTGAAATACTTTATGTGTGAGTGCATGCTCTTTTTTTGTTTTACAAAAAGTGCAGATTTCAATAGAAATTGGTACAGTTCTAAATTAACCATGTTTCACCCTCTGGTGTTCCATTAGATAGCAGGTCCTGTTACTTCCTGGTTTGTTTAGCTCATTGGAGCTAAACAAAAAAGGCAGGAAATTTCCCAGAGCTCCTGCCTTGCAAAGACTTATTATTGAGCAGCATTGGAAAGTATGTGATTGAACAGGCACAGAAAGGCTGTGGAAGAATAGGAGGACTTGCAAAGGCAGTAGACAGGAGAACTGCAGCATTTGCAAGCTTTTTTTAGATTTTAAAAAATGCGTAATTAAATGCATGCATGTTTGGTTTATATATGAAATTGTTATTTTTATTTATTTTGTATTTGGGTGGGCAGTGGAGTGCCTCTTCAAAGGCTTTAATTTTTAGGTTTTTGGGGAATTTTTCTAGATACATAATATGAAAAGTTTTTCTTAACAGATATGATCCTTTAAAGTGCTTATCCAAAAATGTTAAAGGAAGGCCTGATTGGGAGCTTTTGAAAATCTGATCAAAAAAATTGAAATTAAGGCCATGGTGCCTCGTGTTGACTGACTCCTTTATCCCTTCATGTAGCCAAAATACCTGATAAAAGTCCCCAGTTAAGCCTGGCATAACATTTTGTCACTTCCAAAATGATGACCGAAACAATTCTGAAAGACCCCTTGGCAGACCAGCACACAAATCTAGATGTAGATAAAGAAAGGTTCAGAGACGATATCGCTGGGTATGTGTAAGGGTACCTTTAGTTTTGACCTCCATGAGATGCCCACGTAAAGATCTGGAGGTGTCATGCCTCTAGTTCTTCGTCCAGCAAAATCTGGACTTGAAGCTGTGACTTTGCCCATTTTATAATGCGACAAGCACGCATCAGCGTTATCATGCTAATGATGCCCAATCATGTCAGTTTTGACAGTTCCTCGCGTTTTGGAGGCGTGGTACTCACCTAATGAGCCACATGATATATAGTTTGTTTGGGATCTGTTCTATGCTCTATTGTGGTTCCTTGTTGCTTCCAACAGCGCGCATATATATTAATTATACATGTCTTTTCTTGTTTTTAATCAGCTTATTCTGACTATTCTCCTCACTGGTACCCTTGAATCAGCTTTTTTCTATTGTTCTCCCGATTTCTGACTCTCAAATACATTGTTTGTCTTTGACCATTCTCCGTCTATTTACATAAAGCCTGGCCACTTGTACGTACTTTTATTCTACTCTGGAATGTTACACCCTGCATGTTGGGTTTTACTATGCTGTGACAATGCTTGCCTCATTTTCTTCTGAGGTTATTTGCAGATCTCCTATCACCTAAATTAGCTAAAGCCATGCAGTTAGATAGACTCTTTCATCTTCCATACTCAGTCAATGCCTCACTACAGCCTCCGGTGATCTGCTGTTACAGTTTAAAAGATGCTGGAAGTATGCTGCTCTCAGTAGTTAAATTCCATTGTCTTTGAAGGACACTCTCTTAAAATTAATTGCCACACTTGAATGATGGAAAACCTTAAGGTTCTTTATTTTACTTCTGTTCAGACACTAGTTATTGAGTAGCTGACCTGGCAGAAGCTAGATCTAACTTGGCCTCCATCGGCCTATTGAGTAGCTGACCTGGCAGAAGCTAGATCTAACTTGGCCTCCATCGGCCTATTGAGTAGCTGACCTGGCAGAAGCTAGATCTAACTTGGCCTCCATCGGATTCCCAACTTAATAATTGGGATCAATATATGTTCCCCTTCAGTTCAACCAGCTCATCATACTTAGAATGTTTCAAATACTTCACCATTTTTAGGTCATCCTTGGACTCTTATGAAAAAGTTACTATCTGAATGCTCACTTGTGAGTTGGGACTTCCAAATATTGTGTTTGCCACCCTATTTGTTCTCTTTTTTTATTTGCTAGTTATAAATCTCTACCAAACTTCCCTTAACTCATGCATGCTTCCAGGGCCGTGTTTTAAAAAACGTTTCATCTCGGGATGAAAATATAATTTTGCCTCTTTATAAATTGCTGGTAAGACCACACCTTGAATATGCTGTGCAATTTTGGGCGCCTCTTCTAAAGAAAGATATTATGACACTAGAAAAAGTACAGAGAGGAGCTACAAAATTGATAAAAGGAATGGAGCATTTTAGTTATGAAGAAAGGTTAAAAAAAATTTAATCTGTTTAGTTTGGAAAAACCGCGCCTGAGAGGGGATATGATAACATTATACAAATATATTCGGGGCCAATACAAACCATTGTGTGGAAATCTATTCACAAACCGGACTTTACATAGGACACGAGGCCATGCGTTTAGACTGGAAGAAAGAAGATTTCATCTAAGGCAAAGGAAAGGTTTTTTTACTGTAAGAACAATCAGGATGTGGAATTCTCTGCCTGAAGAAGTGGTTTTATCAGAGTCCATACAGATGTTCAAACAGCTACTAGATGCATACTTGCAAAAACAGAATATTCAAGGATATAATCTTTCAATGTAGGGTAATAACTGCTTGATCCAAGGATAAATCTGACTGCCACTCTGGGGTCAAGAAGGAATTTTTTTGTCCTAGCTTGTTGCAAAATTGTGCTTCAAACTGTTTTTTTTTGCCTTCTTTTGGATCAACAGCAAAAAACAAATGTGAGGAAGGCTGAACTTGATGGATGCAAGTCTCTTTTCAGCTATGTAACTATGTAAACTATGTAATATTCGGGGCCAGTACAAACCTTTATCTGGAAACCTATTCATAAACAGGACTATACATAGGACAAGGTCACACATTTAGGCTGGAAGAAAGAAGATTTCATCTAAGGCAAAGAAAAGGTTTTTTTACAGTAAGAGCAATAAGGATATGGAATTCTCTGCCTGAAGAGGTGGTTTTGTCAGTCATTACAGATGTTTAAACTGCAATTGGATAAATACTTGCAAAAACATAACATACAGTGATATCATTTCTAATTAGTGGGGTAATAGCTGCTTGATCCAATGAGACATCTGACTGCTATTTTGAGGTCAAGAAGGAATTTTTTCCTAGTTTGTGGCAAAATTGGAAGCGCTTCAGACTAGGTTTTTTTGCCTTCTTTTGGATCAACAGCAAAAACATATGTGAGGAAGGCTGAACTTACTGGACGCAAGTCTCTTTTCAGCTATGTAACAATGTAACTATGTGATACTGTTATTTGATTTAGCATACTTGTTTTCTTTTGTCAGTCCATACCTAGTCTGTGATATAGGCACTCTTGATTTACTGTCTAACCAATGGAAGCAGCCTTTCTCACCACTTGTTTAATATGTTGTTTTTTGTTCTTACTGTGCATCTCATTTTATATTGTTTTCTCTCTAACATTTGAGTGGATCTTATCATCTGTTATCTCTGTTCCTTATAAAAGTATTGTATTTCCATATCTGTACTTGAAAAATAATGGTTCTCAAAATAACACCAATAAAAATAGGTAGTCATCCAAAAGTGTTTAAGTGATTTTATGCATATTTTAAAGTGGTTTTCGTTTCCCATACTCACATTTCTATAGATTTATAGTGAACAGGGCATTATGTCTTGTTTTGTTAAGGTTGTAGTACCTAGAATTTTTTTATTTTTTAGGAAAACGTACATCTTATGCATCTTTTACACTATGCTGTTGTCACCACTAATACTTGTTAATATTTGTACATTGCTATGTTATCTCATGCATCATATCTGGACATTGCTTTCTGTTATTGTCTATTGACATGCCATAATATACAAAGCATGCAATGTGATTAGGAGACGCATATCTGATGCTAAATGGTTTATTGATTTTTATTCCATATTATGATTATGTGTCTCAACTGGATATCTATGATTGATAGATTGCTTAAAATTCCTAGTACATACATGCTGGTGATTCAGAAGGCTAACAAATATCATCTGCACATATCTATATTCAAGAGACATATCTTGCATATTTGTCTTTCCTATTTTCAGCTTACCTATCGTGTTAACCTAACCCTCAACATTGGTATCCTGAGAAGCAGGATGCTGGTGGGAGGGGGGGGGAAATGGGGTGGGCTAGTGATGTAATTTCATCAATGGCTCCTCCCAAAGATGATGATCCATTCAAAAGAGGGCAGGTTCGCTCGAATTACTGGCATGTCAGCCTGGCGTGAATGTACTCCCTGCTACCTGCCAATCAAGTAAGCCAGCCCACAGAGGACAGACCATGCATAGAGCAATATCTAATATAAAATTCATATAACCATTCATAGTGTCAGCTGGTGGATTATAACCTCTATGTGTTGATTTTGTTCAATATTTTTTAAAATCAAAATACGAGTATATTAGTTTAGTTAAATCAAAAAAAAATTTCAAGAACCATTGCCACTTTGTTTACTAAAATTGATAACTTGCAGTGCAATCCCACCATATATGTTGATATATATATATTCCCCTTAGGGTTAAAATCATATATTTTTTATTTTATTTTAGATATGTCTATTTTTATCATCTAACTTGAATATAGCATCTAAGGTATTTATATTGATTGCTTTGTTACTTAATAGATTTATTATTTTTAAGTTGCTTAAAATATCTTTAAAATCTTTTAGAATACATTTAGGAACTCTTAAAGGTACGATCTCATTAAATATTAAATTTTAGGCATAATGTAATCTTTAATTACATTAGTTCTGCGATTCAAGAGATATAAACCGATTTCCATTTCCTTAGAGTAATTTTTATTTCTTGAAGTAATTAACTATAATTATGTGGAACTATGTTATCCCAAATAAAGCTCAGTCTTACTCCTAAATATAACAAATCTTCAGTGGTCCAATTAAATCCCAATTTCTCTTCAAGCCTTTCCAATTGACTATCTTCGAAGTTAAGATGTATTATTTGTGATTTATTAAAATATATTTTATAGTTTGATAAATGACAAAAAAATTTTATACAGCTTAACATGGCAGGTATTGATTTATCAGGATCAGAAAAAATAATAATAATATCATACGCATATAGTGGTATCTTTTATTGTTGTTTAGCTATTTGTGCACATAAAATGTCTTTTGATTGTCTAATATATACGGCGAGAGGTTCAATTGAGAGAACATAGAGAAGGGGAGCCAAAGGGCACTCCCTGCCTCGTTCTGTTAGTTATCTCAAATATCTTGGATTCAACACGACTTCCAAGGACTTTGACTGATGATAACAAGTATAGACTCAAAATGCATTTAAAAATAAGGTCCCTAAACCCGAATGCTTTTAAGGCCTCTGACAGATATCGCCAACTAACCTTGTCGAAGTCCTTCTCCACATCTAGAGCCACAAAAACTGTTGGATTAGTGCTATACCTAGCTTCCTGTACCAGATTTAGAATTTCACACATTATCAACCCCAGATCTATTGATCACACAACTTGTTTGGTCTGGGTGGATCAAACTAGATATTACTTTCTTTAACCTTTAGGCTATTATCTTCGAAAATACTTTTCTGTCTGTCTTAAATGTCTGTATTCAATAGAGAAATAGGGCGGTAATTGGTAACAAAATTACTGTCTTTCTCTACCTTCAAAATTTCATTAAAGAGTCTTTGAAGTATAGGGGCAATAAGCGGCTCTAGTTTCCTTTAATATAGGGGCTTTTGCAGGTTTCAAGTTTTTAATATTCAATGTGACCTCCTTCAATGTTATGGGGGCATTCAAACCCTTTAAGAGTCTCCTGACTCGGCTCTGGGAGTTTAAGCTTTTTTAGGAATTCCCTCATAGCTTCAGGGGACGGATCTATTTTTGGAAAATTATAAAGTGATTTGTCATATTCTCCCAAGGCTTTACTTATATCGACAGGAGATAAATGGACCCTATTACCCTGAATTATTTTCTAATTGGTATCAATGTGAGTTCATTTAAAAAAAAAATTCCCACTCTATTATCTTCATAGTACCGTTATTGGTTAAGTTTCATTATTGCACCAGTGGTCTTAAATTCCAATATTTTTATAATTTCCAGTTGAACCTCCCGTATTTGTTCCATCCTTGCATCTGTTATATTACGTTTATTCTTTTTTTCTAGTACTGCCAAGGATATATAAAGATCTTTAAGGGATTTCCCATAGTTTTCATAATATGATACCCCATCTTTATCAGTACACCTCTTGTATAACTTTTAAAAGCACACCATAAGAAATCGGTAGGGACTTCTCCGTTGTCTTCAGAACGTAGGATATGTTCATTGTGTCTACAGGGTAACCCTTAATTTCCAAATAAATTGGTACGTGATCCTACCGAGAGACATTCTTATTCATTGCTTTATCAAAATAGCTTAAATTTGTAATAAAAAAAAAACCTTGAATAAGTTTTAGGAGGTTTTGAGAAGAAGGAAATTATTTATGTTTTGGATGGTGGACCCTTCAAATATCAAATAGATATAAGATGTCCTGAAAAGATTTACTTTTCTTTAACTCCCTTTGTATAGCTTCTCTAATATTCTTAGAGCTTATTTTATCATTTTTCACATCAGGAACAACATTCATATCCCCTGCTATTAGAAGATTAGCTTTTTGAAATTTAGGTATTTTAGAAAAAAAAATTGAAAAGTCTATGTGAGTAAATATTAGAGGCGTAAATGTTTATGTAGAATCAAGTAAAGTCCTTCTGTGTCCTTTTGTTCCATGAGTAACTCATATTTTAATCTATTTGAGAAAATAATCGCTACTCTCTTTTTCCTATTTTGAAAATTTGAAGTATATACCAATGGATACCTATGAAACCTCCATTGGTGAATATCATTACCTTTCTAGTGTGACTTCTGATCAAAAAACACATCTCTATCACTTTTTAATAATGTATCATATAGAAAACAGCTTTTCTGAGGTGAGTTTAACGCCTGGGCATTTATCAAGAGTAGTTTAATAGTCTTTGATCAATCTTTGGGTTCAAAGTGATACTCTCTCCGATGGTCGAGACTCTGCCTCCCTTCCCACGTGGATGGCAACAATCCCAGAATGACATATACATACAAATCCCATTCATCCCAACTTTGAGCATCTCTACGATGAGAGGTGTTCTCTAATCTATTACCTGGCATGAAAGAACAAAAAAAGAAAAAAGAACAAGGGTACAGTTTCTGGCCTAGGCAGCGTGAATCTATAATTAATATGTGTCCGAAAAGCAGCAAGCTTTTAACATTACTTTAATAGAGGTCTAATATCTACTTCAAAGGAGAAATGGTAAATAATTTGTCTAATATCTGCTTCAAATATTTGTGTTATATTTAGTCAAAATCATTATAAAAGTATGTTCTCAAAGTGTCATTTGAGTATGTTGACTTTGTACTTAATATATGCTTACTGATATTCAAATGAAAATTAAATTATCTTTTAATCTCTTAAATCGTGCCAGGTAAAAATAAAGTGAAATAATGTATCATTCTAACATTGCATATGTCTTGAAGTATAGTTTTTAATTTTAGATTCCCCTTTCTTTTATTTTCCTTCTTCAGTTCTACAACTTACTGAAAAAGTAATCTATCGTATCTTGTTATTCGATATATTTATGTCTATCTCCAGGTTTTAAGTACAAAAAGAAAGTTAATTGGGAAGAAAAAAGTTTAAATTAATATCTATTTGTAGCAGCCCCTAGGTAACCCATCTGGTTACCTCCACTATTAATGAATAAAGAGACCCATTTCCCCCCCAGTAACTGGATGACACACAGTTCCAGGGATACAACAACAACTTTATTGGCCACACTCGGGTTTATACTTTCCCCATGCAAGGGGTGGATCACACATGAAGACAATGCCAGGTTACTCCCCCTCCCAGGGGTCGTGTAATGGAACCGGAACCCCAGTCCCTTTGTCCCCTGTTTCCGCCACTCAGTTTCCCCTCCCAGGGCCCTCCCACTCCCAGGGGTCCACTGACGGAAACGGAACTCAAGTCCCTTTTTCCCCTGTTCCCGCCACTTAGTGTCCCCTCCCAGTATCCTCCCATGGGCCTTCTTCCCAAAAGTCTCTGTATCTGGGGGGTCGTAGCGCGGGAAACTTCCTGCCTCTTTACCATCCAGTGACAGAGAGCCCGCCAACCTCCACCATTGTCCCCAAAAGATGTCTCCACCAATCTCAGGGACCCACAGAACTTTAACTGTCACGAAATGCCACCATTCACGGGGTAACTGTGTGAAACTCAGCAAGGGAAGTGTCTCCTTCGGGACTTGAATGCTCCACCTGGCTGGCATTGGTCTTGCGGTTTCACACTATGTTGAGAGTTACCAACGTTCTAATTGATTGGTGTGAACATTCCAAGGGGTGCGAGGTTCTCCCTCCCTGTTCCCCAGCTCCATGCCAGTGCTCCCTAACTAGATCTAGGGGTCCTCTAACTCGCCGGCCGATCACCACTTCAAACTGGGCACCTCCCGATATGCGAACAGGAGATGCGGCAAGAATCTCTCCCAATCCTTATGCTTCGCTGCAAAGTTCTGGAGCATCTGCTTCAACGTACCGTTGAAGCATTCACATAAGCCATTAGTTTGGAAGTGATAGGAGGAGCTCTGGATGGATTTAATGCCGCAGAACCTCCACAGCTGGTTGGTTATCTCGCCTGTGAATTGTGTGCCCTGCCACAATTTCAGACTGAATGTTGCTCAGGGCGACTGCCTAAGGGTAACAAGTCACCTAGTCCACAACGGTCAGAATGTACTTCTTCCCGGTGGGACTAGGCTTGGCTTGGGGACCTATAATATCAACAGCTATTCTGCCAAATGGATCTTCAATGACCGGTAGGGGCTGGAGCTTGGCCTTGTGCGAGTCGCCCCTCTTCCCTACCCTCTGGCAGACATCACAGGTCTGGCAGTACTACCTCAGATCCTTGGAGATTCCTGGCCAGAAAAAGCTTTGAGTGAGCCGGTTCTTCATACAGCTCGTTCCCAAATGCCTTGCCAGGGGAATATCATGGGCCATCTTTAGTAGCTCATGTCGATATTTCGGGAGCCACCAACTGATTGGTGATAGTAGGACCTGTCCCTGGCTTTCTTATCTCTGCTATGTGGTACAGTAGCCCCTGATCCCAGGCAAACCGTTCCCCGTCCTTTCCCACCCGACCAGAGGCAGAAGCTTCCTGACTCTTTACCGCCCAGCAACAGAGAGCCCACCAATCTCCGCCATTGTCCCCAAAGGATGTCCCCACCAATCTCAGGGACCCCCAGAACGGTAGCCGTCACAAACAGGCACTGTTCGCGGGGTCCTTGTGTGAAACCCGGCAAGGGAAGTGTCTCCTTTCGAGAATGCTCCACCTGGCCGGCATTCGTCTGTACGAGCGGCGGCCACCCAGAGAAGCACTCACTCATTAATTACTTCCCTTGCCGTTTCACTCTATGTTGCACGTTTTCAACGTTCTAATTGATTGGTGTGAACATTCCAAGGGGTGCCAGGGAGGTCCTCGTTTGGGAACCGAACAAAGTGAGAAGCAATCCGTGAATGCTCCCCCTGGATGGCATTCATCTAACGAATGGGCTGCCACCCAGGGAAGGCACGCGCCGAGGCTTCCTGTGCGGTTTGTGGTTTTGACACCTCGTTATGAGGTTTGAACGTTCTGTATCAGCATTCTAAATTAGGCTTTGTGGTGGTCCCCGGTCGGGAGGTGAATGGAGTCCCTTTGTGGCGGCACTCCCGAACGGGAAGCAGGCAGCTCAGACGTACACATAGAGTGAAATACATGACTAAGATAGGGAAATACATGAAAGAGGTGCTAAGACAGTAACACACATCACAGAACAACCCAGTAAATTCACAGTTTAGCAGCGGTCCCACTACATTATTAAATGTGTCTAATTCTCCTAATAAAACACACATACCTCTCCCATCCATTCAAACGTCCCCGAAGCTGAAGCTAAACAAATTCTCTAAAATAATAATTTTAATGTGTTATAAAGTAAAAGTGCTTTCAAGATACTCATAAGTGCATAGCGTGTATTTAGGATCTGGTTATAGTCAGGTATCTTTATATTTTATTTTTGTAGTGCTGTGATTAACATTCAGTTAATTCACATTTTCACCCATTTCATCTCTACTTTGAATAAATCTTTTTCAAGGTCATAAGTGGTTAAATTAGATTATGATCAGGCATCTGGACTTCATACGGGATACCTAATCTAGCTAGATGATCTGCTATAATAGTTTTATCTCCATAGAAATCAGGAGGTTAGTAGGAAACCACCATTTGTACAGAACCTGCCTTTAAAGTCATATTTCTGTATCTTTTACAACTATTCCTCGTGGTAATGGTAGATCTGGAAAAATAGAAATATTGTTAAAATTAACATTCTTTGGCTTATTGAATCTCACTTTCCTAAGGAGAGAATCTTTAACAGCTCCGTTTAGAAATTGAACAATTACATCTCTTGGTTTTGTTGTCTTTATATTGGCTGTATTTTGTGGTATCCTTCAAAAGGAGTTAAACCAATCTCTTGTTTATCGAGAAATTGTAGCAGATATTCTTTTAAGAACTCATGTAGTTTTTTGCTGCATTAATATGCTCTCGGATGCCCCTGAACCTCAGGTTATGCCCCTGGGATCTATTTTCAATTGCTAATGTTTTATGCTCAAGTTGTTTTAATTGACTTTTTAAATAAAATTTTAAGCTTGCAGAAGCTTTAAATCTTCACGGATGTCTTGAATATTCGCATCCTAAAGCATTATTTTCTGATTTAATTCAACCACTTCAGATTTTAGTTCTGAGATGTGTTTTCATATAGGTCGTCAAAAGCTGCAATTAGACTTTCCTGAAAGCCACTTTTAATTTTAGTAGTATTGCTTTTTTCCATTTGAAGATATTTCCAGTTGGGAGGATACATTAGATGTTTCAAGTTGGTCTGTGGAGAGTGATTCTTCTGTGCTCTTTGAGAGAGTTGTATCTACTTTTGGAGAAAAGAAGGTGCTCGATTTAGGCTTTTTTGAATTTTCAAGTGTTTCTCCCTCATATGTTTTAACTTTCTTACACCCCATATTGGTTAAATAGAACATTTATTTTTCTGCTTCCTTTTTTCTTTTCCTCCTCACCTAGTCTCTGTGTCAGAGAAATCTTGTATTTCCTTATCTGTTCCTTTCTCATCTATCTTCTTGTTTATTTCTTGTTCTTTATTTCCACCCTCCCCTCCTCTTCCTCCTACTTTCTTTCACTCCTTATACTGATTTCTTCTATCTCTATTTCCTATAAAATTCTGGGACTACCTTTTATTTTACAAGTTTTTTGTAACAGTATTATATACACAGTGCTATAGTAGAACATCCATCAACTACTATTCAGTTTATGAGCACCACTATTTACATTAAGACAGATATTAAAATTATTAGATCAATAAAGAAAAAAATATTTACTACTTATCTTGTGTAATATGTTGCCCTGAGATGTCTTCCCCTAAGCTTTAGGTGTTCTGTGTGGACTGGGGAGTCTTCAATGCTCTGGAGAATACTGACATCTGTCTGCTTTCAGCTGTGCCGCAGAGTAATGCCACAAATACTCCGTTGGCCACTCTTCTTCCCAATGGCAAACCGCAATCGGGAAGTCCACATCCCACACTACGCAGTACATCTTTGGGCCACACACCAAGCTACTAATTCTGTGATGTTGTAGCGTCTCCCAGTATTCACCTGCTCAGGTCGACATTCTACGTCATCGTGTGAGGATCTATATTTTCGCATAGAGCACTGTTTCAGTGCTCTCTGAAGGATTCTAGTGCCCTAAGGGCAGCAAAAGCATTTCTAATAATGCTCTTGCCTTAAACCTTTTGAGAACAGTTCTGTATTGCTCTGTTTTTGGAACAAACTCGGGACCGCATGACATGACCCAAAAATCAGGATGGTTAGGAGGCATATTATAATTATACTGCAAAAGAATGATGATCTTTCTGTAATGAGAAACATATCGCTATTACTACTACTAACGCTGACATTAATATGTTAATATTTAATCACCCCCTGCTCAGTTTGTAGACAAGATTTTGCAAAAGGCAAATACAATAAAAGCAGGCTTGTTACATAGTTACATAGCTGAAAAGAGACTTGCCTCCATCAAGTTCAGCCTTCCTCACATATGGTTTTGCTGTTGATCCAAAAGATGGCAAAAAACCGAGTCTGAAGCGCTTCCAATTTTGCAACAAACTAGGAAAAAATTGCTTTTTGACTCCAAAATAGCAGTCAGATATCTCCTTGGATCAAACAGCTATTACCCCACTAATTAGAAATTATATCCCTGTATGTTATGTTTTTACAAGTATTTATTCAGTTGCTGTTTAAACATCTGTATGGACTCTGATAAAATCACCTCTTCAGGCAGAGAATTCCATATTCTTATTACTCTTACTGTAAAAAAACCTTTTCTTTGCCTTAGATGAAATCTCCTTTCTTCCAGCCTAAATGTGTGACCTCGTGTCCTATGTATAGCCCTGTTTATGAATAGATTTCCAGATAATGGTTTGTATTGGCCCCGAATATATTTGTATAATGTTATCATATACCCTCTGAGGCGCTGTTTTCTCAAACTAAAGAGATTTAAATTCTTTAACCTTTCTTCGTAACGAAAATGCTATATTCCTTTTATCAATTTTGTAGCTCGTCTCTGCACTTTTTCTAGTGCCATGATATCCTTCTTTAAAACAGGTGCCTAAAATTGCACATCATATTCAAGGTGTGGTCTTACCAGCGATTTATAAAGAGGCAAAATTATATTTACATCCTGAGAATTTATGCCCCTAGTTATCCCTAATTCACTACCATTTAGGGTGTAAGTTGCTTGTGCATTCATGACCCCAAACTTTGCATTTCTCTACATTAAATTTCATCTGCTATTTTAGTGCCCAGTCCCCCAATCTATCTAAATCCGTCTGCAGCAAAGCAATACCCTGCTCACATTATATCACTTTACAAAGTTTTGTCATCTGCAAACACTTAAACATGACTTTTAATGCCTATGTCAAGATCATTTATAAATATGTTAAATAGAAGCGGCCCCAAAATAGAACCCTGAGGGACACCACCTACTACTTTTGTCCAGCCGGAAAATTAACCATTAATGACAACTCGTTGTACTCTATCCTTAAGCCAATGTTCTACCCAAGAACAAGAATATTAATCTAGACCAATTTCTTTTAGTTTGAAGACTAACCTAGTCAGGACCGGATTAACATAGGGGCTGATGGAGCTGTAGCTCCAGGCCCAGGTCCATGGAATAGGCCCATTTAAAAAAAAAATATATATATATATATATATTTTTACCTTTTTTTTCCACACACTACTGTTAGGTTTGCCACCTGACTGGTATTTTACTGGCACAACTGGTATTTGAGGCTGCCTGTCCAGTGCCAATATTGCAGTAATACCGGCAATACAAATGCAGGTATTTTTCTCAGTATAACCAGAAATTACTCTGCAATACCAGCACCGGCCAGTAGGGGTCACTGTGTGTGGAGAGAGGCAGGGATAGGAAGTAACAGCATATCCTTCCCTGCCTTTCTCTACTACTCACTGATCCGTGGGGGAGCAGCTACACAGCACAGAGTCCAGACAGCAGCTCTACAGCTCAAGTAAGTGAGGGATGGGGGAAAGGCAGCATGGAGACATGGGAACACTGAGACACTAAGACACTAGGGGACACAGACACTAGAGGATACTGGGAGACCTGGGTACACTGAGACACTTGGAGACACTGAGACACTAGGGGACACTGGGAGAAATGGGGACACTGAGACACATGGGGACACTGAGACATAGGGACATTGGGAGACACTAAGACATTGGGACACGGAGACACTAGGGACACAGTGTCCCCTAGTCTCTTAGTGTCCCCTAGTCTCTCAGTGTCCCCTAGTCTCCCAGTGTCTGTGTCCCCATGTCTGTGTCCCTAGTGTCTCAGTGTCCCCATGGCTCCCAATTTCCCCATGTGTCCCTAGTGACTCAGTGTCTCCATGTCTCCCTGTGTCCCCAAGTGTCTCAGTGCCCCATGTCTCCCAGTGGCCCCAAGTGTCTCAGTGTCCCCGGGTCTCTCAGTGACACTGGGAGAAATGGGAACACTTGAGACACTGGGAGACTAGGGGACTGGGCGACATGGGGATACTGACACTGTGATACATAGGGACACTGAGAGACTGGGTGACTTGCGAAACTGAGACACTGGGAGGCAGGGAGACACTGGGAGCAGTCCATCTATACAGCAGAATCAAACTGTGAGTAGTTTATTGGTGATTTTACAGAATTTTCTATTATGTCACTCCTTGTGATTTACATCATGTGATGTCACGCATAACTAATTAATTATACAAATGTTTAAGGCTGGTATTTTTTTCCAAGAAAGGTGGCAACCCTAACTACTCTTCACATACTCTTGCTTAAAGAAACACTATAGGGTCAGGAACACAATCATGTATTCCTAACCTTATTATGTTAAAACCACCATTTAGCCCCCCTGGTTTTCAGGTGAAGATGTGACGTTATTATAGGTATTTACCCAACACAAACACCGAAAAAGCTACTGTGATTTGTTTTGGTAACCCTCCATTTATTCTGAGCTTTGCCTGACAATGATATAGGTGAGCCTAAGTGAATGATCTCTTCAAGCATAGCTTATGGAGTTTGAAGAGACGTTTCTTTCTGTTGGTATGATCTGGAGGGATTACCTGATCTATGGTCCTTTAATATTGTTTCACGTTTTGTAAATGTAATTTTAATTTTACTTAATATTGCTGTATTAATTCCAGGATTTTTTAAATGATTGTATACTGATGGTGATATTTAACACCAAAAGTTTAGAAATACACATTTGTGTTCATGGCCCTATAGTGTTCGTTTAACCTTACCTGCTTGCTCTTGCAGTTTCACACAGAGCAATCAGAAAAGCAGGAAAGTCAGGTCAGGTAACAGTGCAGTCTGATCCAACATGGCTGCTCAGCCAGATTTAAAAAAAGGGTTCTCTTCTATTTAATCTGTTAATTTTACTTTGTAACTAACTTTGTAGCTCAAAGTGGCTTATAACTGCTTGTATAATTGGCAGCAGTTTTAAAATAGCACCCAGATCTGTCCATCAAGAACCCTAAATTCCTGTTGCCAAGGTGTGTCAATTTTGTCTATGCTGTGTGAGCAAAGTGTATAAATTATATATAAAATGCCTATAATTCTGATACATATGTACTTTAGAAATCGTATTAATGCTAGCTTCCCTGAATCATGGCTTAAACATGAAACAAATATATAGCAAAACTAATGAGTGTGTTTTTGTTTCAATCTTTTTTTTCCTTTTTAAAGTTTGATGCAGAGTTCAGACGCTTTGCCATATCCAGATCCTGTGTTGGAGACTTCCATGAATTTTACCAGTTGATTCAGACTGTGCACAAGATTCGTAGTTTTGACATTCTTTTGGGCTACACTGACATCCATGGCGACTTACTACCCATCAACAATGATGACAATTACCAGAAGGCACTGAGCTCAGCAAATCCATTACTTAGAATTATAATTCAGCGGAGAGGTAAGTTAAGTTCATTGAATATTTTCCTTAAAATAATACATGTAAAAGAACATTGATTTAGAAAATGTAATATGGTCCTCTGTTGAATTAAACATGCAATTTTATAATTCTTTACTGTCACTCTATAATGATGAGGAGATTCTGAGATAGATTAATACATAAACAATATAGTAAAAAAAATAACCAGCATTTCAAATGTGTCAAAAGCCATGCTTTCATAATTTCTCCAAAAAGCAAGCTACATTTTCACAGTGGTATCTTTAGCAACCTTTACAATATTGATGTCATTCTTTCCAGTAACCGTATTAAAGAGAAGAAAATGTTAATGTTTACATTGAGGGTTAATCCAGCCTCTAGTGTCTCCCTGACAGAAACTAAAGGCCGCTTCCTCGATTCTCAGTGTGAAAATCACACTGAGATCACTGTGGACGTCCATAGGAAAGCATTGAGTAATGCTTTCTTATGGGCGGTTTGAATGCGCGCAGCTCTTGCCGCGCATGCGCATTCAGAGCTAATGTCGGCAGGGGGAATAGAGGTCACCAGTGCCAAGGGAGCCCGGTGCTGGATTAGGGTAAGTGGCAACCCCTTCAGCCCAGCGGGAGGGGGGCCCTGAGGGAGGGGGGACCTAATAACCTTATAGTGCCAGTAAAACGAGTTTGTTTTCCTGGCACTATAGTGCTCCTTTAAGTAGTATATGATGCCTATTTTCATATTCTTATTTAAAAATACAATCACAAAAAGGAAAACCATGCTCTGTGTTAATATCAGCTAACATGTGTTAGAATGTTCTTTTGATAGATATTTTTTTTTTGCACCTTCAATTTCAGAGGTTCCCAGATTGACCAGATCATTGCATATGAAAGAAAAGCTCAGTTCTGCTACGCGACAGTTATCTTTGGAACGTAAGTGACCTTAATATTTTACAGAAGTTGAAAGTGCAGGAAACTTACCTGAATCATAAGACTAGATATTGTCAATATCAGGACTCTCAGCTGGGATAAATTATCTCCAAGGACAGATTTACATGTCAGGTTACTGTTCTCTAAAAATTAGCTGAACAGTTATTGCTAAGATAAATGTCCCATGATCCTCGCAAGCACAAATCTGGATCATGTGAATTAAAGATATCAATATCTGGGGATAAATACCTAGAGATCAATAGCTGGAGAGTTACTTCCTGATCAATATATAGCACACGGTAAAACATATTCTTTCAATATTATGTGGATTGTCGGCAATGTACAAATGGGAAATTTTTTAACCTAATTTAAATAGAAAATAAATTTTAAAATCATTGTTTTGTAGATATTCCCCAAATTAAATCATGCATGCATTTAATTATGCACTTTTTTATTGGGGGTGTATCTAAAACAACTTGCAAAAGTTACAGTTCTGAACTTTCAGCTTTCAGGTGGAAATAGTGGAAGTAGGAAGCAGCACCTAGTGGCCTCCAAGTAAGAAGTCAAACTGTTCTCAAACAGTTTGACTACTTCTAAGGGGGGAATTCAGTGCACCCCTGGCACAATAATTACTGCAGTGTGCCATAGTATCCTTATGATGTGTTATCAAAAAAAATTTTTAGTTCATTTTACAGTAATTGGGGCGTGGAAAAGTAACTAGAAGCCTATAGTAAACCTGTATAGGAATGTTTTCTGACATGTTTGCCTTCCATTTTTTTGAACTGTTCTTTTTTTAATCTTACAATTAGGTGCATAAGAAGTTTTACCATAACCCCTGTAGTGCGAGGATTGCCCTAGCCTTGTACCCTGAGGAGGCCACTGGGCATTGCTCCCTGCTTCCAATACTTAATACTTAGAACTGGAAGCTCCAAAGCCAGAGCTTCCATTAGCTATCATGAGCTAAGCAAAGCAATTCCGACTTGCTCATTGGCTAAGAGCCAATGCACCTTTTTTATAATATGTCAAGTATATTTGTGTACATTAAACAATGTTTTACATAAAAGGAATCCAAGCTGCATTTTATACACAGTTTTCCCTTTATTTGTATGTAAGTAATCAAGCAATTAGAAAAACTGTTATAGTAACAATGTTGTTCTTTATCTACAGCAGAGTCAGAGAATGCTATCTTTACATCTAATTCACTGCAAAGGAAAAAAAAAGGCCTCCTACGTCCCGCTCAGCATCGTACTCGGCCACCGCTTCTTATTGGGATGCCCCAGGACTTTCGACAGATATCATCCATCATTGATGTTGATATACTCCCTGAGACACATCGGCGGGTTCGTCTACACAAGCATGGTTCCGATAAGCCTTTGGGTTTTTACATACGTGATGGCATTAGTATCAGAGTCTCTCCTCAAGGAGTGGAAAAAGTTCCAGGAGTCTTTATTTCTAGACTTGTTAAAGGTGGCCTAGCAGAGAGTACTGGGTTACTGGCTGTTAGTGATGAAATCTTGGAAGTCAATGGAATTGACATAGCTGGAAAATCATTAGATCAAGTCACTGATATGATGGTTGCAAATAGTCACAATTTAATAGTAACAGTAAAGCCAGCCAACCAAAGAAACAATGTCATCCGAACGAGCAAAGCATCTGGAAGTTCTAGGGAGAGTACTGCAAGCCCAGTGTCTCATTACACAAGCAATTATAGCACAGCTGAGGGTGACAGTGATGAAGATGGAGATGTTGTCATTGAGAGCGACTATTCACCTGTGGTCATTCACACACAAAACCAACTTGTCAATGGAGAACTGCAAAGGAGCCTTCAGCAGAGCCTATCACTACATGGACCCCTGAACCCATTAAATTCTGCACATAATCGTAGCAGAAGCCCTAGACTGACTATAAAAGGACAAGAGAATGGAATGAGGGAAGATGGTACCATTATAACACTATAGTGATCACTAACTGAACAAAACTATATCCACTTGTCACTCATAGTGTTTGGAAGGTCTGTGTCTGTTTTATACATGTAGCCCATATTGGATGCCCTAGATATTATCTTATTCAAGACCTCCTATTGAAGTGCATTTAATCACTAATTGTATATATCATGGCCAAGCTGCAATAGGTGTAACCTATGTAAATGACCTGAAATAAAATGCAAAACATCACCATGGCCTAAATGGTTGATTATTTTGTAGTGTGATAATTCAAGGAAAAAACTGATATCTAACTAAAGACAAGTAAGATCGCCAGGAGCTAATATTTAGATAGTAAAATTGCTAATAAAATTTCAAAAAGAATTTTAAAATATATAGCAGCATATGTGGTACAAATATATAGCAATAGAATAAGTAAAATTATACAAAATTGTACAGGGTGGTAAAACCAATAGTTGAAGCAAAGGTAAAAATGTTTGACAAAAGCTATAAAACGTTGGAATTCAGTATATAAAATAGTCATATATGGAAAATAACCAGATCGCACAATTGTAAATTGTAAACTTGTTAAGCCAGGAGTCCCGTGAATTAAAAATGAATGATCCATGGTGCTCACTGTAATATAAAATAATCTTATCTTATAATAAACTCGTTATATGACAGTGAGCACCATTGATCATTTGTTTTGATTTCAGGGGACTCCTGGCTTAACAAGTGGAATCCAACTACAATTGTGTGATATGGTAATTTGCTAGATATAACTATTTTTCAGGATTCCTATACTTTCCTGATTTATCACTTAGCCAAACATAGCAATATAGAATGGGACTGTAGATAAGAACAATTTGGCCCATCTAGTCTGCCCAATCTTCTAAATACTTTAATTAGTCCCTGGCCTTATCTTATATCTATGATAGCCTTGTGCCTTTCCCACACTTTCATAAACTCCTTCACTGTGTTAACCTCTACCATTTCAGCTGGAAGGCTATTCCATGCATCCACTACTCTCTCAGTAAAGTAATACTTCCTGATATTATTTTTAAACCTTTTCCCCTCTAATTTAAGACTATGTCCTCCTGTTGTGGTAGTTTTTCTTCTTTTAAATATACACTCCTTTACTGTGTTGATTCCCTTTATGTATTTAAATATTTCTATCATATCCCCCTATCATCTTTTTTCCAAGCTATACTTGTTAAGATCCTTTGACCTTTCCTAGTGAGTTTTACCCTGCAATCCATGAACCAGTTTAGTGGCCCTTCCCTGAACGCTCTTCAAAGTATCAATATGCTTCTGGAGTTTCGGTCTCCAGTACTGAGTAGAATACTCTAAGTGAGGTCTCACCAGTGAGACAACAAAGGTAGAGATGTATCAAACAAAAGAGGTCTCCACCTTTGTTATATTGTTGCGTTTCTATTTGTTGCAACAATATTCAGATCCCCATTGCTACATTCATTGTGAACGTTGTCTTAAAAGATTTCTAAGGCAGTACTTTCCAAGAGATATTTAATTACAAAATACTTTTTGATATTTTTTTTTAGAGATTTACAATGTTTTATACTTTTTGAAGTCATTCACTTTCTAACGTTTTATTTTTGCTTCAATTACTGGTTTTACCACCCTGTACAATTTTGTTATTTTGCTTATCCTTTTGTTATATTTTTTGTACATTTGATGATATATATTTTTTTTAAATTCTATTTAAAATTGTATATCTGAATATTGGCTCCTGGCAATCTTTCTAGTCTTTAGGTAGATTTTAATATCTGTTTTTATACACAGGGGTTGGTGTACTCTGATCCAGTTTGAGCACTATTTTGTTCATGTTGCCCAACTACCTCCGTGCAGTAGGAGGAACACCCGGTGTTATACTCCGTTTGCTTCTCTCCAGACTTTCTAGAAGTAAACATATATTTCTAGTAAAGCAGCATAGACACAAAATACCAAATATTATAATAGTACAATTGTGATGTTTCCTCCTCATCATGAGCCATCTGCAATCAGATATAGAGGTGAGGAGACACAAATGAAAAGAATGGTGCATAAGTGCTAGCCAAAACCTTACTGGCTACGGACAGCAAAATGAATAGTCACCTTGATCATCAGTATTTGTACATTGGATCAGCACCAGGCAGGCATGACAATATAGTGCGATTATAGGTAAATCATACCTTGCATAGGACATTTTTAGACAAATTCTATTTTTTTTTTTGTGAAACAGTTTGATATTAGTATATATATTTTTAATGTCTTTGTGTAAGATTCACTTTTTATAAACATGATAAAGTCAATTTACCAAAGCCTAACAGTCAAATATGTCGCATTGTAAAAAGTTACAACAAAAATATATATATTTTTCTTCATATTCTAATTGGCGTAACATGGCCATAGTGCCACATATTAAAGTCTGTGATGTAAAGGAGAAGATTTCTATTTACGGGCGTATAAAACCCATTTTTAGCATACAGTCTTGGGAAAAAGAAAATAGACCCTCTTTGATGGTTTTACATATCAGGACATAATAGCAATCATATGTTACCTAACAGGTGTTAAAATTAGATAAATACAAGCTTGGATAACCAACAACCCAGATATTTAATTTAAAATACTTTTAATGAGCCATCTGCATTACAGCATGTCATGAATTATTTAACAAAAATAAAGCCAAAATGGAGAAGTCATGTGTGAAAAACTAAGTACACCTTATGATTCAGCTTATAAAAACCACCTTTAGTAGCAATAACGTGAAGCAATCAATTTCTGTATGGATTTATCGGTCTCTCACATCTTTGTGAAGGAATTTTGGCCCACTCTTCATCAAAGTGTTAGTTCAGTTAATCGAGGTTTCCTGACATTTGTGTATGCACAGCTCTCTTAAGGTCCCACCACAGCATTTCAATTGGGTTGAGGTCTGAACTTTGACTAGGCCATTGCAACACCTTGATTTCTTACTTTTTCAGCCATTCTGTTGTAGATTTGCTTTCTTGGGATCCTTGTCTTGTTGCATGATCCAGTTTCCATCGAGCTTTAGCTGTCAGACAGATGGCCTAACATTTGACTCTAGAATACTTTGGTACACAAAGGAGTTCATGGTCGACTCAATGACTGCAAGGTTCCCAAGTCCTGTAGCTGCAAAACAAGCCCAAATTATCACCCCTCCCCCATCTTGTTTAACAGATGGTAAAAGGTGTTTGTGCTTATATGATGTGTTTGGTTTTTAGCCAAACATGCATTATGTACTATTGCCAAACATCTCCACTTTGGTTTCATCTGGCCAAAGGACATTGTTCCAGACGTCTTGTGGTTTATTCAGATGCAACTTTGCAAACCTAAACCATGCTGCTGTGTTCTTTTTAGAGTGAAGAGGCTTTATCCTGGTGACCTTTCAAAACAAACCATACTTGTTCAGTCTTTTTCTAATTGTACTGTCATGAACTGTAACATTTAACATGCTAACTGTAGAGTAGAGTCTTAGATGTAACCCTTGTTTTGTTTTGTTTTTTGCAACTTCTCTGAGCTTTGCATGCTCTGACCTCTGAATGTGCATGGGCATCCATTCCTGGGAAGACTGTCAACTGTCTTGAATATTTTCCACTTTTAAATAATCTTTCTCACTGTAGAATGATGAACTTTAATTTGTTTGGAAATGGCCTTATAACCCCTTCCAGGTTGACAAGCAGCCAGAAATGCTTCTCTAAGATCATTGCTGATGTATTTCCATGTTGAGTATAGATCTCAAACTTTCTCAATCTGTTCCAGGAGTTGAAATGACCCATTTATAGGGTTTTTTTTTAATAAAGTAAGGTTTGTTGAGAATTCAAAAAGAATTTCAAATTTAAAACGAAAATACCTCAACTGAAATAATTCTCCAAGTCAGCTTGCTTCCAGTTTGGTGATAGTGTGCACTAGGACATATGGAAGCTGGAAGTCATTTGTATAATAGTTTATAACTTTTACAATCCAACTGCAAAGCATTATTTAAAAAGTAGTAGAGTCTCTAACTTGGCAGTAGAATGTCTAACTTGTGATGTAAAAGTTGATCTATGTAAAATAATATATTCACTGTGTATATCTACATATGTTTGATTTTTTTTTTTAAACTTATTTAACCAAATCTTTATAGAAAAAAATAATTTTGTTCTTGCCAGTATAAGGAATTGAACCCTGGCTGCCAAAATCACAAAGGAAACAATATATATAAACTAGAAAAGCTACAATTTCTGGTGAAATTGTGTGAAGTGTTCTTGCCTCCACCAGTAGTCTACAACTGGAGTGGGCGGAGTAACTGTTATCATTTATATAGCACATTTAATTGCAACGTTGTTGCACAGTTACATTAAACCATACATTTATAAAAACATTAGCAGGTGTTCAAAAAGCCCTGTCTATGACATCACTTGCTGCTGCAGCCTGGCACATGTCAGAGTATTTTGGCGGTTGCCATCTTCAAATGGTCGTATTGTAAAAACTATAAATCCTACAGCGAAGAACTTTATATTGTGAGAATCACAAGACCCAGACCTACATTTTGATGCATAGTATGTCTCTGAAGTATTAAAAATGAAGGCACAGTCGCAGTTTAGAAATTGCCCTTCAAGTTTGAGCTGGCTTGAGTGAAGTTTCAATGAATGTCAATGGAAGGCGTGAGTTGCAAACAAATGGTCATATTGTGAAATCTATCAGGACTATGGCTTAGCCGTGGACATTTTAGTGGCAGCAGGGATAGCTGAACGTTTTGATATAAGATTTGTGTAGGTGGGCTTGAAAATAAGGGAGTGGTGGCAGTTTAGAAATCATGTCCTGATTTTTCAGCTTTTGCCAGCTCCCACTCTAGCTTTGCCATTCATTCCTATGGGACAAATTTCTCCACAAGAACGACGATATTCCGTGAACCATTCGGCGAAACGTTCCACAAAGTAATAGCAATCCGATCGGGAACAATCTGCACGTTTTGGTAAATTTTTGTCTATGTAGTGTAAAAACTGTGGGAGGAGTTAGGGTGGCAAATTTGGCTATAATAAGAATAATAATAATATATATGTGAGATAACATTAAGTGGTCTTGCTATGCAAGAACACTTAAATATGTTCAAACTTATCTAAATAGGTATGTTCCCACAGGCTTATGCACTAAAGCACAGCTTTAAAATCTGTGTGGTGTAACACATTAGGCTACATAGTCAGTCGGAGTGTTTCTTGCAGAGTTGTCCGCCAGGAAGGGGGGCACATTGCACAGAGCGGTAGAGGAGCTTCTGTTTCCCTACTTGGTCAATCAGTAGTGCTCTCTGAAAACACAGTACTGCTTTCTCTCAGACTGGGTAGAAGAAACAGAAGCTTTGTTACCGCGGTCCGCCTGCTCGGCCATGCTACATGCTACATGCTGAGGCTGAGCAGGCACAGGGGAGAAAACAAAGAAGTGCACAGTATTGGAAACAAAAGAAGATCACAATAGGGAAAGGTGAAAGAAGAAGTGTACAGGAAGGGGGGTCATAAGATGGGCACAGGAGGGAAGGGTTAACAAAACAAGGTAACAGGAGGAGAGGGGTATAAGAAGGGCACAGAATTGGAGGGGGCACAGAGTGGCTATGGGATGACAAAGAGAGACACAGAGGGACTGACGGGGGGACAAAAAGACATACAGAGCAGAAGGGGAAAATACACTCAAAAATGTTGGGGGAGATACAGATGCACAAAGGGGCTGGGGGAAGAGAGAGGCCTGCATGCTAGCCACACCAGTCTGCTAGCCACAGCTGCCATCCGCAGCCAGCCTGCCTGCCAACCAACCACAGCAGCACCAGAGCAGTACTGCAGCAGCTGTCAGGATCGTGACAGGGATCCAACACGCAGAATACAAATAGGAGATAGGTACGTATACCGGACCTTAGAATGGCCGGACTAACGTAAGGAGAAAGCAAAGAATGGTCAGAGACAAGCCGAGGTCGAGGGAACGAGAGAGTAGGTAAGCGAGAGACAAGCCGAGTCAAAAGGACAAGAGAGGAAAGCAGGGTCAAAAATACAAGCCGAGTCAGGAACCAAAAGACAATAGAGGTAAGAGCACTGAGTGACCAGACTAGCTAGAACCACGACAGGGCAATGAATCATTCCACAAAACCCTCTTTTATACCTTGGCTCTTTAACTGTTGGCCCCGCCCCCAACGAGTCCTGATTCGTTGTTCGGCACTTGGTTGCCGTGATTGACGGGTCGGAACGTGATTGCCGTCATGACGTCGGCTACTGAGCGCCGCGTCATAAAAGGAGGCGGAGCTATCGCGGCCGGCGTGTAAACGGCCGGGAGGACTGCGAGGATCGGGTGAGTCAGCCCCCCTAGGAGGATGGACGTCTAGGTGTCTAACCTCCTCCGAGGTAGACACCAGAGGTAACCTGACAGTACCCCCCCTCTCAGAAACGCCCACCGGGCGGAAGGAACCGGGGCGAGACGGAAAACGAGCATGAAATGCCCGGAGGAGACGAGGGGCATGCACATTTTCACGGCCCACCCAAGACCTTTCTTCAGGCCCATACCCCTTCCAGTCAACAAGATATTGCAACTTCCCCCGAGAAATACGAGAATCGAGAATGGATTTGATTTCATATTCCTCCTGACCCTCAACCTGGACAGAGAGAGGGGAGGACTCAGCGGAGGAAAATCTGTTACAAACCAAAGGCTTCAACAAAGAAACATGAAAAGAGTTAGGGATGCGCAGGGCAGGCGGAAGGGCAAGACGATACGCAACCGGGTTAATCCGACACAGAACCTTGTAAGGGCCTATGTAACGAGGGGCAAATTTCATGGAAGGAACCTTCAAGCGGATGTTTCTGGTACTCAACCACACCCTATCACCCGGGGCAAAAACCGGAGCCACCCGTCTCCGTTTGTCAGCGTGTCGTTTGAACACCATGGAATTCTGAAGAAGAATTCGTCGAGTCTGATCCCACAACTTTCTCAGATTGGCGACATGAACATCAACCGACGGTACCCCTTGGGAAGGGGAAACCGACGGAAGAATGGAAGGATGAAAGCCATAATTCAAGAAAAAGGGGCTAGAACGAGTAGAATCACAAACGAGATTGTTGTGCGCAAACTCTGCCCAAGGAATCAGACCAACCCAATCGTCCTGGTGTTCAGAAACAAAACAACGCAAATATTGTTCAATCTTTTGGTTGGTGCGTTCGGCAGCTCCGTTGGACTGGGGATGATAGGCAGATGAGAAATTCAACTTGATGCCTAAGTGAGAACAGAAAGACTTCCAAAAGCGGGAAACAAATTGGGAACCTCTATCAGAAACAATTTCAGAGGGAATACCATGTAAACGAAAAATCTCCCTCGCGAAAATCTCAGCTAATTCGGGAGACGAGGGCAGTTTAGGCAAGGGCACGAAATGAGCCATTTTAGTAAACCTGTCAATCACCGTGAGAATAACAGTATGGTTTTTAGAAACAGGCAAATCGACAATGAAGTCCATAGCCAAACAGGACCATGGTTTCTCGGGAATTTCTAAGGGGTGCAAAAGCCCACATGGGAGCGCATGAGGTTGCTTAGTCTTCATACAGACAGCACATGCCCCGACGAAATCCCTTATATCCTTACGAAAAGAAGGCCACCAGAAATCTTTAGAAATCAGGGAACACGTTTTGCGTATGCTGGGGTGCCCAGCAACTTTACTGTCATGAAAGCAATGCAGCAGTTCCACTTGGAGCTCAGGAGGAACGAAGTAGCGAGCCCCAGGAACAGGTTTGGGAGCTAGGTGTTGTACTTTCTGTAAACATCCTCTCTGGCAACCCTGACCCCAGGAGACTATCTCACCCAGTTCCCAGTCAATAGTAGGGTTATGCTTCTTAAGCCAGGGATACCCCAAGACTATTGGAACTGAAGGAGATGAGATCAGCATGAGGGATATTCTTTCCTCGTGTAGGATACCAGTGGTTAACTTAATTGGTATGGTTTCACGAAAAATAACAGGTTCAGATAATGGTCTACCATCTATGGCCTCAACGGCCAAGGGTGTATCCCTTAGCTGAGATGGGATAGAATGGTTAGTGACAAAGGCTTGGTCAATAAAGCTTTCAGCTGCTCCGGAATCTATCAAAGCCATAGCATTAAGTACTCCCTTTTCCCAAGCTAAAGAAACAGGTATCAGAAGCCTATGATCTTTATAATCATATATAGAGGACAAGATAGAAACACCCAAGGCCTGTCCTCTTGAGAAACTTAGGTGCGAGCGTTTCCCGGCCGGTTAGGGCAATTTAGGCGTAGGTGACCTCTTATTCCGCAATACATACAAAGCCCCTCCCTTCTCCTGTACTGTCTTTCCTCTTCTGAGAGTCGAGTGTTACCTATTTGCATAGGTTCTGGGAGAGCTAAAGTAGTAGAATCAGAACTCTGAAATGAGGGAGCTAGTCTTATGGAGGATCTGCGGGTTCTATCCCGAGTATTCTGCCTCTGTCTCATACGTTCATCTATTCGGGAAATAAATGAAATCAAATCCTCCAAATTTTCAGGAAGTTCTCTTGTGGCAACCTCATCTAGAATCTCATCAGATAACCCGCTTATAAATACGTCCATATAAGCCTGTTCATTCCACTTGACTTCTGCCGCCAAGGATCTGAACTCTAACGCATAATCCACGAGGGTTCGGTTATACTGTCTAAGACGTAACAGTAGTCTAGCTGCATTGGCCTTTCTTCCTGGGGGGTCAAAAGTTCTCCTAAATGCAGCGACAAAAGCATTATAATTGTAAACTAACGGGTCATCATTTTCCCACAGGGGGTTAGCCCATCTAAGTGCTTTGTCAATGAGCAACGTGATTATAAATCCAACCTTCGCCCTGTCAGTAGGGTAGGCGTGGGGTTGTAACTCAAAATGAATACCTATCTGGTTTAAAAAACCTCGACAAGTGTCAGGAGAGCCGCCATAGCGTGAAGGGGAAGTAACACGGGAAGAAGCAGCCACTGTGGCTACCTCTAGGCCTGTACTTACAGGAGAGATAGATGGGGTACGCATCTCCTCTGAGTGATTACTAGGACGAGATAGCAATGCTTGCAGAGCTAGAGCCATCTGGTCCATTCTATGATCCATGGCCTCAAATCTAGAGTCAGGAGAACCGACCTGAGAGTTTGTACCTGCAGGATCCATTGGCCCTGTCGTAATGTCAGGATCGTGACAGGGATCCAACACGCAGAATACAAACAGGAGATAGGTACGTATACCGGACCTTAGAATGGCCGGACTAACGTAAGGAGAAAGCAAAGAATGGTCAGAGACAAGCCGAGGTCGAGGGAACGAGAGAGTAGGTAAGCGAGAGACAAGCCGAGTCAAAAGGACAAGAGAGGAAAGCAGGGTCAAAAATACAAGCCGAGTCAGGAACCAAAAGACAATAGAGGTAAGAGCACTGAGTGACCAGACTAGCTAGAACCACGACAGGGCAATGAATCATTCCACAAAACCCTCTTTTATACCTTGGCTCTTTAACTGTTGGCCCCGCCCCCAACGAGTCCTGATTCGTTGTTCGGCACTTGGTTGCCGTGATTGACGGGTCGGAACGTGATTGCCGTCATGACGTCGGCTACTGAGCGCCGCGTCATAAAAGGAGGCGGAGCTATCGCGGCCGGCGTGTAAACGGCCGGGAGGACTGCGAGGATCGGGTGAGTCAGCCCCCCTAGGAGGATGGACGTCTAGGTGTCTAACCTCCTCCGAGGTAGACACCAGAGGTAACCTGACAGCAGCCTGCCAGCCACAGCAGCCAGCCAGCAACTGTAAATAAGGTGAGAAGAACCAACTTGGGCTGGGTATGTTATATTACTATATTGTGAATAGGGGCCAGAATGGGAGGGTTGAGGTATCATAGATGTATACAGTGCATGCGTAGCATGCGGCATCTGGTCGAAACCTCTCATTTTGCATCACTTCTGACTCCTCTGGAACTCCGGCCGGCCGCAGCTGACGCCATCTCCAGGCCAACTTTCGCAGTTTTCCCTCCACTTCTAGAACAGCTAAGGGAGTACTTTTTGGAAGGAAGGTCCGCAGGACTGTTTAAAACAATCGCTATCTGAGGACCGGGGGAGCGCCCCCTATTCCGTCCATAGATCTCAGTTGACCGTTGATGCATTTGTTCTTAAATAGGGACCCCCGTTTTGGGGTCCATGTATAAATGACCATGCTTGTGCTCACAAAATCAGATCTACTTCCAGAATTAAGTCTCAACTAATGTATGGGGGGCAGGGGGGAGGGAAGCAATAACAGCTATAATCACCACACTACTACTAAGATGAGCTATAACACTAAGGGAAAGGGAATCTCTGGCGGTGGTCTGCCACAAAGGGGAAGCAAAAATCAGCATGGTTTTATGAAACATAGGTCAAGTCAAATAAGCTTGATTGCAATATACAAAGAAGTAGTTAGAATCCTAGATCAGGGTGTCGCAGTGGATGTTATCTACTTGGATTTTGCCAAGACATTTGATATGGTTAACACAATAGGTTAGTGTTCAAACTAAAAGAAATTGGTCTAGATAAATATTTTTTTTCTTTAGTAGAACATTGGTTTAAGGATAGAGTACAGAGAGTTGGCATTAATGGAAAATTGTCAAACTGAACAAAAATGGTAAGTGGTGTCTCTCTGGGACCGCTTCTATTTAACATATTTATACATGATCTTGAAATAGACATTGAAAGCCATGTTTCATTGTTTGCAGATAAAACAAAATCTGTAAAGTAATACAATGTGAGCAGGATATTACTTTGATGCAGAGGGATTTAGATAGATCGGGGGAATGGGCACTCAAATGGCAGATGAAAATAAATGTAGATAAATGCACAAGCAATGTAAACCCTAAAGTTTAGGGCCTAAACAGTAGTGAATTAGGGAAAAGAACGCATGAGAAGGATTTGGGAATTGCTATAGACAACAAACTAGGCAACAATGTTCAATGTCAATCAGCATGTATAAAAAGGGGTATTAACTGTCGGGATGAAAATATAATTTTGCCTCTTTATTAATTTATTAAAGATCAGACCTTGAATATGCTGTGCAATTTTGGGTACCTGTTCTAAAAAAAGGATATTATAAAAGTGCGGAGGCGGGCTTCAAAATTAATAAGATGAATGAAACATTTTAGAGATGAAGAAAGTTTAACAAATGTTAATCTGTTTAGTTTATAAAAACGGCACCCTTTAGAGGGGATATGATAGCATTTTACAAGTATATTTGGGGCCAATTACAAACCATTGTCTGGAAATCTATTTATAAACAGGACTATTGGTAAGGCACATTTAGACTGATAGAAAGGGGATTTAGTCTAAAGCAAAGGGGTTGTTGTTTTTTTTTTTTTTTTACAGTAAGGACAATAAGGATGTACAATTGTTTGCCTGAAGAGGTGGCTGTAGCAGTCGGTACAGATGTAAAAACAGCAGCTCGATGAATCAACAGCAAAAACAGATGTGAGAAAGGCTTAACTTGATACAAGTATGTCTCTTTTCAGCTATGTCACTAAAAAAAAGAAAGAAAGAAAGCAATGGTGGCCCAAACTTTTAATTCACTTTGTATTCTTGACAATTTACACTCCAGTGAATAATCTCGCTTCTTGGCTATTTTAGCCTAAATTTTACTACTCGTCTTTTAATTTAAAATAATTACAATAAGGGGTTAGACGCAGGCTTCCCCAAACTCCGGCCCTCCAGATGTTGCTGAACTACAACTCCCATGATTCTCAGCCTATTTCATTCATAGAATCATGGGAGTTGTAGTTCAGCAACATCTGGAGGGCTGGAGTTTGGGGAAGCCTGGGTTAGAGAATAAATCCATGTCAGTTGTAAACAAACAAGCAATAACTCAGAGAGAGCGATAGAGAAATGTAAAAGAGCGGACACCAATTCCAGGCAGCACTTTCTTCTGTGCCAAGCCTCTAGCAATGTAGCCCTCTATCTATATACATACGGACATAGACATAGAACACACAGACACCGCATTACGTGCTGAGCGGCAAGGAATGCAGCCGCCATCTTGGACTGGTCGTCGCTCTGAAGCTATTGAAGAACACTTAGAAAGTCCATCTCACAAAAGGTAAATCCAAATGAATGAAATGGACTGAGCTGTGCTGATCTCCTGCTGCTTCTGGTGGTGGGAGAGATCTGATGGAAACATTACAAACATCTTATTATACAGGACAGCCTGGGAGCTGGAGGTTTGCAATGTATGTAAAGCAGAACACTGCAGCCATTACACAGACTGAACATGGAGAATGAAGGGAAAAGGGATCTTTCATAGAAGTCACTTTTATTTCATATTTATATAGTTTTATATAGTTTTTTTGCCAGTTAATTATGGAGCTATGTTAAAACCTGTATTTTAAATCTCTTTTTTTGTCTTTTGTAGATATTAATCACTGTCCAACTATGTTTTACAGAATGCATTGATTATAATGGGACTCTTATCTTTTTGTCTTTCTTTCTCTCTCCCAACTCTCTCTGATAACATGATATATTAACCCTTTTATCCCCACTGACAGTCAGTATGTCTCTCTCACCCATCCCCTCAGTGTGAGTATGTCTCTCCCCTATCCCCTCAGTGTGAGTGTCTCTCTCCCATCCCCTCAGTGTGAGTGCCTCTCTCCCATCCCCTCAGTATGCATCTCTCCCATCCCCTCAATATGCCTCTCTCCCATCCCCTCAGTGTGAGTGCCTCTCTCTCTCTCTCTCATCCCCTCAGTGTGAGTGGGTCTCTCTCTCTCCCATCCCCTCGGTGTGAGTGGGTCTCTCTCTCCCTCCCATCCCTTCATTGTGAGTGTGTAAGTGTTGCCATGGCAAAACTCCCGACTTGCATTACAGGTTATGTGTAGAGTTGCCATGGCAACCTGCAGCAACGCTCACACAGTTCGCGAGAATAGAGGATCTGATGGTAGAGGGGGTGCAATATTACACTCCTGGGTCCCTTCTTCACAGGACACCGTATGCTGTGCCACCGGACCACCAGGGAATCCTGTGTGCCCCCCACCCTGGAACAGGTAAGAGGTAGGGAGGGGGAAAAAAAACAACTAAATTTAATAAAAATATTTAAAAAACTACTGTCCCCTCACAGCCCTTATCCAATCCCGCTGCACTACATTCACTACACATAAAGACATTGCATCCACTACCCACACAGACACTGCATCCACTATATACAATGCATTCACTACACACACTGTATAACATAATGGATGTGCGCAAAGCTTTTTTGGGGGGGCTTGGCTTCTTGGGCCGGCCCTGCTCTCTCCCACCCACGCACAGCCAGTGTGTCTCTCTCTCACCCACGCACAGCCAGTGTGTCTCTCTCCCACCCACGCACAGCCAGTGTGTCTCTCTCCCACCCACGCACAGCCAGTGTGTCTCTCTCCCACCCACGCACAGCCAGTGTTTCTCTCTCCCACCCATGCACAGCCAGTGTGTCTCTCTCCTACCCATGCACAGCCAGTGTGTCTCTCTCCCACCCACGCACAGCCAGTGTGTCTCTCTCCCACCCACGCACAGCCAGCGTGTCTCTCGGTCCCACCCACGCACAGCCAGTGTGTCTCTCTGTCCCACCCATGCACAGCCAGCGTGTCTCTCTCTCTCCCACCCATGCACAGCCTGTGTGTGTGTGTGTCGCTCTCTCTCCCAGCCACGCACAGCCTGTGTGTGTGTGTGTCGCTCTCCCAGCCACGCACAGCCTGTGTGTGTGTGTGTCCCTCTCTCCCAGCCACGCACAGCCTGTGTGTGTGTGTCGCTCTCTCTCTCCCAGCCATGCACAGCCAGTGTGTGTGTGTCGCTCTCTCTCCCAGCCACGCATAGCCGGTGTGTGTGCGTCGCTCTCTCTCCCAGCCACGCACAGCCAGCGTGTCTATCTCCCAGCCACGCACAGCCAGTGTGTCTCTGTCCCACGCATTCCCCTCCTGCCAATCATTTCATGTAGTGTGGCCAAGGCACCGCAGTAGAGAATCTTCTGTATCCTCTACCCAGTCTAACAGGAAGTGCTCCCAGACAGAATAGTTCACTTGACCACGCTACAAGTAGGAAAGGTGGCACTGCAGAAGGAGGAAGACAGCAAAAAGAGGGGACGGACAAAGAGACACACAGCGGACTGAGGGTGGACAAAAAGACACAGAGTGGGGCAGGGGTGGCAAAGAGATACACGGGGCAAAGTGACACACAAAGAGGCTTTGGCGGCAAAGACACAAACAAAGGGTTTGGCGGGGACAAAGAGACAAGGAGGAGCACACTTAGAGGGGCTTAGCTAAACAAAGAGGCACACAGAAGAGTTGGGGGGGATATAAAGACACACATGGCTGGAGGAACAAACAGATACATGGAAGGGCAAAGAGACACATGGAAGAACAAAGACATACAAAGGGGGACAGCGGGGGGAAAAGAGACACAGTGGGGCTTTGGGGGGACAAAGACACGCAGGGGCAGAGAGACAAACTTGGGGGAACAGACACACAGAGGGGCTAAGGGGGGCAAAGAGGCACACAGAAGGGCTGGCGTGTCAGACACAGAAGGGCTTAGAGAGAAAAAGACACACATAAAGGAGCTTGGAGGATAAAAAGACACACAGAGAGGCAAAGAGACACAGGGCTGAGAGGGACAGAGAGACACACAAAGCTGGCGATTTTAGTTTTTTGTGGGTGGTGCAAGTATCTGGTCTTGTCTAGGGTGCAAAATAGTCTAGCACCAGCCATGCCTCAGTGTGAGTGTCACCCACAGACCACATCACTGTTTTATTCAGGGGCACTTATGCCCCAAGTAAGGGACCTAGCAAGTTGGTCTAAGCTTGCTCTCAAACGCTGTTAACAAATAAATTGTATCATTTTAAGTAAGTATTTTAAAAATGAAATAAATGTTTTTTACTACATGTTGGAACATGAATTTTTTTTAACATAATTAGTTAGATTTTCTGTAATATAAATATATATTTTTAATTTAACTTTTATTATTGATATCAGTGTTCATTCATTCTGGAGTTATCCTCTTAATATGTTTATGGGAATAGAATAGAATGAAGCAACAACTGTACATCAATATTTCTCTGAGTGGTATGTGAATCTTATTCTAAAAAGGAAATTAGATACTCTTAGTGCAACACTGTAAAGAAATTGTTATTAGCAATATTAACCCTATATATGGAACCACTCACATATTACTGAGCTTACAACCAAGCTCAGGGGTATGTGCCTTCAGGTCTGTAAAGGCGACCTTTCTCCTTCTTATATCCAAGAGACAGATTCGCCGTTGCGGCTAGGGCTCAAACAGAGATATATATGGTGCAGTATAGTCTAAAATCCGTATTAATATAGGAAAATGTATATATTATACTCACAAATCTGGAGCCACTCTCTTAGGCTCTTTTCCAGCACGTTGTGTAGTTAAGGACTACACACCTATATAGCAGGAACCAATAGCCCAGTAAAGGTAACACAAATATTTATTAGTATTGTATTAAAAATTCTAATAGCCAATTAGAATATATTAAAACAAAATATATAAAAAGTAAATTGACAATAATATTAAAATCTGGGCATAAAGGCAATGATAATACAGTCCCCAGGACGCGTTTCGCCAAACTACTGTTGGCTTCCTCAGCTGGGTGAAAAATCACAATAAAATTCTCCTACTTACAGGAGTCCTGCTATTGTACCTTGTCTGTAATTTTGAGCTCGGCGTTCAGCTGTTGTTTTGGCGCGCTGGTGTTCTTTCTTCCGGCCAGCCGGCACTGTATGCGTTCCAAGCCTCTCTCTCATTGCGGTTCACTTCCGCATATGACGTCATGCTGCAATCTCTCCGTACTCGGTCTCCCATATCAGATCCAGTACACGTCCATAACAAAGTTTCTATCTCTCACAAGATCATCACTTGTATTTATCATCGAATTGCTACCTTGTCAAAATGTTATATATATCCATAATAAAATTATAGAAGTATAAAAAAGAAGGTAGCCCTTAGAGAGATTTATATATCAGCAAGAATCCCCTTCGCACTAATCACACTCTGCGGCCAATATTGTATCCAGAAATAGTGATGACACTAATACAGATAAATATAAATAAATATAAACCTAAAATAACAGTAAATAGAAGCAGATAAAAACATCTCTCTCAAATTGAATACAATACATTCAAAATCAATTTATATCCTCATAACATTTTAAAAAACAATTGTAATTTAATAAAAAATGCATGTCATCATGCTATAACAATGTATCTTATTTTCCAATATAATATATATTAATAATATAGGATGGTTTATTTTATTATCAATAAAAATATTTAATTCTCAAAAACCACCTATACAATAATGGAACAGAAAAAGTATATAAATGTTGTTTTAATTCATCTCAATATTTATCTTATAATCTTAAAATATTTTAATAAATAGTACAATTATTCCCACCTCTATTTAGTAAACGTATATTATCTAATTATGTTCGCGGGATATTATAAAAATAATAAAGAGTAATTAATTTAGAAAATGACAGATTTCAAATTCCGAATTCAAACCATAGGGGATGAGGGTATTTAGTTCAAAAATCTCTTCTTTGCTCAATTTCTGATTAAAATCCCCCCCTCTCCAATCTTTTTCCACTCTACCTAAACCTAGAAATAGACTACCTAGCGGTGATTGATCATGATGTATTTTATAATGGAGGGGTACACTATGATTCTCCCCTCCCTTTATTATATTTCTGCTGTGTTCCTCAATTCTTACATGGAGTGGCCTAGTGGTTTTCCCCACATAATATAATTCACAGGGGCATTGCATTACATAAATCACATTATTTGTATGACATGTAATTGCATCTCTAATTTCATATTCTTTCTTATCTTTACTCATGAAGTGTGTAATTTTTCTTTTTTTATTTCCTGTTCTTTTACACGCCAAACAATATCCACAACCAAAAAAACCTTTTTCTTGCTGAAAAAACGTATCTTTATTCTTCTTCTCCCTAATAAAACTAGATGTAAGCATGCTGCGTAGATTCCTTACTCCTATGTGGATAAACTGCGGTTGTAACGGTAATATATCTTCTAATGCTGGGTCCTGGCGCAAAATCGGCCAGAATCTTTTTATAACATTCCTAATTTTTAAAATTTCAGTACTATAATTACAAATAAAAGGTACTCCTTCCATATTTTGTTGTGTTCAATTCTTATATCTTAGGAGCTCATTACGTTCTGTCTCTTTGACCTGTATCCTTGCTTCTTCTAATTTACTGTCCTCATATCCCTTTTTAAAAAAATCCTGTTTAATCTTCATCGATTGATTGTTATAATTCTCCAGATCTGTACAGTTTCTCCTGATACGCAGAAATTGTCCTCTGGGGGCGTTCTCCAACCATGGGGTAAAATGACAACTTGCCTTTTCAATAAAACTATTGGCATCTACTGCCTTAAAATAATTTTTCGTTTTAATTTTTCCTTCTTCTATAAAAATAGTCAAATCTAAAAAAGATATTTCTTTATCACTCCAAATACTGGTAAGACTTATCCCCCATGTATTCAAATTTAAAAAGGCTAAAAACTTCCTTAAAAGTGGAACTCCTCCTTTCCAAATGAAAAATATATCATCTATATAACGACCATAGGTGACCAAGTTCGCCCCCCAGCCATGCCCTTCATATATAAAATGTTCTTCCCAATATGACATGAACAAGTTGGCATAGCTGGGGGCGAACTTAGTCCCCATGGCCGTCCCATTAATTTGTAGAAAAAATTCTCCTCAAAATTCTACTCCATTCTAAATTAATTATTCTTTATTATTTTTATAATATCCCGCGAACATAATTAGATAATATACGTTTACTATAGAACACATAGAATAGAGGTGGGAATAATTGTACTATTTATTAAAATATTTTAAGATTATAAGATAAATATTGAGATGAATTAAAACACCATTTATATACTTTTTCTGTTCTATTATTGTATAGGTGGTTTTTGAGAATTAAATATTTTTATTGATAATAAAATAAACCATCCTATATTATTAATATATATTATATTGGAAAATAAGATACATTGTTATAGCATGATGACATGCATTTTTTATTAAATTACAATTGTTTTTTTAAAATGTTATGAGGATATAAATTGATTTTGAATGTATTGTATTCAATTTGAGAGAGATGTTTTTATCTGCTTCTATTTACTGTTATTTTAGGTTTATATTTATTTATATTTATCTGTATTAGTGTCATCACTATTTCTGGATACAATATTGGCCGCAGAGTGTGATTAGTGCGAAGGGGATTCTTGCTGATATGTAAATCTCTCTAAGGGCTACCTTCTTTTTTATACTTCTATAATTTTGTTATGGATATATATAACATTTTGACAAGGTAGCAATTCGATGATAAATACAAGTGATGATCTTGTGAGAGATAGAAACTTTGTTATGGACGTGAACTGTATCTGGTATGGGAGACCGAGTACGGAGAGATTGCAGCATGACGTCATATGCGGAAGTGAACCGCAATGAGAGAGAGGCTTGGAACGCATACAGTGCCGGCTGGCCGGAAGAAAGAACACCAGCGCGGCAAAACAACAGCTGAACGCCGAGCTCAAAATTACAGACAAGGTACAATAGCAGGACTCCTGTAAGTAAGAGAATTTTATTGTGATTTTTCACCCAGCTGAGGAAGCCAACAGTAGTTTGGCGAAACGCGTCCTGGGGACTGTATTATCATTGCCTTTATCCCCAGATTTTAATATTATTGTCAATTTACTTTTTATATATTTTGTTTTAATATATTCTAATTGGCCATAAATATTTGTGTTACCTTTACTGGGCTATTGGTTCCTGCTATATAGGTGTGTAGTCCTTAACTACACAACGTGCTGGAAAAGAGCCTAAGAGAGTGGCTCCAGATTTGTGAGTATAATATATACATTTTCCTATATTAATACGGATTTTAGACTATACTGCACCATATATATCTCTGTTTGAGCCCTAGCCGCAACGGGGAATCTGTCTCTTGGATATAAAAAGGAGAAAGGTCGCCTTTACAGACCTGAAGGCACATACCCCTGAGCTTGGTTGTAAGCTCAGTAATATGTGAGTGGTTCCATATATAGGGTTAATATTGCTAATAACAATTTCTTTACAGTGTTGCACTAAGAGTATCTAATTTCCTTTTTAGAATAAGATTCACATACCACTCAGAGAAATATTGATCGACAAGAGCGACAGCTAAAAGAATTGGACTTCAATTTGTATGTAGCGCTTCACCTTTTGTTATTTTTGTTTGTGGTTGGTGTATATGGAAAGATTACACATGGTGATACAGCAGCTAATGTAATATTATTGTCACATATTGTGAGATAATTTAGTTTTAGTTTTTTTATAGAGCGCCAGTATATTATTATTTTTTATTTCAACAACTGTACATGTTTCACAATGTTAAACTTTATTCCTGTTTACTTTTAATAAAAGAGAAATTTAACCACTTAAGGACGCAGGACGGTTCAGGACCGTCCTCTGCATTTTTGCGTTGCCGACCGAGGACGGTCCTGAACCATCCTAAAGGAAAACGGGCGGCAGGAGCGATCAGAGATCGCTTCCGCCGAAATCCCGTTGTTACTATCTGCCCGGCATCCCAGGCAGATAGTAACAGCCAATTGCGGCATGTGAGCAATCCGCGATCACTCACAATTGGCTGGTGTCAAAGTGGGTGTTACAAACACTCACTTTGACACTGATCTCTGCCTCTCTCCTCTCTGTAGCGTTTTGTGAGAGGGGAGAGACAGAGATCGTGATAGTTTGTTGCAGCAGCTGTTCCAGAAAGTATTAAAAAGTATCAGCAGTGAATAAAAATCCTATTTTAACCCCTTCCCTGCCAGATCTGTTACAGACAGTGCATTTGTACTGTCTGTATATTTTTTTTTGCCCTTAAGGGTTAACTTTATTTTAAAAAATCTGTGTCTTAGACTGTCTTAGTCTGTCGTAGTCTGTCATAGTCTGTCGTAGTCAGTCAGTTTCCTTCCCCCAAATCTCCATTAGATTCTTCTAACAGGAGTTAGTTTAGGGATTAGTGTTTTAGTCTGTTTTAGTCTGTTTTAGTGTTAAAAAAATAAAAAATTATTGTGTTTAGTATTTTGTTAGTTTAGTCTGTTAGTGTGAAACATGCAGCGCATGTACAGCTTGGAGGAGGCATATGCCTTCTTGGCGTCAGGCTCTGACGCCACTGACACTGCGTCCGATTTTGACCCAGGTCAGTTTAGCGGCACGTCTAGTGACATGTCATCTGTGTGTGAGCCAGCTGCTAAAAGAAGCTGTGCTTCCCCTGCTACGCTGAATGTGGAGGAGGACTGGGTACCTCCACAGTTAGCTGAGCCCAACATCCCTCCTTTTAGTGCCAAAAAGGCAATATATGGAGTTATTTTTAGGGGATACCATCTGGGAGGAGATTGCTTCCCAGACTAATTTATACGCTAGCCAATTTATTGAGACCAATCCAGGTAGCTATACAGTCAGGGAGCATGCTTGGCATCCCACAGATGTCCCTGAACTTAAAACATTCTGGGCTCTTACCATGCTCATGGGGATAATAAAGAAGCCATCAATCCGCTCTTACTGGAGCACCAACCCAATTTGTTCGACTCCTATGTTCTCCCAAACAATGCCTAGACCAAGATATGAGCTGCTACTGAGATACTTACATTTCAACGACAATACGCTCTGTCACCCCAAAGATCACCCCAATATTATAGGCTTCATAAAATACGCCCACTGGTAGACCATCTTCAGAACAGATTTTCTGAAGTTTATACTCCCCAACAAAATGTATCTATTGATGAATCCCTTATGAAATATAAAGGGAACTTAGGGTTCAAACAGTATATCCCCTCAAAGCGGTCTAGGTATGGCATTAAAGTGTACAAACTGTGCGAGAGCAAAAGTGGCTACACATTTGCCTTTCGTGTATACGAGGGGAAAGATGCTCAACTGAACCCTCCTGGCTGTCCTGACTCTCTGGGGACAAGTGGGAAACTTGTTTGGTACCTACTGATCCCCTTGTTGTCCCCTTTATGTGGACAATTTTTATAGCAGTGTCTACTTGTTTAAAATTCTTTATAGTTTGCAGACACTGGCCTGCGGCACTGTAAGAAGAAATTCCAAGGATTTCCCCAGACCTCTCATAGAGGCCAAATTAAAAATAGGTGAATGCAAAGCTCTGCGCAAAGCTGAACTGCTTGCGCTAAAATTTAAGGACAGGAAGGATGTTCACATGCTAACAACCATCCATAACGAAGGCATGTCAGACATCACTGTCCGAGGCAGGGTACAGACAAAACCGGTGTGCATCAGGGCTTATAACAGGCACATGGGGGGTGTTGATTTGGCTGATCAGCTGATGCAGCCATATCTTATCTTAAGAAAGACAAAAGCCTGGTATAAAAAGATGGCTATCTACCTGTTGCAAGTAGCAACACATAATTCATTTTTACTTTTTAAAAAAAATGAATCCAGGAAGAACCACCTATCTCCAATTTCAGCTCAAGCTGATTTCCACAATAATTTATGGAGATGGTCAAGTTCCAACGACAGTGCAAGAGTCGTCTAGACATTTTATTTTTAAGATACCGCCAACACCAAAAAAAAGAAACCGCCAGAAACGTTGCCGGGTCTGTTATAAAAAAGGGAAAAGGACAGACACCCCTTTTCACTGTCCCGATTGCCCTACAAAACCTGGACTGTGTATTGGAGCATGTTTTAAGGTCTACCACACAGAAAATACATTTTTATAATACTTGTTCCTGATTTATTTTTTTTGTTTATTTTGAAAGCAGCAAATTTCTGTTAGTCAGTATCCTTCCCCCAAATCTCCAGTTAGATTCTTTTTGCAGGAGTTAGTTTACAGATTGCTGCTGTGACGGAACGCTGGCACTCCGACTGAGTACCTCCGCCAATCGATGCTCCTAGTGCTCGCTGAGGACTCCAAGCACTCCAACCGACACCATCAGCACTGCAGACCCCACTTCCAGCGATGTAACTGCGCTGGGGTCTCTGCTGTTTCCACCCACCCTGGACCCAAGGCCAGGATCCAGCTTCCAGTGGGTGAACCTCTCTTTCCCCAGAGAGCAGGAACAGGAACAAATCAAGCTATTGCAAGAGCTTCCTCTGGGGAGTAAGTGATTATAGCAATCCCCAGAGTGTAGGTATCCCTTCCCCCAAACATGAGCCAAGGCTTAATGCTGGAACAAGACTGATTTACTGGCACACAGAACTCACAATTTATGCAACACAAAACTCCTCCTCTGGGCCAGGCTAGATAATTGAGTTTCTACAATACACAAAGCTCAATTATCTGCTGGCCAGAAATAATACAGTTTCATAAAACACACAGGGACCCCAAAACATGCAATAACCCCATAAAAAGTATATCCTTGGAACCGGGGGATCTGGGTGAACCACATATCCAAAATTCACCCAGATCCGTTCAGTACTTTGGAAAATACAGTTTAATGCAGATTCTGCAGAACATATACAGGCTAAATGAAAAACAATCACTGTATAATGTGTCCCCTGCTGTATAGTCCAAAACCACCGCACGATGTCTCTGTGCAACAAATACTGGCGAGATGGCACCGTGTTGAAAAGTCCAAACAGTGTCTGTGAGTTAAAATGGCCGCCATCCATTGTTCTCACCATGTGCTTCTGATACAGGAAATGGTGGCCACCCAGTAACTCCACAGTATGTCCCCAGATGGTTCTTAAAGGGCCAGCAGCAGCACAACACAAATCCATTATGCCCAAATCATGTCTTTAAAGGGCAATACATCCCAGGGGCCATAGTCACAGGGCAAGAGGCGGGCAAGCAGTCCTCTCCAGGCACAAGTGGCGAAGGGCACTTCGTCACACATCTTCCCTTTGGGGGGAAGACTAAACAGGTACCTGACCTTCTGCGGTCAGTACCTAGATTAGTCGGGCAGCCCACCCACAAAGAAAAATACACAGAGTAACCCCCCCACAATAAATGGTACTGGCCTGTAGGTTCAAGTTTGTAGTGGGACAGCGCAGCACTCTCGGTCTCCCTGGTGCAGCTAGGCAAACTGCTGGTGTTGCTTGGGGGGCAGAGGCCAGCGGCGCTCTGCCCTGCTGCCAGCTCTTCCACTGGGGTAACCCGTGGTAAGTCAGGCTCTGATACAGGGGAAAAGGGGGGGCAGAGGCTAACAGAGCTCTGCCCAGATGCCAGCTCTTCTGCTGGGAGGGGGTCAGTGGGTATCGCAGGCTCATCCACTGCCCCCAGGACCCGGTTGGGATGTAGCTGGGGAGGGGAAGTTTCGCTTACCTCCTCCTCCTGGCATCCCTGCGGGGTTGGTTGGGGATCTGGACCGCCCGTCCAGCCTCCCTGTAGGACTGGCACAGAGACCGCGGTCCCATCTGCGCCAGTGTGGTTAGGTTTGTCTTCCCCCTCTCCCGGTATCTCTGGCTGCTGTTGGAGGGGGAGGCTGGTTGCCCCCACTCTCCAGGACGCTGGTTGCTGTAAGGTGGAGGGATCGACCATCACCTCCTCTCTCGCCGCTGGGGAGAGAGACCAGTTGTCTCCTCTCCCTGTATATTATACTGCCGCTGGGGACCTGGGCTGACTGCCCAGCATCCCTGTAGGGCTGGCAGAGAGACTTTGGTCCCATCTCCGTTTGCCATCTCTGTGTGTCCCCAGGACAAGTCTATGAGGTCGCCCACCTCCGGCTGCTGTTGGAGAGGGAGGCCGGTTGCCTCCCCTCCTCCAGGACGCTGGTTGCTGTAAGGTGGAGGGATCGACCATCACCTCCTCCTGGAACTCAGGCCGCCGCTGGGGAGAGAGACCAGTTGTCTCCTCTCCCTGTATATTATACTGCTGCTGGGGACCTGGGCTGACTGCCCAGCATCCCTGTAGGGCTGGCAGAGAGACTTCGGTCCCATCTCCGCTTGCCATCTCTGTGTGTCCCCAGGACACGTCTATGAGGTCCACTACCTCAGGTACCTCTGGTTGGTGGAGGAGAGGGAGGCCGGTTGCCTCCCCTCCCCAGGACGCTGGTTGCTGTATGGGGGAGGGATCTACCATCACCTCCTCCTGGAACTCAGGCTGCTGCTGGGAAGGGAGACCGGTTGTCTCCTCTCCCTGTGAGATACACTGCCGCTGGGGATCTGGGCCGGGTACCCAGCATCCCTGTGGGGCAGGTGGAGAGACCTCGGTTCCATCTCCACCTGCCATCTGTGGGTCTTCCCAGGACCGTTCCATAAGGTTGCTCACCTCTGGGGCTGGTTGGACAGAAGAGGGTAGGGTGTCCAGGTAATCCTCTGGGCTGAGGGACGGGTGATTGGGCTATGTTGAACAGGCGTCGGTAGCTCTGCTCCAGCCCCCACTCCATTGCGACCAGATGACTCAGGTCTGGCCCCAGGTCGTCCGCTCTGGGAAGATCCAGCAGGGTTTCCCTGATGTTGTGGATGTCCCAGAACCGAAACTCTGTGGGGCATCCAAAGTCATCGCCCTCCTCATAGGCCTCCCACAGTAAGCCCGGGCCATTATAATCCTCTCCCTCGGGCAGATAGTGGTTAGTCATCGAGGGGTTGCGCTGGGTGGCGTACCACTTTAATGCCCGGTAAGCTGCATCTAGCCACAACTCCTTTCAAATTAAATCCCAGAGTTCCAACAACCATTCATCCAAGGGTTGCTCCCCTAGGAAAGGGGAGCGCAGGGCCTCGAGTACCTGGAACCGCTGCTCGTCACTGGGAAGGCTCTCTCCCCGCTGCCGTTGTACCTTTTCCAGGGCATCGTGCCACATCTCCGTACGAGTGACATCTCTCCAGTCCAGTATGCACTCCTCTGATACAGGCCCGTCCTGTTGGGCCAAGTGCTGCTGCAACCTCCAGCAAAACTCCTCTTCCATGTTGCTGTGGATAGGGACGCTGCCCATAGCTAGCTCTATCCCTTGAGTTCCTCTGAAGCCAGGGTCGCTGCACAAGTGCTAGCGTTGCCCTCAATTATAAATCCGTAACTCCACACGTTACCGCTGTCTCCGAGCTGCTGGTCCTCGCACTAGGACGCCATCCCACCGCTGCCACCAAATGTGACGGAACGCTGGCACTCCGACTGAGTACCTCCACCAATCGATGCTCCTAGTGCTCGCTGAGGACTCCAAGCACTCCAACCGACACCATCAGCACTGCAGACCCCACTTCCAGCGATGTAACTGCGCCGGGGTCTCTGCTGTTTCCACCCACCCTGGACCCAAGGCCGGGATCCAGCTTCCAGTGGGTGAACCTCTCTTTCCCCAGAGAGCAGGAACAGGAACAAATCAAGCTATTGCAAGAGCTTCCTCTGGGGAGTAAGTGATTATAGCAATCCCCAGAGTGTAGGTATCCCTTCCCCCAAACATGAGCTAAGGCTTAATGCTGGAACAAGACTGATTTACTGGCACACAGAACTCACAATTTATGCAACACAAAACTCCTCCTCTGGGCCAGGCTAGATAATTGAGTTTCTACAATACACAAAGCTCAATTATCTGCTGGACAGAAATAATACAGTTTCATAAAACACACAGGGACCCCAAAACATGCAATAACCCCATAAAAAAAGTATATCCTTGGAACCGGGGGATCTGGGTGAACCACATATCCAAAATTCACCCAGATCCGTTCAGTACTTTGGAAAATACAGTTTAATGCAGATTCTGCAGAACATATACAGGCTAAATGAAAAACAATCACTGTATAATGTGTCCCCTGCTGTATAGTCCAAAACCACTGCACGATGTCTCTGTGCACCAAATACTGGCGAGATGGCACCGTGTTGAAAAGTCCAAACAGTGTCTGTGAGTTAAAATGGCCGCCATCCATTGTTCTCACCATGTGCTTCTGATACAGGAAATGGTGGCCACCCAGTAACTCCACAGTATGTCCCCAGATGGTTCTTAAAAGGGCTAGCAGCAGCACAACACAAATCCATTATGCCCAAATCATGTCTTTAAAGGGCAATACATCCCAGGGGCCATAGTCACAGGGCAAGAGGCGGGCAAGCAGTCCTCTCCAGGCACAAGTGGCGAAGGGCACTTCGTCACAGCTGCTAACGGAAGTTTTAATCTCATTTAGTCTGTTTTTATCAGTTTTAGTCTGTTTTTAGTATAAAATTTAAAAAAATTGTGTGTTAGTAACTCTGTGTTAGTCAGACTCTGACGCCACTGACACTGCGTCCGATTTTGACCCAGGTCAGTTTTCTGACATGTCATCTGTGTGTGAGCCGGCTGCAAAAAGAAGCTGTGCGTTCTCTGCTACGCCGAATGTGGAGGAGGAACAGGTTTCTCCACAGTTAGCTGAGCCCCAAATCACCCCTTTTAGTGCCAACACAGGCATTAATGTCAATGTGGATGACTTCTCCCCTATGCAATATATGGAGCTATTTTTAGGGGATACCATCTGGGAGGAGATTGCTCCCCAGACTAATTTATATGCTATAGCTTATGAGTATATCCCAAACAATATACAATCGATAAATAATATAAAAAGCAATAGTACTTAGCTTATAAAGATGTATGACAGCCTCCCTAGGTCGTTACCCAAATAAGCGACCTATATCATATATAGTATAAACCAAAACAGAGAAGATTCGGGATATGGCTGTGTAAATCTACAGAGAAAGCATAAAACAAAACATAGTGTGATATTGTTATAAAACACAATATTTCATGCGCAGTAATCTTGTGCACTCACAGGATGTAGGCAGTAAAAGCGCTCTTAGGGTGTCTTCCCCAATGAAATGGGGGGCTAGCTGGTGTTCCTTATCACCTCTGGATCCTTGTTCCACCAAAAGACATCCACAGGTCAGGGTTCAGTAATAAAAAATTTATTTAGATAAAAAGTGTAGTCACCAATTCAGCATAGGATACAAATAACAAAAGGTTGTCCTACGCGTTTCGTTCTATAAGAACTTCCTCAGGGACCACAATTAAAAACAATAATAACAATGTATCAATGTACAATACATGAACATATCCTATACAAATCCCCCCTCCCTGTGTCCTTAAATAGGGCTAATCCCTAAAGTCTATTGGTGGATCCAGTAGGTGTGTAAATCCTCCTTGGTTCTAATTGGAGGACTGATCTTCCTGTGGCAGCTGTTTTTCATCCATTCATTTTCTATAATTTGTAATTCGCGCCTTTTTCGGTAAATACCGGAAGTAGTCATAATTTGCCGAAACCGGAAGTGACGTCGCGGGAACGTCCGCGTTCCACATGCGTTCCACCAGTAACGTCTCCATGGCAACCGGACGCGATCAGGTCATTCAAAGGTCAAATGGAACACAGGACAAATAAAAAGCCCCATTCTGCTTGAGAAAAAAACTGTTAACCATGTTTAACATATTTAGCCATTATTTATATATATATATCTGTTGAGTATCACCCTCCTCATTAATCCCATCACACAACATAATGTTAATCCTCATATTATACCCAGTAATCATAATACCTCAATATATTATAAGCCTAAGGCTTCATATTACAAAGTGATCATATTTCCTATGTCTGTTATTTGAGAGGTTTTTTTAATTTATTTATTTTTTAATTTTTTTTATTAAACTTTATACATTGTTAATCAAAGTGGACACCGTAATCAATTCATCACTGTATCAGTTTAAACTTCAATTTGTCGTGTTATTATTTGTGCTCCCCATAGAAATCTTTGAGATAAGCCTATTAAACACATTAAGGTAATCCATTGCTATGGTTACAAAAAAAGGGGATAGTGGATTGTGGCTACAAAATGACTACTTCCCTTATAAACTTTATTTAGTGAATCTACCACATTCAATTTATACCAGCTCTAAAAATCCTTAGAGCAAACCCATTATTTATATTAGAATAATCGGTTATTGTGTTTTTATTATAGTCTTTTGTGATTTTTGGTCATATAGGACAATAGATCACAAATTGTACAAAAGGAAATAAAATAAAATATAAGGGATATGAAATAACTACTTGGTATTTGATATATATATAAATCCTCTCTCTAAATGGGGATTAGCTTTCAGCTGTAGGAACAACCCAAATTAAAGGCAAACACACATATCCTAACTCTTTGTTCTGAAGCTTTTAGGCCATATTAATCTAGAAAACAAATTAAATCAATATCTATATTGAGACCCTTAGGTGAGAGGGTTTGTAATTTATGTATCCAGAACGTCTCCCTCTGGGCTAGTCTTTGAACTCTATTGCCCCCACGCCAAAAGTGGTGGACTCGTTCAATTCCCCAACATCTAAAATCCTTAAATGAAAAGAGGGGACATGATGTACAATGGGTTGGGACTGAGTGTGTCGTCAGTCTCTTTCTGATATTATTAAGATGTTCTAATAGGCGAACCTTCAAAATCCTCTTAGTCCGTCCCACGTATTGCATGCCACACGGACATTGTAGCAAATATACCACAAAGTCCGTGTGGCAATTTATACTATCTCTAAGTGTAAAGCTCTCCCCTGTGGTAGAACTAAGAAATGAATGTGTATTTTTTATGGACACCGTGGTACAAGCTTTACAAGTACCACAGCCTCGAAATGAACCTGAACTAGCAGAAGTGGGACCTGATGGTGGTTTAATGGCATAACTAGGTGCCAACATATCCTTCAAATTTTTATTCCTTTTGTAAATTACCAAGGGGTTGTCTGATAAGTGTGTCCCCAAAATAGGGTCTTGTAACAGAATTGGCCAAGAACTTTGAAGACTTCTCTTAATTTTATTATAATCAATATTGTAATGGGTGATAAATGCAGAACGGAAACCATCCCCAGTTCCCGAAGTATATGATTTATTCTCCAAAAAAGTTTTCCTTTCTATATCGCCAATACGACGGATTTCTCTCTCCAATCTCTTTCCATTATATCCTCTATCTGTAAGCTTACTTTTTTTGTAACCATAGCAATGGATTACCTTAATGTGTTTAATAGGCTTATCTCAAAGATTTCTATGGGGAGCACAAATAATAACACGACAAATTGAAGTTTAAACTGATACAGTGATGAATTGATTACGGTGTTCACTTTGATTAACAATGTATAAAGTTTTATTAAAAAAAATAAAATAAAAAAAAACTCTCAAATAACAGACATAGGAAATATGATCACTTTGTAATATGAAGCCTTAGGCTTATAATATATTGAGGTATTATGATTACTGGGTATAATATGAGGATTAACATTATGTTGTGTGATGGGATTAATGAGGAGGGTGATACTCAACAGATATATATATATAAATAATGGCTAAATATGTTAAACATGGTTAACAGTTTTTTTCTCAAGCAGAATGGGGCTTTTAATTTGTCCTGTGTTCCATTTGACCTTTGAATGACCTGATCGCGTCCGGTTGCCATGGAGACGTTGCTGGTGGAACGCATGTGGAACGCGGACGTTCCCGCGACGTCACTTCCGGTTTCGGCAAATTATGACTACTTCCGGTATTTACCGAAAAAGGCGCGAATTACAAATTATAGAAAATGAATGGATGAAAAACAGCTGCCACAGGAAGATCAGTCCTCCAATTAGAACCAAGGAGGATTTACACACCTACTGGATCCACCAATAGACTTTAGGGATTAGCCCTATTTAAGGACACAGGGAGGGGGGATTTGTATAGGATATGTTCATGTATTGTACATTGATACATTGTTATTATTGTTTTTAATTGTGGTCCCTGAGGAAGTTCTTATAGAACGAAACGCGTAGGACAACCTTTTGTTATTTGTATCCTATGCTGAATTGGTGACTACACTTTTTATCTAAATAAATTTTTTATTACTGAACCCTGACCTGTGGATGTCTTTTGGTGGAACAAGGATCCAGAGGTGATAAGGAACACCAGCTAGCCCCCCATTTCATTGGGGAAGGCACCTTAAGAGCGCTTTTACTGCCTACATCCTGTGAGTGCACAAGATTACTGCGCATTAAATATTGTGTTTTATAACAATATCACACTATGTTTTGTTTTATGCTTTCTCTGTAGATTTACACAGCCATATCCCGAATCTTCTCTGTTTTGGTTTATACTAATTTATATGCTACCCAATTTATTGATACCAATCCAGATAGCTATGCAGTCAGGGAGGAGTGTGCTTGGCATCCCACAGATGTCGCTGAACTTAAAAAATTCTGGGTTCTTACAATTCTCATGGGGATTATAAAGAAGCCATCAATTCGCTCTTACTGGAGCACCAACCCAATCTGTTCTAGTCCAGTGTACTCTCAAACCATGTCTAGAACAAGATTTGACCTGCTGCTGAGATACTTACATTTCAATGACAATACCCTCTGTCACCCCAGAGATCACACCCAATATGATAGGCTTCATAAAATACACCTACTGGTAGACCATCTTCAGCACAAATTTACTGAAGTTTATACTCCTCAAAAAATTTTATCTATTGATAAATCGTTAATGAAATATAAAGGGAGATTAGGATTCAAACAATACATCCTCTCAAAGCGCTTTAGGTATGGCGTAAAATTCTACAAACTGTGTGAGAGCGAAAGTGGCTATACATTTGCCTTTCCTATATATGAGGGGAAAGATGGTCAACTGGACCCTCCTGGCTGTACTGACTCTCTGGGGACAAGCGGGAAACTTGTTTTTGACTTACTGATCCCCTTGTTCAATAAGGGTTACCACCTTTATGTGGACAATTTTTATAGCATTGTCCGTTTGTTTCAAACTCTTTAGGGTTTCTAGATACTGGCCTGTGGCAGTGTGAGAAGATATGCCAAGGATTTCCCCAGACCTTTTATAGAGGCCAAATTAAAAAAAAGTGAATGTAAAGGTCTGCACAAAGCTAAAGTGCTTGCAATAAAATTTAAGGACAGGAAGGATGTTAATATACTAACCACCATCCATGACGAAAGCATGTCAGACGTCACTGTCCGAGGCAGAGTACAGACCAAACCTGTTTGCATCAGGGCTTATAAAATGCACATGGGGGTGTTGATTTGGCTGATCAGCTGATGCAGCCATATCTTATCTTAAGAAAGACAAAAGCATGGTATAAAAAGGTGGCTATCTACCTGATGCAAGTAGCAACACATAATTCATTTTTACTCTTTAAAAAAATGAATCCAGAAAGAACCACCTTTCTCCAATTTTAGTTCAAGCTGATTTCCACAATAATTTATGGAGATGGTCAAGTTCCAACAACGGTGCCAGAGGAGTCCAGACATTTTATTTTTAAGATACCGCCAACTGCAAAAAAAAAAACAAATCCCCTGAAATGTTGCTGGGTCTGTTATAAAAAAGGGAAAAGGACAGACACCCCTTTGCACTGTTTTTTTTCTTTTGAAAGCAGCAAATTTTAGTTAGTCAGTTTCCTTCCCCCCAAATCTCCAATTAGATTCTTTTTGCAGGAGTTAGTTTAGAGAATGCTGCTAAAGGTGCATTTGATACCTGCACATTTGGTTAAAAAAGTTTTATGGTAGTAACATATAACTGGCTGGCCAAAACCAGATGACGTGTGCATAAAAAGCAGAATTCAAAACTTACCACCATGCACGTTCTCTAAAATTTGTTTAGCACAATGGTTGGGGGAAGGATGTGAAAACACCTCATATACAATACCCTGGAATGTCTTCTTTATAAAAATATAATCTTTCATGATGTTAACATTAACGGGGGGATGCAAAAATATGCCAAACTAAAGATAGGCCAAGCATACCTATATATCAAGTTGAAAAACTGATATGTACAAGTCTCGATTGTGGCCTTTTAGCTCCCAAACAACCCAGCAAACCTATTCATGGGTGATATCACTGTACTCAGGAGATGTTGCTGAACACATATCGGGGTGTTGTTTGGCAGTGATACATAACAGGATCTGTTAATTCATGCCTAAAGTACAATGTATGTGTAAAAAAACACGAAGAAAATTACTACCCAAAAGTTTGCCAAAGGCTGGTGGTAGAATTATTGCATGAAAAGTATTAAACTATCACCATTTAAAATACCCTGAGTTGTCTACTTTTCAAAAATATATGGTTTGATGGGGGTAAAATACATTGGCCCAAATAGGACAGGGGCGCTGGTTTACTACATGTCAAAATTCCAAGCTGTAAAATGGACAGGGAGCATTGGAATCCGTAAATGCTCCCCCTGGATGGTGTTCGTCTAATGAATGGGCTGCCACCCAGGGTCGGCACGCGCAGAGGCTTCCCTTGCGGTCTGTGGTTTTGACACCTCATAACGCGGTTTGAACATTCTACGACAACAATCTAAATGGGGTTTCGTGGTGGTCCCTGTTAAAGAGGTGAATGGAACCCGTTCGTATGGCGCTCCCGAAAGGGGAGCAGGCAAAGCATATGAATACAGGGCAAAACATGGGGAATAGCAATTCACGGACAGGAACAATCTCCCACAACCAAACAATAACTTTTTAGTCACATGGGTATATTAATCTAATAGATTAAATCAAGACTCAACAAATCCCAGGTGCCAGATCGCCATGGCGACTAGGAATTTTCTCTTGGCGCTTGGGTATTTGCCAGTGCGTTCAGGGGGCTGGGGGAGAATGGAGGCAGCGGCGAAGGAGCTGTGATCTTGTTGCTCTGCTGTGATGCCGGAAGCCAGCCCTTGAGGAGGCAGAGCAACCCCACACTGGACCAGAAGGAAAGGAACGTAGGGTGGCTGGGTGCCATTAAATTAAAAAACTAATAATTTGTGAATGTGCGAGAGAATGTGTGTGTGTGTGTGCCAGTATTATTATTAGTAGTATTTATAAATCCCCAACAAATTCCGCAGCACTGTACGATAGGTGTCTGTCTGTCAGTAAGTGTCAAATTAGTGAGTGTGTGTCTGTCAGTCACTAAGTGTGTGTGTCTGAGTGTGACTGGTGTCCTCACCTTTTTTTCCCACGCTGTGTTGGCTCGCAGTGACTGGCCCTGCCTCAATGGCTAATAATCATTATTGATGATCTCAACCAGTCCATTGCTTCCCATAGGATAGCATTAGGAGACTACTGCGCATGCGTGGCAAAAAATGCCTCACTGCGCCAATCAGGATCTACTCATAGAGATGCATTTTTTCTCAAAAGGCAGTGTTTACATTGAAAACCCTGCAGGGACAAGCTATAGACACCAGAATCACGATATTAAGTGTTGGAACATGTCCTGTCCTTGACGATCAGCAGAATTACCTGCCATGGTCTTATAGTTCTAACCAAACTGTACCACGACCTCAAGTATTTGGAGACACTCTTGAGAGACCATACAGAGGAGTCTGATTCATAAAATGGGCAAAATTTATTAAACAGAACACCGCTTATAAATCTTATGCAATAAGGGGGGTCTAGTGGGAGTATCATTAATTACCAATCAAATATTGACAACTATTAACTAACAGCTTGGAAAGGTTGTGCAGATAGCATAAAATGTGCAATAAATTGATTCTAAGTTTATCTAGGGGGCATTACTAGGCAGGGTGTTCTTAGAATAGGAGGGTGTAGCGATAGGGTCTTACTAGAAGAGGGGGAACAAAGATGGTCATGTGCCATACTACGTATGTGACGTCCTTTCAATGTACAAGGTTGTTAATCTTATGATTCAGCTGAACAGAAATTAACCACTTCATTAAGCTGTAGTGGTTCTGGGGCCTATAGTGTCCCTTTAAGAATTACATTTTTTGTTGTTGAAAATATAGCTTTGTTAGTTTTAGAAAAAACAACAACCTGATTCCTATCTAACTGCGGATTAAGTCCACATAGTAGCAGGTGTGGTTTGTGAAATAGGAGCCCGGCATAAGATGCTGCCTGCTAAGTATTGTGTAGTGGACATGTCCAAAGGTGATGTGAACTAGCACAGCTGTGTATTGACCTAAAAGCAAGGTAGAATATCAAAAAATGGTCAATAACTGCATTTTTCTCCTGCTAGATGTTTAAAGACCACACAGTTTAAGGTGGAAGGGCACAGTGAGTCCAGGGTAGATGGAAGAATATTGAATAAATAAAATGAAAAGAAATAATTAACAATTTTTCTATGATATTTCTATCTTTTCAAAGCATGGCAAGCAGATGTGAGTAGTAAACACAGTACCATATACCCATTCCGCTTTACAAAGTGTCAGATAAAATAAACCAGTTTTCTTTATTTTTCACAATCTTCGGCTAACCTGTCCTTATCAAAGTGTATAAAAATACCCATAAAAAAAAAAAAGCACAAGTCACTACAGCCAACTGACAACAAGCTACCACAGCCCTTGCAAAATAAGCAACAAAATGGCGTACACCAGCCTATAAATGGCAAACCATTGTAAAAGAAGATTTGGGTTTTTTTAAAATATGTAAAAACTTATTTAATCTGTAAAACATACTGTTGCCTAGGAAAAAAGTTAATACTTGAGGAGGAGATATTGCCATTTTCTGCAACAACTGGGGTACACCAAGTTTTACAAATGTTCTACTAAATTTTTAAAGACAGCCGGGAGTTTCTGCAGCTCAGATGAAGATTGATTGTGAGTAAATAGTTAGAAAGACCACACAGGTGTAAAGTTAAAGGGCAATGTGTCAGGATTTTTATAGGTGGTGCTGAACGAAATGGCGCCCAATAGTGGCACAATCTTAGTGTGCTCTAATTTCCAACATGAAGTCATGACAAAAGTAGGGAGTTTATGCTACTTGTGCTGTTTCTGAACTTCCACGTTGCTCTGGTGCTATTTGCCTAAAATTCCTCTAATAATCTCCACCAAACTGTGCGTGGCAGAGTCTCCATTTCAGAAGCCAAATGTGCTGTGTGAAGTATAAAACCAGTGCAAAGGATTTTATAAATATAACAGCCAATGCACCTCTTCTCACTTTCCTGACAGGTGTGGCTGCCGCTCCCTGAACAAAATCACCCTCTATGAGTCCACGACAAAAATGGTGGAGTCAGAAACGAACCAGACTAGTACCCATAAACTAAACATTAAATATAGGTATATAATGACACTGAGGAAGTCAAAAGAAGAAAAGAAAGTCTCAGCATTAACAGTTCAGTGTGTTTATGTGAATTTTATTTCAAAGCAATGATATGAATATAGGTGTTGTATATAATCACAGTGCCATATATCCTCCTCATCTTACATGGGTCTATATACTGCCCACTCCAATTTCTCCATTGCCAGCAATTGCATCCCTTTACTTACAAATTGACCTGCACCCACATACGCACTGTCCCCCACTTTCCACACTGCTACTGATACCGGAGAAACTGACGGAAGCAAAGCACAGAGGGATGGACACAGGTTTCTTCAGGAAGGAAGAGATTCTTTATTGGATCACCGATCGGGACTCAGAGGGACTAATGTCACCAAAAATACAGCAAGTTCTGAGCCCTGAACAATAGTGCAGGCTCCCTATATAGGCACATAACTCCTCCCATATTAAGCTCCACCCGCACATTCTCTTGACCAATCATTACAAATAAGAATTAACTTCCTGCTTGACCGCATGGCTTGTCCAGCACAATGGAGGAGGGGAATACTACATCCTGTATTCTTGCACATGCTCCGTACACTACTGATCGTATCTTGCCTCGTGCAACCAACTGATCGATACGTCAGCATATGCACGTACACATGCCACGTGGTAATCTCGGCCTACTAAATTTATTTTTACCGAGATTCCACCACATTCCCCCCTTTGATGCCTCTTGATATTTTACAATTACTTGAGGCATCACTTAACCTTGGTTTGCATACACCACAAGTTACCTTTGAACCAGACCAGACTTATCCTACGATGTGAATCTTCAACACTCGTCTTCCTGCATTGGTTCTCCCTGATCTAGAGCCTTATATTTATAAATTGCCATTATCTGTGCAGCAGCCTTCCTCTCTGCTATATTTTCTATCAGGCTTTGCACAGACCTAACTACTAAGGGTATAAGACACGGCAGGAGTAGACACAACATTAAAATCAGTAGGACTCCACCTACCACTGCCTTAAGCCCTCCAAACCACTCATACCAGCTACCAAACCAACTACTTGGATTGTACCCTTTCCATACCTGAGTAGGCACATGCGCTAGTTTAACCATATGGCTAGTAAGCTCAGCTATTGCTTGCCCTTCGTCATCTATTTGAAGACAGCAATTGCTCAGGTTAAACTTCCCACATACACCTCCCTCTACTGCCAAAAGATAATCCAAGGCTAATCTATTTTGGTAAACTGCTGTCCTCATCCTGGTATTATGCTTCGCTAGAAGATTGAGCGCTTGTGATGTCTCGTTAGTAATGATCTCAACCACCGCCTGTAACCTTATAATGCGGTTGAGCATATAAATAGGGGTTCTATAACCAAAGGTACCATCCTCTGCCCACGTGGCTGGCCCATAATAATCTATAATACGCTGGGGAGGCCATTCATTATCTTCCCAGGCACCTATCTCTATGGGTCCCCTTTTCTTCCTATGATTCACATCATACACTTTAACACCTAAAGTCTCACCTGTTTCAATAGGCAACAAGAAGAAGGATGGTTTTAACATACCCAACACACATGCCCCTTCCCAGTCCTGTGGTAACTCCGAATAGGCCTTCTTACCACAGATCCAGTACAAATTCGCTGGGGCTCTCCAGTTAGATGTGATGGATAGATCAAACCATACGTCCTTTAAATTGGCATATCTTGCAAACGGGTTAGATGGTTCTGAGACATTTGAAGCCGACCACCAAGTTGTATTCTTTGTATCATCATCATAAGCTTTTTGCCCTAGACAAGTTAATTCTCCTACAGAAGTATTATACATCATTCCTTTCCTCGCTATGCAAACATAACCTATGATGGAGGTCTTCAATCTCCACTCAGATTTACCTCTAACACTCATATGATAGTCGGCTTGTGTAGATATTAATTGGTCAACTGCCTCAGAACCGGACATTACCTCCTTTGCTTCCCAAGGCCATTGGTCTCCCATGTTAGTACCTCCACACACATAGCAGTTGGTAACATTAAGACTACCGGCAATACTCTCGGCTAAATCAATGAACAAGTTTTTAGCATTATGGGGGATCTTATTATCTATGCTCATCTCTTCATAAAAGGAATGGTATACTTGATGAGTTTGGGAGGTTACCGTATCAGTCTCTATCCCTATAAACAATATTGTCCCAGGGTCTAAACCCGTCCCATATATTTGAAACCCAAATAAATTACCATATTTATCTAAGAACTTGTCAGGGTTATTTATAAGTATATGGATTGGATTGCATTCCATAGACTTACAATATGGATTAGTAGGCAACTTAGTCACAATCATGTCCTTGTCTGCTGTCTGTCCCCAAGTCGCCCACCCCACACAAGACCAATATGGGCAGAAGTTATAATCTCTATTTGGGCATCTTGGACTTACATATTTATTTTTACTACTGGGACAAATATATTTATCGTTAGACCCATACGTCCTCTCCCATCTAAGATCCCCACATACATTCCACGGCTTTCTACCACTTGATATTGCTTTACACGCATCAAATAGCAGAGCACCTGAAGAATATACGGATTTTAATACCGTCTTATTAATTAGGGTCCCCTGAGAATCTCCATTTCTGAGAGTCAACCAAATTGTACGGGGTTGATACTCAGGACTGAAGCACTTAGGTTCTCCTACTCCTAAATGACACACACTATATTCTATATTTAAGTATCTACATCTTGATACATCTCCTTTACACTCATATTGCGAATGCCAAATTAGGGTCTGGGATATATGGTTACCTGTTCTTGTAGTCTTAATGCATACCTCACAGCTAGGAGTGTTGGTACCTCTACCTTCCTGAATATAAAAATACACATAAATAAACATTATTAAAAATACATCTTTCGTCGTCATCCTCAGTCTTCGTCCGTGTGAAGGCACCTCAGCTTCCAGGATGTAAGGACTGCAGGGAATGGAGTTCTGCTCGTCTTCACAGGGGTCCCCTCAAGACTTTCCCTGACTTATACACTCGTTGGTGAGTGGACAGGCTTTATTATGGCCTTCTCACTCACTTACCAAGTCTCTGAAACAATAAAATTTGTAATCTACAAGGTTCCTCGTCACTCCGACTGAGTCGTGCGTTTTAACCGGATCTTGCAGGGATTCTCTGGATTTGCTGTAACTTGCCAGGAATCGGCTGCTGCTGGTTTAACCCTGGAGTGATGTATCCACGGAGCCACTTCGGCTACTTTTATCGCTGTAGGGGTAGACAGAAGAACAACATAAGGACCTCTCCACTTGGGCCCTAACGGCACATTATTCCACTCTTTAATCCACACTTGGTCGCCTGGGTGGTAACTATGAATTGGGGATAAATATTCACAGGTAATCTATCTTGTACCCATTTCTGTACCTCCTCCATAGTCTTACCCAACTCTACAACCTGCTGCCGGGTAATTCCTTCTCCCAACTGACTCAAATCCCCCCTTAAGTTACCAAGCACGGGAGGTGGTCGCCCGTACATGATTTCAAAAGGAGAGAGGCCCATCCTTCTGGTAGGTGTACTACGGATTCGCAATAGAGCTATGGGCAAGAGAACGTTCCACTTAAGTTGGGTTTCCTGACACATTTTAGCCAACTGATTCTTAATAGTTCTATTCATTCTCTCTACCTTACCAGAACTCTGGGGTCTATATGCCGTATGAAGCCTCCACTTTATACCAAGCATATGAGTCAATTGTTGTAGGCACTGATGAACAAAAGCTGGACCATTGTCCGATCCTATAGAGCAGGGTAGTCCATATCGGGGTATTATTTCTCGTAGCAGGAATCTCACGACTTCTCCTGCTTTCTCTGTACGAGTAGGACATGCTTCTACCCAGCCTGAATAGGTGCACACCACTACCAGCAGGTAGCGATGTCCACCCGATTTAGGCATCACTGTATAGTCAATTTGTAAATCGGACATGGGAAGTCCCCCCATAAACTGGACTCCTGGTGGCTTTACTGGTCCTTGTCTTGCATTATTTTTAGCACACGTTACACATCTACGTACAATGGCCTGAGTCAAGTTGGACAATCTTGGTATGTAGAAATGTTTTCTGAGAGATTCTTCTGTACTGTCTCTCCCAGAATGTGTCCCGTTATGATAGTTTTGGACAATTTCTACCGCTAGTGATGCTGGAATAACTATTCTTCCATCTTCTAACTGATACCATTTGTTCTCCAAATACTTTCCAGGTTCAGTCCTTAACCACTCCTCTTCTTGAGCTGTATAAATTGGAGTCCATTGAGACAGTGGAGTTGGTATAAGAGCAGCTATATGCCCCACATATTCCTGTCTTCCTGATTCAGCAGCACGCTTAGCTGCACTATCTGCCATCCGATTCCCTTTGGTTACATCACCATCTCCTCTCAGATGCGCCCGACAATGTATAATACCGACTTCTTTCGGCTCCCACACTGCTTCCAATAGTTGTAGGATCTCAGCTGCGTATTTGATTTCTTTGCCTTCTGAATTCAATAGTCCTCTTTCTTTATACAAAGCTCCGTGGGCATGAGTGGTTAAAAACGCATACTTGGAGTCCGTGTAGATGTTCACTCTTAAACCTTCAGCCAATTGTAACGCTCGTGTCAGTGCTATCAATTCTGCCTTTTGTGCTGATGTTCCTTTTGCCAGTGGCCGAGCTTCTATCACCTTGTCTATCGTTGTTACTGCATATCCTGCATAGCGGATCCCTTCTTTTACATAACTACTGCCGTCGGTGTAATATTGAACATCAGGGTTCTGGATGGGAAAATCACGAAGATCTGGTCTACTTGAAAATACTTCATCCATTACTTCCAAACAATCATGTTGACTTTCAGTAGGTTGTGGCAAAAGGGTAGCTGGATTTAAGGTATTTACAGTCTCTAAATGCACTCTTGGGTTTTCACACAACATTGCTTGAAACTTGGTCATACGGCTGTTACTAAACCAATGATTTCCTTTGTAATCCAACAACGTCTGTACTGCATGTGGAACTCGTACATAAAGTTCTTGACCCAGAGTGAGTTTATCGGCTTCAGCTACTAGCAGGGCGGCTGCAGCTACCCTGTTTTCCCGAAAATACACCCTACCCCGAAAATAAGCCCTAGCTGGATTATCAGGGTGGGCTGCAATATAAGCCCTACCCCGAAAATAAGACCTAGGCAGGCCTTTAAATGCCACAGCCGACTGAGCGCTCTATAGAGAGCGCTCAGACGGCTGCCGCACTGCCTCACCTCCCCTTCCTTGTAGCGTGGCCGAGCTCCTCTCCGGTCCGCGACCCGGCCGGACTGACAGGAAGTGCACACTGGGTGTGCACTTCCTGCCAGTCCGGCCGGGTCGCAGACCGGAGAGGAGCTTGGCCACGCTACAGGGAAGAGCAGGTGAGGAGAAGATTGGAGGGGGGATGGAGGGGGAGTATTACGGGGGGGGGAGAACATTACAGTGAGGGAGGGAGAGGGGAGAGTATTACAGGGGAGGGGAGAATATTACAGGGAGGGAGGGAGAATATTACAGGGAGGGAGGGGAGAATATTACAGGGAGGGAGGGGGGAGAGCATACAGAGGGAGGGGAGAATATTACAGGAGGGAGGGGGAGTATTACACCTGAGGAGGGGGAGAGTCCCACGGAGGAGGGGAGAATATTGGCAGGGAGGGAGGGGGGTAAGAATATTACAGGGAGGGAGTGGGGGGGTAATATTACTGGGAGGGAGGGGGAGAGTATTACAGGGAGGGAGTGGAGAATATTACAGGGAGGGAGGGGGAGATAATATTACAGGGAGGGAGGGGGGAGATAATATTACAGGGAGGGAGGGGGGAGATAATATTACAGGGAGGGGGGGAGATAATATTACAGGGAGGGAGGGAGGGAGTATTACAGGGAGGGAGGGGAGAATATTACAGGGAGGGGGAGGTGAGGGTCTCTGGGGGGTTACACAGCGCGGACACCGGCTGACAGACTGGCTCTAAGCCCTACCCTGAAAATAAGCCCTAGTGTGTTTTTTGTGACTAAAATTAATATAAGACCCGGTCTTATTTTCGGAGAAACACGGTACAGCTCTTAGACAAGGTGGAAGTCCGCTGGCCACTGCATCCAGTTGCTTAGACATGTAGGCAACAGGTCTTTGCCATGATCCCAAGTACTGTGTCAATACTCCCACAGCCATTCTTCTTTGCTCATGTACATACAGGTAGAATGGCCGTGTGTGGTCAGGTAGACCTAATGCTGGGGCACTCATCAAAGCCCTCTTCACATCTTCGAATGCCGTTTGCTGTTCTTGAGTCCATAAGAAGGGGTCGTGCTCTGTACCTTTGATAGCTGCATACAGAGGTTTTGCCAGTATCGCGTAGCTGGGAATCCATATCCTACAGAAGCCTGCTGCCCCCAAGAATTCTCGCACTTGTCTTCTATTCCTGGGTATCGGTATTTGGCACACAGCTTCTTTTCTCTCTGGCCCCATAATTCTTTGACCTTCAGAGATATGGAATCCCAGATATTTGACAGTTGGCAAACACAACTGAGCCTTCCTTCTTGACACCTTGTATCCTGCCTTCCAGAGAATGTGTAGTAGATCGTGCGTTGCTTGCTGACATACTTCCTTTGTAACTGCTGCTATCAACAAGTCATCTACATATTGTAATAATACACACTCTCCTGGGATAGACTCGAAATCTAGTAGATCTTGACTTAGAGCTGAACCAAATAGGGTAGGTGAATTTTTAAACCCCTGGGGCAATCTTGTCCAGGTCATTTGGCGTTTCGAGCCCGTTACAGCATTTTCCCATTGGAAAGCGAAGATACATTGGCTTTCTGCGGCAATTCGGAGGCAAAAGAAGGCATCTTTGAGATCTAAGACTGTAAAGTAAGTAGCCCCGCCCGGAATTAAAGCAAGCAGGTTATATGGATTGGGCACGACTGGATGTATACTAACAACCGCATCATTGACTGCTCTCAAGTCCTGCACAGGTCGATACTCATCTGTACCGGGCTTTTGAACAGGCAGCAATGGGGTGTTCCAGGGGGAAGTACAGAATTTTAGGATACCATACCGTATGAACTTATCCAGATAAGATTGGATGTTCTTCTTAGCCTTCTGCGGAATATGATATTGTCTCAGGCTTACTGGATAAACCCCAAGTTTTAGTTCGATTTTAATAGGTGGAATATTGCGGGCCAGTCCTGGTGGGTTGTTCTCTGCCCAAACTCCTGGTATGTTAAATAAGGATTCATCACTCCTCGGGTTTTGGCTAGTCAACACTGTATAAAGTCGCCACTCTTCTTCCTTTGGTACGGACAATGTCATAATACCTGAGGGTCCATTAAACTTTAAGGATGTTGTTCCATTTGGTAGGAACGTAATCTGCGCTTGTAATTTGGATAGCATATCACGTCCCAGCAATTGGACTGGACACTCAGGCATATAAAGGAATTGATGTTTTACTACGTGGCCTCCCAATGTACAGAGTCGACTTTTAAGAACCGGTTTTTCAGCACTTCTTCCAGTTGCTCCTATTACAGTAATAGTTCTTCCAGATGGAGGAGCAACTTGATTAGTCACCACCGAATGTTCAGCACCAGTGTCGATCATGAACGCACTCCTTTTTCCCCCTATTGATACATCGACCATAGGCTCCGCTCGACCAAGGGGGATGGAGCCCGGTCGGTATCAATAGTCCTCCATGACCGTGTCAGCCAATCCCACAAAGTCCCTACCTTCTCTATCGCGGGACCTTTGCGCTGCTGGATAGTACCTATCTTCCCTTACACTTCCTCTGTTCCCATTACTCCCTCTATTACCATTACTCCCTCCGGGGCCTCCTCTACCTCTCGCTCTGCCTCTAAAGTTTCCGTAACCTGCCCTGGGTAAGTCTCTCTCATACTGCTCTCTTTGCGGACACTCGTTCCTCCAATGCCCTTCTTCCTTACAGTACGCGCACTGATTCCTACTCAAAGGCTCCCTATTCCATCTACCATCGCCTCTATCTGGGCCCCGTCTATCTACGCCTGCGATCGCTACCGCTAGCATATCTGCCTTTCTACGCATCTTGCGCTCTTCCTCTTTCTTACTTTCTGTTTCCCTATTCATATATACTTTGTTCGCTACCTCCATTAGTTGGGTGATAGACATACCTGCAAACCCTTCTAATTTCTGTAGCTTGCGCTTAATATCTCCGTAAGCTTGGCTGACAAAGGCGGAGTTTACCATTCGGGAATTATCAGCGCCTTCCGGATTAAAGGGGGTATACAAGCGGTATGCCTCCAATAATCGGTCATAAAAGACACTGGGCGCTTCATCACTTTTCTGAATCACCTCAACTGTCTTCGACATGTTAATAGCTTTCTTCCCTCCGGCTTTCATGCCAGCAATTATAGCATCTCTATAGGCTTTAAGTTGAGCCATATCTGCGCCATTTACATTCCAGTCAGGATCGGTGTTAGGGTAATGTGTTGCGGCCCATGCTGCCGGATTGGCTTGATTTAAAGCACGGGCTCTCTCCTCTAGCGCCTTAATGGCCGCTTGGTTAATCCTTGTCCTTTCCTCATTATTGAACAATGTCATTAATAACTGCTGGCAATCAGCCCATGTCGGGTTATGTGTCTGAACTATCGAGGTGAACAGATCGGTCATAGCTTGTGGTTTCTCAGTGTACGAGGAATTGTGGGTCTTCCAATTCAAGAGATCGGTAGTCGTGAACGGGACATATACGAAGACTGGGTCAGCATGTGCCATTTGACCTGCGGCATCGATATAGGCTGACCCAGGATTCAGACGAAGAGGCATCTGATAATGTTTTAATTGTTGGGTACCGGTCAGTTGTCGGGTTAGTATGGGGCTACGTGGAGGGGCGTCAGTTAAAGGTTCCGGTCGAGAGGTAATAGGGCATGAGGATGTGGGAACTTGATTTTGGGAAAAGTTAGTGAATAGTATACTCCGAGCCGAGCTAGAAGAAGCTTGACCGGAAGTTTGAAGTGGCGCCAAATCAGGATATTCAAATCTAATGGGGGTTGGTCCTGGTTCCGGAAGGGGAGTTTTAATACGAGGGGGGGTGGATTCTGTACTGGAGGAGGAAGCGGAAGTGGATGGGGGCAATAGGGGAAGGGGTGCAGAGCTTCCTGCATTCGCGTCACTTCCTCTTAAAGGAAAGTAAGGGGGCGGCAAAGGGATCTCGGACTCAGGGGGCGTGTCCAAAATGGGCCTAACACCAGTCCTAGTGGACAAACAAGTCCTGGCCACCATGAGGCGACATTGCTCCTCGTGGCATATCCGGATCCATTTTGGCGAGTCGTTTACGGCCTGCCCCCAACAATCAATGTATGGAAACTGTCCGTAAAGTTCAGGCCTACCTGACACAGCCACGTGTACACGCTGTACCAGGGTTGGATCCAAACTGCCACGCGGCGGCCATGCCGCAACCAAAATAGGCCACTCCCTAGTGCACAAAGTGACCAAACGTACAGGAGACATTTTAACCCCCAAATCACATGTTTTGAATCCCTTTTTAAAATTCTTTACCATACAACCTAAGGGATCCGAAATCGTTGACTCTGACGCGCCCATACTTATCAATGGAACGTCGTTGACAACGAATACTATGCACGCGTTCTTATTCAACAGTCACACCCGTTTCCTCTGGCAACAGCACCACGTGGTACAGTTACCGAGTGAAACGTACACAATAACACAATAATCACTCAGGGAATTCCCGTACACACACAGCTGTTACACCAGTCACTAAATAATCAATATTATGCCCTTTGGCGAAACTATACAGTCACCCACGCTATAATTCTCTATATATGAATTACCCGTCTATAACACACCCCAGTAACATCGTCTTTTACTAGTATCGGTTACAGTACGGTTAGCATAGGTCAAAGCACAATTTAAGGTCACAATACAATTATTAGTGGTTAGGGTGTTAAACATGCAATAGACGACAATGATTAGTACTTATATACAGTGTCAGTAAATATACAGGGTTATGGTACCGTGCACTATGATACAGCAACACACTATTAACACTCTCGCTAGACGGCTGAGCTCGCGCTATCTAACAAGATATACACTTTACTAACAATCTTTAACACATTTACAATCCCAACTAAACTATTGGCCAGTACCTTGAATGGACTACCTAAAACTATATACACCCGTTTTGGTTAGCCACACTGCCCAAACACCACATATAGCGAACTAGAGGGCGAAATTTACAAAATTGCCCTTCTAGTCTATTTACTCTATCAAAAGTCTAGTGGGTTCCAAATTTACACGCCTTCCCACTTAGCCAAGATAGGTTGAGAGCTAGCGAACCGAATTTACACAGGCGCCGCTTAGTCTCCCGGTCCCTCCGACCTAGCGAACGTAATATACACCCTAGAACGCTAGTCTAGACAAGACACCGGTGTCCGGCTAGGGCTATTTACACAGGACCCCGCCTGACTAACCAGATCAAACGGTCTTACTAAAGAGCGTTCGATCGAGCGGTGCGCCTTCGCTCCTTCCCTCCGACAGAGGGGGCAGATTCCATACACAGATTTAAACCCCTTTTGGGCCTACCGCACAATCGGTATACCCCTAGTGGGTCTGCCGTCTAAAACAGCAGTTGTCTTACCTCCTCGTTCCTGAACCTGAGTTCACACTCATCGACGGGGACACCCCAGCACTTCTTACGTAGAGGCCGATGATCTCCTGGACAACAGACCAGTGGCGCCGAGACGAAGGGAGGTCCACGCAGAAGTTCAGGGGTGCAGCCGTAGAGAACGTGGGCAAAGATAGACCGTCTCACGCCTCTGCCTCTCAGCTACCGTTGAACGATGAGCTTCCCGGCCAATGCACCAAATGATACCGGAGAAACTGACGGAAGCAAAGCACAGAGGGATGGACACAGGTTTCTTCAGGAAGGAAGAGATTCTTTATTGGATCACCGATCGGGACTCAGAGGGACTAATGTCACCAAAAATACAGCAAGTTCTGAGCCCTGAACAATAGTGCAGGCTCCCTATATAGGCACATAACTCCTCCCATATTAAGCTCCACCCGCACATTCTCTTGACCAAATAAGAATTAACTTCCTGCTTGACCGCATGGCTTGTCCAGCACAATGGAGGAGGGGAATACTACATCCTGTATTCTTGCACATGCTCCGTACACTACTGATCGTATCTTGCCTCGTGCAACCAACTGATCGATACGTCAGCATATGCACGTACACATGCCACGTGGTAATCTCAGCCTACTAAATTTATTTTTACTGAGATTCCACCACACTACAGCTTTACGAAGTTGGGACCAATTCAGTCTCCCTACCGGCCAGCAGCATCCAGTCATCATGAGCCGCAAGGGCTGTAGCAGGTCTTTGTGTGTAACAAACTCAGATCTCAGTACGTGCTGTCTTGTGCTCCACATAAGTTAAACTCATTCCCTCTAGCTGAGAAGTTTGCAATCAATAAATGTTCATTAGCAGTATAAAAACTAGGAATTCTCATCCTTGTAAAGGATCACTATTAGCTTAAGGTTTACAGTCCCTTAGCAGTATAAAAACTATGTAAAGGATCTTTGTGAGCTGGAGCTATAAAGGTCCTTTTGCCGGATAGGAACTAGATTTCTCACAGTGAGCTGTCTAGTTCCTATCCCTGGAAGGGACCTGTGTAAGCTGGAGCTATAATGGTCCTTTAGCAGGATAGGAACTAGCTCTCTCACTGTGAGCTGTTCTAGTTCCTATCCCTATACAGGACCTGACCAGTAGAGGGCGAAAAGGTCCTTTCGAAGGATGGGAACTAGCTCTCTCACACTGAGCAAGCTATTTCCTATCCTCAGAAAGGACAGGGTCCTTCTACTGGATAGGAGCTAGTCGCTACCCTTTGCATACAGACACACGCGACACTCTAGTGTTTACAACTAGCGTGGAACGCTGGGTGCGGAAACGGAAACTGTTGTTGCTAGGAGACCGACGAGTGGCGTGCTACCTGCCTAGAAGACGGATAGACCCGTGTGTCAGGTAAGAGCTTCCACACTAATGGACGGCTGTTACTGTAACACTAGATGAGATATGTGCCTGGGAATGATGTGTACGCTAATGGGGACAACATGAAGGCAGTATAACCGAAATCTCTAAAAGGCTTACTCTAGTTTAGTTAAGAACGGGCACATTGTAGTAATTACTTTAATCTGTGGCTGGCTTAGCATAATGAGACCTGTTGTCCATAAATGCTGGAGCACCAAAGCAAGCCATATATAGTGCATCACGTGGCTCGATATCCATGAAATGTTCTTTAATCTGGGAATACTGAGCATGTAATATCTGTCCCCTTAGGGCTGAGATGATTCCTATGGTTTTTCTATTTGTTTATTTTTTATCAATATTAAACGTTAAGCAAGTTAACATTGCCCTCGTTGGCCAGGTCAGTGATTTCTCAGACTATTCATTAACCCCTTGTCCTACTCTAGTGTACTCTCTGTCACTCCTGATATGGGAAATAATAATGCTGTACGTTTACAAGAAGGGGGAAAAAGTCGATGACAGCATAATGGCCTTAGTTACTGTATCTATTTGACGAGCAGCTGCCAGAAGCCACTGTTCTGCTTCTGTTCTCTGGCCAAGTGGCTTCTTGACTGCGAGCACACATGTACTGTATGAAGCAGGTTAAGTAATGTATGTAACGATTTAGTCATAGAGTGTTCAGACTACTGATCTATTATAAACTGTGTTGTAGAATCCAATTTAACAGTTAAAGCCAAACGTATAAATGAAGTGATGTCAGATTTCTCTAGCAGTAAAGTGAGCCCAAATTCTGTGCAAGCCATGGGGGTTTATTTATTAAACAGATAACTAATGAATTGGGACAAAAATTGCTAAATTTAGGCAACAATAACTGATTTGTATAAATTCTCGTAGTCACAGCTTGACTATTTTTGCCTGCCAATTGAAATCTGCAACAAACCAGTGTTTATAGACCCCATACAATTTTCATGATAAAAAAAAAAAAAATAATTGGCGCACAATTAGAGTTCAGTTTATTCGCTAAATCCCAAATTGCAGTAAACTGAATGGAGCATTTTTGTAAAAATAACGACGATTTGATTATATCTAATTTAAAAACTTTGACAATCAGCTGTTTTTGTCTTAATTTTGCAATTTAAAGGGACACAATAGTCACCAGAACAACTACAGCTTATTTGTTCTGGTGAGTAGAATCATTACCTTCAGGCTTTTTCAGAGAAAATGCAATGTTTACATTACAGCCTAACGATAACTTCACCGGCCACTCCTCCGTTGGCTGCTAGAGCTGCTTTCTATCTCAGTCTTGCCTAGTTTGAATCACAACATTCAGTATATCCTGCCTCTGCATGCAGACACTGAACTTTGCTCATAGAGATTCATTGATTCAATTCATCTCTATGAGGAGATGCTGATTGGCCAGGGCTCTGTTTGACTTGTGCTGGCTCTGCCCCTGATCTGCCTCATTCACACTCTCAGCCAATCATATGGGGAAGCATTGTGATTGGCTCAGAACAACACTTCTTATGATGTCAGCTTGCCGTTCTGAGGCAAACCAGGACAAAACCAGCAGCTTCAGGCTTGAATACAAGTAAGATTTTACTATATTTAGGGAGGCAAGAGGGGGCCAGGAGGATTAGATGGTGGTTTTAACACTATAGGGTCAGAAATATGTTTGTGTTCTTGACCCTATAGTGCTCCTTTTAGTTTCACTGCAGTTTCTGCCTTAGTGAAGTATACTCTGAATTAATAAATACGATTATTGGCTGCTAGTGCATTGTTAAAAAAACGAAACAATGCACAACAGGAGGAAAACAGGGTTGGCTCTATACTATTCCTCTTATAGCACACGTGGCAGGGAAAGTGTTACATTGAAAGGAATCCTTAAATAATCATAATCACTACAGCAGGCTGTAGTGGTTATGGTGTCACAAGTCCACTTTTACAACCCAGCTGTTTTTGAATCTGTGATCCCTCCAGTATTCTTGATATAGGTAATAGGTTTGCCATCAGTGAGTCATGGGTCCCCTTACAGAACAATTTTGTGAAAGCCCCCTGGCACACACTCACAGACATATATACTCTACAAACTTACAGCTACACATACGTTTATCTCTCCCAGAAACATACATTTACAGACACACACACACACAGAATATACAGTTTGAAATCATAAATTAGTGCAATCTGTCCATTGTTCAAGCATTGTAAGTGATGCTGTTTTTTTTTGTTGTTTTTTTTTTTACTAAGTAATCTTACTATCTATCATTAAACTTCTTTTATTTTCAGTGGTGCTGCTGAAGTTGAAACCATGAGTGGGGGCAATTTCGGAATTGCTGGGCCTATTCCCCCAGATCCACCAATTGTTTATAAACGCCCAGCATCAGGTGAGATGTTATCAATGTATGGCAAACAATACATATATTTTGCTATTAGAAACGTTTATATTTGAATCTGCAATTACAGCTGTGGCTCCCTTGAGGTAAGTGTCTACTAGTCTTGCACATCTGTATCCTGCAGTTTGTGACCACTCTTCTTGACAAACTTGCTTAAATTCTGTCCGAATGGAAACTGTTGTTGAGAAGCCATTTCCAGTATTTTCACAAATTTTTAATCAGAATAAGACTTGGACAATTGTAAGACATTTACGGTCTTGATTTAAATCACTTCAGTGTTTGTTAATGTTTTTAGGGTCATTATTTTGAACCTTTAACATACTTTCTGATGTCTTGGAGAACGAGACAGATTTTCCTGTAGAATTGCACTCAACTTTTCAACTCCATCCATCTTGTCCTCAATCTTGACTAGTTTCCCAGTCACTGCTGATCTTTAGCTTCTCTCTGTTCGTCTGTTAATCTTTGGTTTGTAGAAAGTCTGGGTTTTGCTTGTCACATGGAAGGTTTATCAGTTTTCAGCTTTGGATCTCTCCAAAGTTACTACTGGCCTCTTGGTTGCTTTTACAATTAATATCCTTACCTGGTTACTCAGATTTTCTGGGTTTTCTTCTTTAGGCAGTGATATGGTTGTATCATTGTTTCCATTTTTAATGGTGCTCTGCCCAGGCTATGGGACATTTCGTTTAAGTCAACCCTAATTACTGCTTCTACAGAACTTTATCCCGGACTTGTTTTATTTGTTTCTTAGATAGACTCTGTAGGCACCAAAACAACTTTGGCTTAATGAAGTGGTTTTGATGCATAAATCATGCCCATGCAGTCTTTCTGCTTAATTCTCTGCCATTTAAAAGTTAAATCACTTTATTCATGCAGACTTTGCCATACCTTCCTAGATTTCATGAAGGTTGTGTGATTCACAGCCAGACGAGGTGTGGTTAGGGCTGTATAAACAAAGCAATTTAATTCCTAAGTGGCAGAGAATTGAGCAGTGAGACTGCATAGACATTATCCGTACACCTAAACTGATAAATCAAAACAGAATCATAAAAAAGGTACATACTATTTTTTTTTTTTTAATGAACGGCGAGTTGCTGATTGGCTTAGAGTGTCAGCTGACCGCTCTTAGCTAATCAGCAACACTCCATGCTTCCTCAAACTGAATTGGAGAAAGCGGATGCTGCTGGGGACAGAGAGTTCCGGTGCTGGCGAGTTACCTGTGGGTTAAACCATTCACTGGAGTTAAACGGTGAATGGTTTAACCCCTTTGGCTAAGAAAGTGCCAGGGACCTCTGGGCAACATAACTTAATTTTGATAAAGTTGTTATGGTGCCCAGAGTGTTCCTTTAAATTGATAACATTTTATCTTGACTCCAATGCCGGGCGAGATCTTCCTTACTTTGTGTCACACCTCCTCATCCGTGGTCCAATCAAATGTTTCTCACAGAGAAGCATTTGATTAAAAAAAGAATCTGCTTGCAAAATACGGAAAAAGATCCAATGTTTCATTTCTATAGTAGATTTTTTTTTTTTTTTTTTTTTAAATCAAAATGTAGGAAAACATAGAGGAAAAAAAGGACACTAGAATTAGTGTATCAGGTACAGAATACCAATAAGGTATTTGTGGAGGATCCTCAGGACAAAACCGCATGTAGTGGAGAAAGATAGGAATCCAGACTGAATGTGGCCCCTACAGCTGCAGACTGGGGACATACTAAGAAATACTGCAACTGAGCGACCTTGCTATGTGATTTAAAGGGGGGCTAGGCATAATTGCTCAGCCACAGTATTTTGAAGGATTTAAAGGGCTACGTGCAGCTCTCACTTTAAGCACTTGTAGCTCATCTGTCTTTTTGGAGCTGTTAACTGTGGCCCCAGCTGACAGAGGGGACTCTCAGTTATCAAAAAATACTTGGGGTTCCTTGGTACCAGCAGGGATTTAGCTCCTGCTGGTATTTCTAACGCATGACAGTTTCTGCCATCAAGGGGTGTTTAAGCCCTGCACTGCATAATGGCTTAGACAAAGGGTTAAGAAACAGCGAACACACACACAAATGCAGTTTCAATACTTAAAAGGTTACTTTTCTCAGAAAAGGCAGAATTTACTTTGAAAAGCCTGCAGGGACAGTCTGCAGACACCAGAACCACTACATTTAAGCTGTAGTTGTTCTGGGGACTATAGTGTCTCTTTAAGTTCAAATCTTTTTAATCAGAATTCTTTGGCGACATCTTGTGGCTAAATTCTGAATAACACTTGTAATTTGATTGAGGCCTCAAAATGGCCAATTTGTTTAATTCATTAATACGTTCATGCCTATATGGTTTATGCCCTATGTATGGGATTGTCCATATATATTTGAAGGTAATATTGTTAGATATAGATATTCCTATTCATGATTAAAAACCTTCATGTTTACAGTCTGGAACCCCTTTAAATGTCACCCACCTCCAGTGGTCAGAGCTTGGCTGTTTTAGTCTAAATTTTACAATTTGGATTTCCGCTGCTTTTTATTCCCAGTCTATCCCTTTCTGCAATAACACTCAGCCTTGGTACCACCAGGATCTGGCTGTGTCTGTGTGTGGGCATATGCTACCTTAAGGTGCTTTAGGGCGTACCAGCATGGGGGTGTGGTAACTGAGGATACTGCTACCCTTTTCCATTGATATGACCATTTATAAAAGTGCCGATTTCAATGGCAGTCTACACTTTTATAATTGGGGCAGAAACACCTCTCTGGCTGTCACTCATAGAGTTAACAGAAACGGCAGACATGCTGGGCTAGCATGCACCTGTCTTCAACCCTTCTTAATGAGCTTTACTACAGCTGATTGTAAAGCATAGAAAAAGTTGCAATCACACTCCCGGTTCCAGCACAGAGGCTTCTACAGGAGAAGCTTCTCGTGAATAATCTGGTAGTGGAAAAAGAGGGAAGTGTTTGCAAATACAGCAGATTATCAGCTTTTGCACGCTGCTTCCCACCCCATCATCCATCCTCTTCTGTTCTTTTCTCCTCTCCCACTTACAATCATACTTGGTGCTAGTCACATCCACTACTATGGTATTCATTCATGCTATCAACACAAAGGGTCTTAACATCCCTAAGAAGAGATCCATGCTCTAAAAGATTTCAGTTCCCACAGGTCACATGTGATATATATTTAAGAGATTCCCTCATGTACTGACTGGGTCCTGAAACTCGCAAACCAGATTTACACACAAGGCTACTTTGTCAATAATCACAAAGAGAAATCCAAAGGCACTGCTATCTTACTCCATAGAAAGTTACCCCTTGTTCATCGGGTGTTTCTGACAGACCAGGGAGGATGATACGTGTTCATAAAGTGAACGATCCTTGGCCATATGTACACCCACCCCAACAAGCAACAGTGCTAATTCCTTTGGTCTGCCCTTCTCATTCTTGCTTCCTTTACAGATGGATGCCTTATACATTTAAAAAAAATTTTTTTTAAAGGGGTGCGGTGAGAGTGCCCATTCTGGGAAAATAGCGCTCTGGTCCTTGCAGAATTTGCCAAACGTCACAGTCAAAGTTTAACCCAACCACTACGACAACAGTAGCCAAAAAGAGTTCCATGCGGTCGGGGGCAATCCTCAGCAATTTGCCAGGTGTCACAGCGTTGTGGGGTTTGGGAGATCTCTGGGTATTCCAGGGAGCGATTACTCCGTTTTGTGGTAAGAGGCTCCTCTCCAAAGAGCGCTCTCCTTGGTTGTCATGAAAGGGGTGAACATGGAGGTCCGAGGTGACCGGGGAACCTGTAACAATTGGCTGAGTGGAGTTCCAGAATGGTTGGTGGTTAGTTCCACTGATAGTGTCTGGACACTCTGAGTCTCAGTGAAGGGGAAGGCACTGTATATAGGTGGGGGGGGGAGGAGCTCAGTGGATCATAGTCCTTAGAAGTGAGTTTATCACATCCTTGATTTATACTGCCTCAATCTGTTTTGTCTTCCAATATCACCTCTATGTGGATGACATGCTGATCTATCTGCACTCTCCTGATCTCTCGCTGTCTCTCTTGACTTGTGTCCCTGACTGCTTCTCTACTATTTCCAACTGGATGGCTGCTCATTTTCACTCATTCACCCTTCAAGTCCAGTCACTCGCCAAATACTGCCGCTTCCATTTTAAAAATATAGTTCGCGTCTGCCCCTATTTAACTCCGAATGTGCCCAAGATGCTGGTCCATGCCTGTTTTTTTTTTGTTTTTTGTTTTTTTCAGAACATTTTCATTATTTCCAGAACAAAAACCATATTTATCTCCTATGGCGTCACAATTTCCAGGAATGTTATATGTCTAGTTTCACTTTCCCTATCTTACTCTTATCCGAAGAAGCTGAAGTAGATCAGGTGAAACATGTAAAAAGGGGAACCGAATGTGTTTGATTTGTCCATGAGCGTGAGGGCTGAAACAGTTTGGCACCGCTGTATAAATATATTGAACTGGTAATGAGGAAGTAAAACTTCCTTGTTATGTCATCTCAAGTAGTGAGAGTCAGCTTTGGGTGTCAGAAAATATATAGGTTTTTTGCTAAGCTCACTGGAAACAAATACATAGGGACTGCACCCATAGCCTCATTGCACAGAGAACTACATTATGCTGTTTATCTATAAATTGTAACATTTTGTGGTGAGGATTGCCAATGGACAAATCTGCCTCAGATGCCAAATATACTAAGTATGTCTATCCTTTATGTCCCTTCTCTTTGTGATAGTCCCCATTTCTCATTTATTTGCTTTACTAAAGTTTATTTATTTTTTCCTTTGTAGCTCGTGGGAGACTTGAAGGCACTAAGTTGGATTTTTTATCTGGTCCGCTGGCCCCAGATCCTACATTGTACCCAGCATGCTACAGTGCCCGTCCAGCAAATCCTCCTCCAAGAATACTCCCTAATGCACGTGACATCTTGGAAAGAGGCCAAAGGGGGACTGTTGGTATCCTTCTGCAACTTGAAGGAATCTCCCTTAATTCAGATATACAACCCAGAAGTAAGTTCCATCTATGAATGGTTAGACATTTCACTGCTTTTATTTTTATCAAGAAGGCAAACTGTAAACCTTATTAGATACTGAGGAGCTCGTTATGTAACTTGGTGGAGCATCAGAAACTCCCCATTTAACCCCTTAAGGACCACACTTCTGGAATAAAAGGGAATCATGGCATGTCACACATGTCATGTGTCCTTAAGGAGTTAATAGACTTGTTGATAGGAAACCTAAATAAGCAAAACAAATGTTGGCATTTCCCGCGGGGGCAAAAATAAAACTGAAGATGAGTGACAGTGCAATGTTCATCTCATGCACTGATCATGTAGGGTGGTATAAAGTAGCTCAAAATTTTAACACTTGTCAACGATAAAATGGCCTAATAAAATGTCTGCATGTAGAATTTAAGAGATTATGTAAATAAAGCCCATGTAAAGAATTCCTTCCCCCAAAGTTGTCATGTTTCCATATGTACCGCATCCTAAGATCACCAACAAACTAAATGTGAAGGATTGAAAGTCTTTTTGATACCAGTAGATTGGATAAACAGAGCTGAGAAACAAGTGGTATAGGAGCATGAAATCTATTGGCTAGTCAAAGTGTTTGAGTCAAAGATGCAGTGCAGTAGTGTAGGACAACAATTTCTGTCCAGAGTGAGAAGGCCGCAGCCACCACAAAAACAGATAAATACAAGGCTATGAGCTCGTAGCAATTTAGCTTGCTCAGAAGAGTGTTTAAATCAGGGAGTGATATGATCTTTTGAAAGTACATGTTGGACCTCCGCTACGTAGCATTCAATGGAGACCAAGATTGTTTTCAGATTAGACATAGTTTGATTTTATGGCTTAAAACAGTGAGGAGGAGGCGGCAGGAACCATAGGCGTGAAATAGGTTGGGGATGCTTCTTCAAAAATATTGCTGTCAAGTTCAAGAATGTGCTCAAAGCACTCCGTGACAACTGCTGTAATTTTGAATTATGTTAATGATTGTACAGGTAGTTGAGTCTCAAAGTTGTTCTCTTTACTACAGACTCTTGAGTATTTATTTGTGGGAGGAAAATATAATTAAACCACTTGGCAAGCTAATAGAAGGTGGCATACATTTTTATTGTACATGGCCAAGGCAAATAGGAGTATAGCAAGTATTTGTGCCACTTTTGCACAGCTTGTATAAATGATTGCATGTAGTATAATATGTTGTATTACTCACAGAAAATATCAAGGATCATGGAAAGGAGAATGTCCGAAGGTTAAGAGAGATTCAGAAAAAATGCAAAGAGAAAGAATTGGAGAAAGAACATTTGGGTCCCAAACCTGTAAAAGCCCTTTGGAAATCCAACAAATATGAGAATGTGGAGTCTAAAGTAAAACAAAAGCTTCAGGTAAATGTTAGTGTCCCAAACATACTTTTTATATTGTCTATGCAGAATATAATAAAATAAGAATGTTGGAGAATTGCTAATTTTAGACCCCAATATTACAAAAAGAGATTATGGTATGTGTAACATTTAGGCAACTTGAACAACTCAAACAATTATCCTAATTAATGAAGTCACGAAGGTGCTTTTTTTTGCCTATATAATCATTCACTGTATTTTTTTTGATTTAATCACAACAGTTTCTGAAGATGTTAGAGTTACTTTAGTGTGCTGGCGCCACCACATATGCACTAATAATGATGATATCATGTTACCAAAGTTGCATACACCACTCATCTTTCTCATTTTAATGTTTGGTCGAACAGAAATTAAACCTCCTAACCACAACTGCTTGCTTTGTGTATGTAGTTGCAGATATGAGTCACTGTGGCCACTCCATGTAATCGTTTACAGTCAAAGTACCTTTTCAAATTATTATCATAGACCTGATCCTTTCTGTGTAGAAAAAAATATATTATTATTGAATGTCCTTGGCACAGAGAAAGCCTTCTCTTACTAATGTTGTCTTGATTACTTGCAGGAGAAAGTAACCACCCACAATCAAGAATCACTGAATTTCCTAAAGGCTCATTCTCATTGTGGCTCAGGAATACAACCTAAACGATCATTGACCCCAAGATCAAGAAGTCCAAAATTTCAACCTGATATATCTGAGCAAGATTTTAAGGTAGGTTTCATCATGTAATTGGACTGCTTTAGTTGGGACATATATGTATTTTTTAAAAGTATTTAAGGATGGTATATTAGCACACAAACGTTAAACTGCCATTAAAACAGGCTGCCAATTTCTACTTTTGGACCATTTGGCAAGGAGGCTACATTGCTGAAGTATTCAGCCATTAGGTATGAGCTAACTTTGTCCTACCAATATGGAATATGTAAGGAATTTCACAGTTGTAGAGTTTCAGAATATGCTGCTCTAAATAAAGTCTTAAAGGAACACTAAAACACTTTGAAGAGCGAGTTTTCTTTTTTTTTTCATGTAACAAAAGTGCAGATTTTAATAGCTTTTTAAAATTAACTCTTTTACATCCTAACAATCTCCTTTAACATGATTAAGCAATTTAATATGTGCAGTAATACAGTACTTTAAGATGAGTCCATCTTTGTCAGAGTTTCATGCTGCGGTAGAGAAGACAAAAAAAAAAAGTTTAGCCTTGTGAAATCCACTGTACCATAACTAGAACCTGTAATGTCACCATCCAACCAGTAACATGGTGATACTATGTAGATTGGGCTAATTCAATTCCTCCTGTCAGATGTGAACAGAGGTAACTCAGTCTGTGCTTATATGACTTTTTTAGTGTGTGCCAAGACTAGAAGAGTTAAGCAATGTTGTCCCTTTGCAGGACTAGGCCATTCACTACTGGTCCTTATTTATCATCCCTCTCTCCTATGACTAGTCACATTATCCAGTGCGCAAATCTATTATGCACTAGCCGTACAAGCTGGAACAACTTCCTAGCAGAACTCCTGTCCTTTCCAGTTGTAGAAAATACTTTTCTGAAGTTTTGTAGTCCTCAACTACAGATTTGACCTACTTTTGCATCATTTTCAATATGCATGTCAGTGCTAGCTGCAGGACGCTGAGAACAGTGTGGACTTGCAATAAGAATAGGAACTTAAAAGGTGTGTATTTTTATTTTATTACATACTTTTTATGTATTTATATAATGCATTACAATGGACCAGACTATTAGGAGAGAAGTAAAATAACAAAAAATTACCACCTTGGGACCTATAACCAAGGAAAAAAGATTTTTTGTGGGGAAGTAGTGAAATTCTGTATTTTTACAGTAGTAGTGATATAAATCCATAATTGTACCATGTAGAGAATCTATTATTTTTTCTAATGAATACTCAATGCTGTCGACTTTGTTATTTTTCTAATCATTGTAATTCCTTATTTGTTTTATGTATCGCTACAGTGAATACAAATAATAAAAAAAAAAACTGCCTTTACTATCAATTTGCTATCTCTTTCATGTGGATGCAGGTGCAAGGAACTGGCATTGATTTTGTTGCACATAATGCAAGAAATGCAAACAAAGTCAAAATAAGACGGTCCCGTTCACTGCAGGGTCTGAATGAGGTTTTAGAGCACAAGCAAAACGAGCAGAAACAGTATGACTCCAATCAAAAGGGACATGTTCCTCAATAGTAAGTAGTATTACTTGTCAGATAAATTGCTAAAGGGACTGTCCAAAAACAAAAATATATCCATTCACTGCTTAGTAGATACACCCCAATGAAAACATGCATGTATTTTTACACTGACGTGTTTTTAAAAACAGCCTTTAAAAGCTGGGAGACTTGAGATTGATAAGATACATCCTACATCCTAACAGTAGGGAGCTTTAATGATATTTCTTGAAATCTTAACCTCTTAAGGACCAGTGACATCATGACAATCTGTCTCCCTAAGAACACAGTCTAAAATGGAATGTCCCACAGAGCCAACAAACCTGAACAACATGGCTGCATGAGGTTCCAGACCTAAATCAGCAGGGCATACCATGTTGGTATGTGGCATCGCTGGACTCTAGTGGCACGCTGTCCCAAAATGGTACAATCAGCTCTAACCCAAAGTATCGCTGCCTACGTGTTCTCTTTGACTCTGACCTCTCCTTCACCCCTCATGTCCAGACATTCGCCAAATCCTGCCGCTTCCATCTCAAAAACATAGCGAGCATCCACCCCTATTTAACACCTGATGCCGCTTTCCTCTCTTGGCTTCTAATTCCAGTGTACACTTGGATTCTTTCAGTCAAACTGAAAAACATTTCCTCCATTTGGGTGTACCATACAATAGAGGGGGGAGGACTTGTATCGGAACAGTAAGACTATATATTTGGCTACATTTAACAAAATAATTGTTAGTGATTTCTTATAAGAAAAAGGTTTTAAGGTGGCATTGTTTAAAAAGAGTGGGGCTGGCCGAATGGGAATTGGATTATCCGAAAATGTGTTGATTAATCAGTGTATAGATTTCCAATAAGGTTGTATATGGGAGAAATCCCACCAGATAAGTAGAAAAGTACCTAGGGAACTAGTAAATCGCATGTACTATGTAGGGAATGGTCAATGTGTTGACACACAATTTCTATAAGGAATGCTACAAAAATACCTAACTTTTATACAGCTGATATTTTTTAAATGTCTCTTGGGCTATGTGACCGAGAAAATACATGAAAGTATCAGATTCTGAATTACTGTAGGGAGATCACTGCAAAAATAAAGTAAAGAGCAAGATACTAAAGCCCTATGCAGTAGGAGAACTCCACTGAAATAAATCTTCACAAGAAAAAAAATAAAATAAATAAAGAGTGAAAATAAATAAGTATAAATGCTAATAGAACGCAGAGACAAAATAAACCAAGATCGCTAGTAGTAGAGATAAATATCCTGAGTACCCGATGTAGGGATCTTTCTATAGAAAGTTAAACTGTGCCTTCGAGGGCACCTAAATCCAAATAGATAGACTGCTATACTAGCTAAGGATTATAGCTTTGACGAAAATTATCATCCAGTGAATAAACCTTAATAGGCTAGTGTAGTTATAGACCTCTTAGTGCCTGAGACTAGCAGCTAAGGAGAGCAAAACTGTGCCTTCGAGGGCACCTAAATCGAAGTCTGCTGCTACACTAGCTAAAGATAATAACTAAAACGAGAATTGACGTCTAGAGGTCAGACCTATCGTAGCGTTCTAGAGGTATGACCAGACTATGAGTCTAGGTAGCGTGCTGCAGAGTGACTTGGGTATGATAGCCCGGTTGAGATGATGGATCAGATGATCAAATAGCTGCAGAGACGCTACCTACAGGAGCCCCAATGCGCGTTTCACGTACTTTGAATTTATCCCTAAGGGTTACCCCCTAATTTCTCTGTCCTATTGATACCCCATATGCTTCTACTTTTTCTAACTTGGCTCTAAAAGGAGGGCGTTGCTGAAGTTGTTGTGTTACCCAGTGTGTCCATTTAACTTACATCCTGCCAAGGTTGTGCTGCATATTTCTAAGTTTGTATTCACATTTCCTGTAATACCCTCTTGAGGCAATGGTCCAACCTCTGAACCAAAACAAAACCTAGAACTTTGTTCAACCATAATTTAAGGGTTTCTCTTTGAATGCCCCAATACATATTATATATTGTTTTTTTTGTTTTTTTTATTCAAAGTTTATTGTATTTTTTTTCAGAAAAGTAACAATAATCACACAGTGTTAGAAACTACATATGTTGACATCTGACGGAAGCGCACAAGATACATAGCAGTGAGTGTCTCAGTAGCTTACTATACAGAAATTGTACAGCCAAAATAATAATCTAACAAAAAGTTTGAAAATAACATAAGACCTCACATAGTGATTGTTCAGAGGATCAGTTGTTCATAGCCTGAGTATATTTATTTATAAAATATTTTACCAGGAAAGATACATTGAGATTTCTCTCATTTTCAAGTATGTCCTGGGTCCACAAAACATTGCATTGTTACAATAGGATACAATATTACAAAAATACAATATACAAACTATATATATATGTGTGTATATATATATATATATATATATATATATATACACACACACACACATATATAAATTTAATACATAACAGGTAATAAATATATTTAACCATGACCAGTGCATTCTGTATTGAGATATATTGCCATAGATCTCTTAAAAGATTTTAGGTTGAATGAAGATTTGACTGTGTCCCTGAGATTATTCCATAATCGCGGTGCTCTGTAGGGAAATGAAGATCAAGCCACTTTATATTTGTATTGCGGTATGCTAAATATCGTGCTAGTACTGGATTGGAGGTTATAGGAGGTGGGAACCGCTTGGGAGAGCATTCTACTCAGGTAGTGGGAGCTTCCCAAAAATGCTCTTATGCACAAGCTGGAAAGATGGAGTGTGTCGGGATTCCATTGATAGCCAGTTTAGCTCTTTTAACATATCACGGTGGTGGGTAAAGTAATTACATTCTACTACAAAGCGTCAGAATGAATTATATAACGTATTAAGATTATTAAGGTGGGTTTGCGGTGCGGATGCATGCGTGTGGACGCATTTTTTCAAGATTTTTGACGATACTGGGAGCAATGATATCGGGTGATAGTTTAATACCAAAGTATTGTCACCACTTTTATGGATAGGTACAACTTTTGCAGTCTTCCAAAGTTTGGGTATGTTTCCTGACACCAGGGATTCATTGATAAGGGTAGTGACAGGTTTAGCAATTGCTGGCGCACTGAGCTTCAGCAACATTGCTGGGATTTGATCTGGTACACAGTGTTTTTTTATTTTTAAATTATTAAGATGTTTATTAACGACACTGACAGGCACAGGTCTAAAATTGAATTTCTCTATATGAGGATTTTGAAGATTTGGCAGGGCCTGATATTTATTTGCGGTCTGAAAATGAGTGTCATTTGTTATCTTAGCAACCAGGGTGGCAGCACATCCAACAAAATAATTATTAAAGACATTTGCTACATCTAGGGGGTGTTGCAGTGTTTTGTTGTCCATTTTGACAGTGAAGGGTTGGGAGTGGATTGTGGGGGTTTGTATGCTATTTATGATTTTCCAGAAGTTACTCGGGATTGATAGGTTTGTTGTTCAAATTTTCACTGAAATATTGGGCCTTTGCCATTTTTGTTTGTTTTGTGCATGCATTTCACCATTGTCTGTAAGTACAGGGATCATTCATGGAGCCAGTACGCTTGAACTTTGACCACCGTGAATCTCTAAACTGGTACATTTGACAGGGAGAGTATAAAATATAGTCCTACTCACATTTTATGGAGCAGGCAAACTGCTCTATGGATAGGGCGTGGGTGGAATAATCCCCACCGAGGATATTACTTGGAAGTGATGTTCACTGGAAATAAAATCAGGTGCCAGGCAGTACAGGTACCTTACCTCCACTTGAAAAAGCCTTTAAAGGTGAAACGCGTTGTGGTTATTATCTGAATATTTTATTTTATATGAACAAAGGTATTTTGGTTACTTCTCGTGCCATTTTTTTTTTTTATTCTACATTTTATTTTTGTTACTATTTTATTATTTTTATCCTGTACTGCCTGGCACCTGATTTTAAGTGGCTACTACAAAAGACTGGACATACTCCATTTTGAATACCCTGGGTTGTCTAAATCTGAAAATGGTATGCCATGATGGGGTTATTTCACATTCCTGGGTCACCATATGGTCTCAAAATGCAACACATACCCAGGAAACCAATCTGGCACACTGAATTGACCCTGTAACTTTCCAAAACACCATAAAACCTGTACATGGGAGGTATTGTTATACTCGGGAGAATTCGCTGAACACAAATATGAGTGTTATAAAGCAGTAAAACTTATCACGACGATGAAATCACCGGTAAAAGTGCAGTTTTTGTGTACAAAAATAAATAAAAAAAATTGCAAAAAACAAATAAAAACGCTAACTTTGGCCAGTGTTTGTGGCTAAGTGGCTACTAAAAAGCACTGGACTTACCCCATTTTGAATACTCTGAGCTGCTATACGGTCTCAAAGGCAACATAGGTCCAGAATTAGTGCATGAAATGTGTTAAAATACCATCATTTGAAATTCCCTAGGGTGTCTACTTTACTTTTCAAAAATATATGGTTTGATAGGGGTAAATTACATTGGGTGGCTTCAGAAATGTCCCAAATAGGACATGGGTGCATGATGACCAGCTATGAAAATTCCAAGTTGGAAAACTGGAATGCGCACCCTCCAAATAAGGCCTTTTAGCCCCCAGATAACCCGACACACCTATACATGGGTGGTATCACAGTACTCAGGAGATGTTGCTGAACACATATTGGGGTGTTCTTTGGCAGTAACCCTCCGTATATGTATTCTTAAATTGCTATGTGTTTCAATAAAATCACCAATTTTTTATTTATTTTTTTGGCATAGCTTGGTGGTAAAATGGTTGAATGAAAAGAGTCAAAATACCCCAAGTTTAATATCTTAGGTTGTCTTCTTTTAAAAATATATATACATGTGAAGGGTTTTTCAGGGATTCGTGACAGATATCAGTGTTACAATGTAAATTTCGAAAAAAAATTGGTTTGGAAATAGCAAAGTGCAGCTTATACTTATAGTACCCTATAACTTTCCAAAAAAAGCTAAGAACATGTTAACATTGGGTATTTCTAAACTCAGGAATTTAGAAACTATTTAGCACAGGTGTTTTTTGGTGTATGTAGATGCGTAACAGATTTGGGGGGGTCAAAATTCAAAAAAGTGTGTGTGGTTTTTGTTTTGTTTTTGACATTTACATAATATTCTATAAAAATAAATTTATAGTAAATTATATGATGAAAATAATGGTATCTTTAGAAAGACCATTTAATGGCGAGAAAACGGTAAATAATATGTGTGGATACAGTAAATGAAAAAGAGAGTAAAATTACAGCTAAACACAAACACCGCAGAAATGTAAAAACAGCCCTGGTCCCAAACGGTAAGAAAATTGAAAAGCGGCCTGGTCACTAAGGGGTTAAAGGAGTAAATTTTATGGACTTGTCAACATAAATAACAATGCCTCCTCTTCTCTTTGCTCTGTCATTTCTAAAACATGAATAAGCCTGTATTGAAATGGCGGAGTTATATGTTATAAGTAGGTGTTTAATCAATAGCATCTATTGAAAATTCTTTGTCCTTTGTTGTCTCTTCGTAAAACATGCATATATTATTTTTTAAAGGAGAGAAACTGCTTTATTTTAATATCTTCTATGTATACCTCATAAGTGTGAATAAGATGTTAAAAATGAGTCGAGTGCGTTTCTTCACATTTTTCCTTATAATTTTTTTTTTTACATATTAGTGCAATTAAATGACTGTAGGTCAAAATAGATTTACTTTTCAGCCCTGATTGTTAAATGCCTCGTATGTCTAGCCTCTAAATTAATTTTTGATAGTTAATGCTGACCCTACACCAACCCTCTCCCTAATGCTATGCTTTCACTAACTCTAACCTGAGCCCTACACTATCTTTAACACCAAAATAGCAATAATCGTTTCACTAATTCTACACAAACCCTATCCATACCCTACTACTAACCTTAACCCAACCCTAACCATATCCATGCTCATACTAGAACATAAGGATGTGTCAATATGTCATAACGGCATTAACCCCTTAAGGACCAAACTTCTGGAATAAAAGGGAATCATGACATGTCACACATGTCATGTGTCCTTAAGGGGTTAAAGTCTAGTATAGTTAGGAAGTACTAACGCATCCTAATGTTGTTAAATATGTTGTTTTGATATCCACTTATATCCCTCTGTTGTGAACTACATAATAGAATTTAAAAAAAAAAAAAAAAAAACAGATGACCACTTAAAAGCTGTGTTTTATCCCCTTCTTGTGTCTAATATACCTAAAGTCTTTCAGATCCTGTAGTGTCTGCCACTCCCTTCAGTCTTCCATCTCCACTTTGTGTCTACGTGGTGCCTTAGACATATCCCACAGAGGCATATAATTCCTCCAGCTATATTTCCTCCACAAACACCTCAAGTGTGTTAATTCTGTTTCTGTGTTTGGGAGAATAGATATTACATTGCATTTGAGAATGGTTCTTGTTTACCATCAGTCTGCCATAATCCAGATCCCTCTTGTTGTGTTTTCTCAATAGCCTTATTGATTTGAAGGAGAAGTGGCTCAAGGAAAAAGAAGAACGTAAAAAGCGGACCCCTGATCCATCCTTACCACCAGGACACACCATGATGCCAGAAGCTGAAAGACTGGAAACTCTAAATAATATAAAACAGAGTAAGAAACCATTTCCGCTTTAAGTTTTCACTCTGTGGTGATAAATGTCTCTCCACCTGTTGTGTAACAAAATATCTAAAATACCTTGCCACTCCTTAATGATGGGACTCTAACCCTACATCCTAAAATATTAGGAAAAGGGTACATTTCCTTAGATTTAAAAAAAAATAAAAAAATACATTACATCATGTGCATGCCTCGTGAGGAAATATCTCTAAATCTCCTCTTTTTCCCTTTCTAATGCCTGCATGGCAAATGGCAGGAATGCATGGTAGGGCCTCTTGGGGTTTACTGCATTGTATTCACTCTCAGGATCATGCAAGAGTCGACACAGAGAACTAATGTCACGACACTCCAGCTTGACAAAGGCCCTTAGGGGTCGAAACGTTGCTTTTTGGTTTCTTGTTCCAATAAAAAATTGCCTCTACTTTGGAATTCGCTGGAGTGCCTGGATTACTTTCTATATTTGACACTCCAGTATGTGACGCAACACTGGAGGAAAATAAGTGATCAGCCAATGATAAAGTTGAAAAAGGCCGTGGAGCTCCACAAATACTTCAGTCTTTGTCAACTTTTTTCAGCCTTTTTTCCCTAGTTTTCGCTAAGCATAACTTTTAAGATATTTATAGGTTTTTGGTTTTTTTTTTAACGAAAAAATGGGCCTGCCTATGGGGAGGTAAACACATTAGAAGAAAAAAAAATGGAAAGAAATGACGGAACCGCTTTAAACAATATTGATGTTACAAATGTTCGGGGCATTTCTTATTAAGGTATGAAGAAGATAACCATAATTTTTGTTTTTCTGTTTTTATTTCATTCATAGCCCAAGACCAGCTGATTAAAGAGTTACTGAGACTTCCAGTCAGGGCAGACACATTAAGCATTCAAAATCGACGCACAGAACTGGAGAAAAAACTCTCCGAGATTGAAGAAGCTATTAAAATATTTTCTCATCCAAAGGTCTTTATAAAAATAGATACTTGAGTTTTCTTTTTTGGAATCACTTATTAATTAGTATGTTTGCATTAAAATCTGCTAAACCAGGGACAAAAGCTACAAACTTACTTGGCAATATCTAGAATTTTACATTCTTTAAATCTATACGCAAAGATAATTTACATCAAACACAACAATTATGAAATCCTTCTTTCTTATTTTTATCATTGCTCATTCCATGATTTTTAATAAACAGTTGTACCGTTTGTCTTAAAAAAAAAAAAAAAAAAAAAGTACAGTTAAAAGACGCTCTAAGCAACATAATCACTACAGCTGTTTTTCTTTCAAACTATTTTAGAGGTTTTGCACAAAAAGGCACTTTTAAAACAATCCTGGTGCTAACCCCCTCCAGCCAACTTTATAATGTGGAAGTCATATTGAAAGCGGCACTGTCATAGGTTGTTCTTCCCCCTTCCTTATGCCCCTTATATCTTAATGATTATTACCCCCTTCTTGCCATTAAAGGGAAACTCCACTCCCCAGATATAGAATAAATTAAAACCAATGTTTAGTAGATATACCCCCTTCTTGCCCAGACATTCTGTCCAACCACAGACTTCCCAATTTAACTCAGATAAGAAGTCTCTGCGAGGCACGTGCTCTAAGCAATTGCCTGTCCCATGAGTTTAGCTCCACTGAGCTAACCAAAGAAAGGGACAGGACCTGTTATGTGCTTGAAAGCAAGGGGTTGTAACAGAGTTAATTATTATAAGTGTACATTTCTATTGAAATCAGCACTTTTTGGAAAATGAAGAAAAAATAGGACAACTCTTCACACATTAAGCTTTTCAGCAAACTAATGTGCTTTAGGGGTCTGGAGTGTCCCCTTAACTATATTTATTATCTTATCTTTTGTACTGGATTTCAATGTATAGGTGTTGTCATTTTGTTCTCATCTATTTGTGATGTCTGCTGTTTGCCCTTCTGTGGGATTCTTGGAGCTAATTGTGAGGAACTGGCTATGACGACAGGAATACCCTGGTCTGGTTCCCTATTAATGGGGCAAACTGTTTAACAATGGTTTACCATCTTATCTGCATCCTCCACCTTGCTCTGATGTTACCTTGTGGTCTGGTGATGCTCTTCCAGCTTCTTCAGAGCTGCAGAAACTAGAAGCCATTCATTGGTTGAGTGCAGCAGCTGATCACGTTCAGCCAATGAGTGACATTTTGTTGTACAGTATTGACATTAGCTTCCTAACCCTCACGTGGTCATCGTGCTTAGAGTAATCCTTTAATTTAAGAACTCAACCTGCAGTGCCAGAGCCACTCTAAGCTTTCCCAATAGTAATTTCACCCAATATGTACAGCAGTGGTAGGCAAGAGAGCACAGAGCTAGCCTGCCCCAGCTTTTAGCCTATCATTGCTCTTCAGACTGGATGAAGTTGATTTAATAATGTAAAGGTCATTTCCACATTACCTAGTCAGCTGGAGAGGTGGCCGTCTCTGAATGCCAGAATATCCCTATTTTTCTGCAAAATCATTTTAAAACAATTTATAGACCAGAGCAGATGACTTTAGTTTTTGTTTATTTGATTTTGTGTTGTTTACTTGGTGGTGGTGATGTTTTGTAGATATATGTAATATAATTACACAAAGAATGTATAAAATATATGCATTATTAACAAAATTGAGAATAGAAGAATGTGATCCATGCCATACAGCTTTCTGGTTCTGTAGCGCACATTTTGCAGAGAGCACAGTAAACACATGTAAATATTAATTTAAACATGTTTTCATTGAAAATTATCAAAACATGCATGCCATGTATAGCATTTTTATTTTACTGTAAAACCAACCATAAAGTTTACATAAATAATATAAATATTTGTACATTTTTGTTTTAATGGATGATTGTAATAATTTTCTCATTTTCTTCCTCTCGCATGTTAAAGCATTACTATATTAACAAAATAAATGTCTACAAATAGTAACATATAACTACAAAGTAAATGATGAATTACAAACTTGAAGAAGAACCAGCCCACCAAGATTACTTTTTCACAGTTTAAATGATAAACTGGTCTCCTTGTATGAATCATAGGACATTGATAGATAACCACGATAGCTAAAGGAACACTCCAAACACCATAATCACTATAACACACTGTGTTAGTGAGTATGCTCTATGTCCGTTTGAAAGCGTGGCCACCTGACATCACCATAGGTGTGAAGATGTTGATGTAGAAAGTAAGAGTGTATGTTTTTTTTTGTTTGTTTTTTATTGTACGGTAAGTGTAGAATCCAATAGAAATTGACATTTTTAGAAGTTATCCGTGTTACAACCCTCTGGCTTTCAATCAGACTACCGGTCCTGTTACTTTTTAGTTGCTTAGCTCAGTGGAGCTTGACTGAAGAGACAGGCAGTTTCCCAGAGCTTTGCAAAGACATCTCATTGGGTTGTGTTGAGTTAGAAGGTAAGGGCTTGCAAAGACAGCAGACTAGATCTGCGCCTTTTAAATGCATAATTAAATGTGTGCATGTTTTCATGTGGGGTGTATCTACTAAACAGTGGGTTTATTTGTTTGTGTATTTTGGCAGTAGAGTGTTCCTTTAGGAATTCCACATGAAGTCTGAGACTAGCTTTAATTGTTGTGGCTCCTTTAAGATGGAAAGATACAGCCTTGTGGCTTACTTTTGGTTTCCAGACTTGAGCTTTCCTTTCAGAGTTAGGTTCTTTTTGGCATGTGCTTAGATGCTATTCTTTTCACAGTTACTGAGGTCAAGAGCATATTCCTACTACAGGGGCGTGCCTTGGGACCTTCTTATTTCTTTTGGTCTCCCAAAGGCACTGCTCCAATTCCCTTGGTTCCTCCCAGGCCTTGGGTGTTTCATAGCCCTGTTGGAAGCAGTGCTCTTTCTTCTAGAAGAAGCCCAAAGAGATCAATAAAACTCGTGAAAAGTTTCCCCTAATGCGGCCTAGATTGTCAGTGGGGAATTTTCTGCAACACTTCCAGGAGGCTTGGATAGGCTCGTAGCATAGAAACTGTAGTTGCCCCATAACCCAGACAATATCCTGGTACAAGCAACTTCTAATATCTAGAGGTACTCCACACTTATATTATGGTCTCTCAATTGGAGGAGCAGGGTTGGTGCATCAAACATCCCAAGAACTCAGTAGTTTAGTGAGAACAGGTGTCCTTTTAGGGGACCATTGTGGAGTTCAGTGAGATGTGGCTTTTTCTGCCAGAATTGTTCTTGATTGTGTAAACTATAGATTGACTGTATCCTCCTGCTGGCTTAGCCTATCCCCTTGTGAGAACTGCATAATGCACTTGTCACTGATAGTGGCTTCCTCAGAGGCAGCACTCTTTTCAGGTTTCTGCTTGTGTCCCATTCATTAGTCCACACTCTGGCAGTGAAACAGAAATTGTTCAGTCTGGTAAGGTGGGTCTAATGCCATTTTGTCCAACCCTAAAGGTGTTCAAGAAATTAATTAAATGAAGTAGGAATTATAAACAAATACATAAATAAATCAAGATTGTTCAATCAGTAAAAAAAAAAAAAAATCCTAATTCATGGTTAGGAGGAGAATCTCTGCAATGGTTTTACCCTAGAAGAACCAAGATTAAAGAGGCTAACCCCAGATAACAGACCTTTTAGGTTGGGGAGCCCATTATAGGAAAAATAGACTCAATGCCTAGTCACCTTAAGACACTCCTCTGCAGTCAATCTCTCAATAATTAGGAGCAATCACAAAGGGTCTGGCATTTTCAAGAAGGATTTGATCAGGTCTGAGTGGCTATCCCAGTGGACAACAGATGTATAAACCACTAATGCTGAACCAACTGTTGAAATAAATTAATGATGCTACAATGGGCCACATTCACCTAGAAGGTGTAGAGGCAGTTTATCTTCTGGGAGTTGATAACTCCTACCAGACTGTCCGAGCCTTTCTTCCATCAATCCAGAGGAAGGGAGCCTGAACAGTAAGTGTTCATAATACAAAAAAGTGACAGAAGAGGAAGGAGTTGTAAAAAGTTATACAATATTTCTCACTAACTCCAGACCAACAAACAGGACTGGAAGCATTGTGTCAAGTATGAGATTCTGACCTGGTAAATACGTTTCATTCTTAAACATTAACCTCCTAGAGGTTAAAAAAGAACTGGATAGAAAGATGATTGTCATAAATCCAATTTGGAACCAATAATCGTGGTGTCCCCATTTTGTGGTAAATGAGTCCAGAACAATTTTGGTAAGATGGTATATGTTACTTCATGGCTTCACTTTTTATTTTAGTTTGCAATCCCTGAACTGGATCTTGAAAATAAGAGACTGAACGACCTTGAACAATCAGAGGCAGTGATGGAAACACTCTGAAAATATTGAAAGATATCTACTTCTTGTTATAATTGCACAAAGGTGTTTAACAATTAGGAGTTTAAGCACTTTTGTTTCTGTTTATGCAGAAACTTCTTCCTGGCTGTGACTGACACAGCCTTCGAGAAAATGGTTTCATTTTAAATCAGATGTAACTTACAGGTTTTATCTCCTGCTCATTAACTTGAAGTTTAAAAGTTTAATTACATACAGGAGGCTCCTGTAAGGTCTAGCAAGCTATTAATAGAACAGGAGATAAGAAATTCAAAATTAAATTCAATTAGCAAAAAAGGAAGTTTAAACATTAGCTGACTCTTTGCAGGAAATGTTTAGGAAGGCTGTGTAAGTCACATTCAAAGAAGTGTGCTTAGGGCTGCAACAAAGTGATTTAACGCAAATGGCAGGGAATTGAGCAGTGCGACTGCAGGGGCATGATCTATACAAGAAAACTGCTTCATTAAACTTGAAAGTGTCCCTTTAATTTCTTTTATTCTTCTCAGCTTGACATTCTAGAATTAATTTCAGCAAGTCTTGACAAGGACTAAGCGTTGGCACTCTAAAAGTTGAAATGTTCACATTATCTTTGCTTTTTGCCATATATCCTGTATAGCTTGGGTTGAAAATGAATTGATCACCAGGTTTCTAAATGCTGCCATTAAAATTACATCTCCAGTTAAAAATATTCCCTACCCTCCCCCTTGAATTTACCATTTGTATTGAACGCTAATACGTATGGTGTCATGCAAATACTTGGTGTGCATTGTAAAAAAAAAAAAATCTGAATACTAGGATTAGTGACTATATAACCAATTCCTTTACTCAGTAATCTACACTTACACCAGAGATTTAAACAGCAGGGGAGGTGTTTCAGAATGTAATTATAAAAGTGCCAATTTCTCATGGAAATCAACACTTCTATAATGTGCAATTAAAAGAGGATACTCTGGGCACATAAAGCACTTCAGCAAGCGGAAGTGTTTTATGTGTGAGGGATGGTGCTGTGAAAGCAATTAGAATTAGGATAGCGTAGTGGCCACAAGATTTTGCAGTGATAAGATCATTGGATACTTTGGTCAACTAGCTGTTTTAACAGAGTGACAAGCACGGAGTCCAGATTGAAGCGGGTTAAGCAGAGAGTTGGATTTGAGGAAGTCTGTCAATCTCGCATACACAACTCTCTCAAGGATCTTGGAGGCAAACATCAGTAGCGAGATAGGGTGGTGGTTAGGGTCAAGTTTGGACTTTTTCAGAATCGGTGTAATGGTTGCATGTTTGAAGGGTAGAGGAAATATGCCAGAGAAGAGTGAGAGATTGAAATTTTTGGTGAGAGGCAGAGCAAGAGAAAGAGACAAATGCGGATGAGATATGAGGGAATAGGATTAAATAGGAACAGGTGGTGGGGTGGGAGGACCAGAGCAGAGCAGTAGTGATGTCGCGAACCCGAAATTTTCGGTTCGCAAAAGGCGAACTTCCGCAAATGTTCGCGAACCGCCATAGACTTCAATGGGCAGGCGAATTTTAAAACACAGGGACTCTTTCTGGCCACAATAGTGATGAAAAAGTTGTTTCAAGGGGACTAACACCTGGACTGTGGCATGCCGGAGGGGGATCCATGGCAAAACTCCCATGGAAAATTACACAGTTGATGCAGAGTCTGGTTTTAATCCATGAAGGGCATAAATCACCTAACATTCCTAAATCACAATGGATATGGATTGACACCTGACATATTGACACCTTGACATATGGATTCACACCTGTCATCAGAGATCCTGATACACACTGACACAGAGCAGAATAGAGACTGTTCCCCCTACATAGGGTCACTTGGCAGATATGGATTGACACCTGTCCTAAGGATCCCTGATACACAATGACACAGAGCAGAATAGGGACTGTTCCTCCTACATAGGGTCACTTGGCAGATATGGATTGACACCTGTCTTCAGAGATCATGATACACACTGACACAGAGCAGAATAGAGACTGTTCCCCCTACATAGGGTCACTTAGCAGGCAGGGGCGGGCTGGGCTGGGGGGCAGGGAGGCAATTGCCCCCCAGGCCGCCCCAAATCCTTTTAAGACCGGCCGCTGCAGGGCCGGTCCTAATGCTGCAGCCGCCTGAGCGCTCTGTTAAGAGCCTCAGGCAGCTGCAGCACATCTTCTCCCCTCCCCTGTAGCTGGCCGAGCTCCTCTGCTGTCCTCGGTGCCCGGCCGGAGTGATAGGAAGGTGCACACTCAGTGTGCAGATCCTGTCAGTCCGGCCGGTTACAGGAAACAGAAACTCCTGTTCCGCGCAGAGTTTCTGTTTCCTGTAACCGGCCGGACTAACAGGAAGTGCACACTGAGTGTGCACCTTCCTATCACTCCGGCCAGGCACCGCGGACAGAGGACAGAGGAGCTCGGCCAGCTGCAGGGGAGGGGAGGTGAGGGGATTAATAAAAAGAGGGGGAATTAAGAAGGGGGAGTGGTGGGGGAATTAAGAAGAAGGGGGAGGGGTGGGGGAATTAAGAAGGGGGAGTGGGGGGATTAAGAAGAAGGGGGAGGGTGGGGGGAATTAAGAAGAAGAGGGGGGGTGAGGGGAATTAAGAAGAGAGGGGTGGGGGGAATTAAGAAGGAGGGAAGGGGTGGGGGATTAAGAAGAAAGTGGGGGAGATTAAGAAGAAGGGGGAGGTGGGGGTTAAGAAGAAGGGGGAGGGCTGGGGGATTAAGAAGAAGGAAGGGGTTGGGAGATTAAGAAGAAGGGGAAGAGTGGGGGGGATTAAGAAGAAGAGGGGGGTGGGGGGAATTCAAGAAGAAGAGGGGGTGGGGGGAACTAAGAAGAGGGCTTTGGGGGGAATTAAGAAGAAGGAGGAGGGGGAATTAAGTAAAAGGGGGGATTAAGAAGAAGGGGAGGGGGGAAATTAAGAAGAAGAGGTAGGGGGAATTAAGAGGGGGGAGGGGGAATTAAGAAGAAGGTGGGGGATTAAAAAGAAGGGGGGAGGGATTAAGAAGAAGGGGGGATTAGAAGAAGGGGGAGAGGTGGGGGGATTAAGAAGAACGGGGTGGGGAGATTAAGAAGAACAGGGGGATTGGGGGAATTAAGAAGAACGGGGGATTAAGAAGAACGGGGT
>OW240923.1:60671923-60791909 GCA_933207985.1 Pelobates cultripes
GGGGGATGAGAAGAGCACAGGGAGGTTGGGTGGGTGTGAGAGGTGACTGCTAGGGGAGGGGGGTGGAGAGGAGAGACCACTAAGGGGCAGGGGAGAGCTCTATAGGCATGAGCTCTTTCACACTACGCGCGCGCACACACAATGCATCCCTATACATACACAGAAACACACAATGCATCCCTACACACACAGAAACACAACATGCTTCCCTTACACACAGATAAACACACAATGCATCCATTACACACAAAGACAATGCATCCTTTGCACACATACACAGAAACACACAATGCAAACCCTTACACACACATGCAAACACACACTGCTTCTCTTACATATACACAGAAACAATGCATTTCATACACACACACCTTGCATCCCTTATGCATACAAACACAGATTCACAGAATACATAGCTTATACACAAACACACACTGCTTCCACTACAAACAAATACACTGCAACACCTACACAAACTGGTATTCCTATACACTACATACCATAAGCACACACATTAGATCCTCTACAATAACACATCCCCTACACACTCCACTCCCTGTGAGCGATAACTCATGGGTGGAACATGTAGGTGGACTTTTAGGTGGGCCTTATGGACATACTCACCGTCAGGCCCTGGGGCCCAGACCTTGAGCTGTTTAAGGGGCCCCAAAAATGGAGCTGCTTCCCATTCTACTAGAACTTTGAATTTTGTGACCACAGTTACAAACAGCCTTCAGAGATCCTGTTCTACACCAGACCAGTGGAGCCAAACTGCAGCCCATCATCATCCTCATCTGGTTGTAAGTAAGCAATCTAGTATATTATTAGTGACACTAATCTATAATTTACCTCACATTAAAGGGACACTATAGTCCACAGAACCACTTCAGCTTAATGGAGTGGTTCTGGTGTCTATAGCCAGTCCCTGCAGGCTTTTTAATGTAAACTCACACTGTGTGCAGCATTGGCATTAGTTCATATGGCAGATCATATAGGTGGGGCATTGTGATGTCACATGGGGGGCGGCAAATTTTTCTTTTGCCTAGGGCGGCAAAAATCCCTGCACCGGCTCTGATCCTGGGCAGGTGCACTAGTCTATTGGTGACCCACAGGAGGGGAGTGCACTGATTGGACCGCACTCTCCTCCTGCCCAGACCTGTCTTTACCGCAGTGCAAGTGCCCTCTGCCCCTAATTTACAGCAAGCAGTGCCTGGAGCCATTTGCAGAGACGGGAACACAGAGGTTCTGCGGCAGCTGGACGTCCTGCAAGCATTACATTAACCAGCTGTTCCCCAGGTGGCGCTGTGCTGGGAGAATGTGATTACTCTTCACTTCCTCCCAGCCTACAGAGCAGCGCATGGGAGAGAGAGAGGAGGAGGCATGATTTAATCTTACAACAAATCCAATTTGGGGGGATCAGCTCTGTTTCCACAGTTTATTGGTGTTTACTCTGATGTCTGTATTAATATTGAGGAATTTCTAAGTAGTAACATCAGTGTGTGTAAGCAGGGCCAGCCGTTGGGGTGTGCAAGCTGTGCGGTCACGTAGGGTGCCATGACAACAGAGGCGCCCGGCAGCCAACACAGCTCACAAGTTGGGGACACCAGCATATTCAATTTAAACGATTCGCTGGTGGTCCACTGGTGCACACCAGCAGTAGGTGCAGTCAGATTATATCCTCTCCCTCGTGATTCCGACGCTCAGTCAGTGAGTCGGAGCACAGGCTCAGAGATTCTCAGCCTGCGCTCTGACAACATTGAAAGTCAGAGCTGTGAAGGAGCAGGTATGGCAAAGAGCTACTGATTAGCATAACATCAATACCCGTTTTAAAACCCGGAAAAGGTGGGCATGGATGGTGAACTGATTTGGTGGTGCAATGGGCCACTTGACTGGTTTTGCCCCCCAGGCCTAAAGCTGCCAGCCCTCCCGTTGGCAGATATGGATTGACACCTGTCCTCAGAGACCATGATACACACTGACAAAGAGCAGAATAGAGACTGTTCCCCCTACATAGGGTCACTTGGCAGATATGTAGTGACACCTGTCCACAGAGACCATGATACACACTGACACAAAGCAGAATAGAGACTGTTCCCCCTACATAGGGTCACTTGGCAGATATGGATTGACACCTGTCCTCAGAGACCCTGATACACACTGACACCGAGCAGAATAGAGACTGTTCCTCCTACATAGGGTCACTTGGCAGATATGGATTGACACCTGTCCCCAGAGACCATGATACACACTGACACAGAGCAGAATAGAGACTGTTCCCCCTACATAGGGTCACTTGGCAGATATGGATTGACACCTGTCCTTAAAGCCCCTGATACACACTGACACAGAGCAGAATAGGGACTGTTCCTCCTACATAGGGTCACTTGGCAGATATGGATTGACACCTGTCCTCAGGGCCCCTGATACACACTGACACAGATCAGAATAGGGAATGTTACCCCAACATAGGGTCACTTGGCAGATATGGATTGACACCTGTCCTCAGAGACGATGATACACACTGACACAAAGCAGAATAGAGACTGATCCCCCTACATAGGGTCACTTGGCAGATATGGATTGACACTGTCCACAAGGACAAGCTGCAGGCTTCCTAGCAGGGCCCATACAAGGTGGTAGAGCAGGTTTGTGATACCACCTTTGTGATCGGTGCGGTCACAGGCACGGGAGGCAAGCGCATGCTCCATGTGAACATGCTCAAGCCATACCACGAGCGCACGGAAGAGGTAACCGCGATCTGTGCACCTGCCACTGAAGATTATGATAATTTGCCACTCCCAGATCTCCTAGCCCAAGAGGGCCAGAGCGGAGACCTGGGAGAAGTACAGTTAGGAGAACGGTTAGACCCCCAGGCACAGTATCCATTGTGAGCCTGACACACCCCCTTTGAGACAAGTAAATGCTATTCAATCTATAACAGTGAAAAAAGTTTTATGTTTTTAAATGCAAGCTATTATGACTCCAGATATGAGTGGCACTGTGAACTGGCAGAGGTTGTCAGAGTACACGCTGTAGGGCTGACACACCCGCTTTGAGACAACTAACTGCTATTCAATCTATAACAGTGAAAAAAGTTTTTTGTTTTTAAATGCAAGCTATTGTGACACCAGTGAGTGAGTGGTGGCACTGGGAACAATATCCACTGTGAGCCTGACACACCTGCTTTGAGACAACTAACTGCTATTCAATCTATAACAGTGAAAAATGTTTTTGGGTTTTTAAATGCAAGCTATTGTGACACCAGTGAGTGAGTGGTGGCACTGGGCACAGTATCCACTGTGAGCCTGACACACCCGCTTTGAGACAACTAACTGCTATTCAATCTATACCAGTGAAAAAAGTTTTTTGTTTTTAAATGCAAGCTATTATGACACCAGATATGAGTGGCACTGTGAACTGGCACAGTATCCACTGTAGGGCTGACACACCAGCTTTGAGACAACTAACTGCTATTCAATCTATAACAGTGAAAAAAGTTTTTTGTTTTTAAATGCAAGCTATTGTGACACCAGTGAGTGAGTGGTGGCACTGGGCACAGTATCCACTGTGAGCCTGACACACCCGCTTTGAGACAACTAACTGCTATTCAGTCTATAACAGTGAAAAAAGTTTTTTGGTTTTTAAATGCACGCTATTGTGACACCAGTGAGTGAGTGGTGGCACTGGGCACAGTATCCACTGTGAGCCTGACACCCCCCCTTTGAGAAAAGTAACTGCTATTCAATCTATAACAGTGAAAAAAAGTTTTTTGTTTTTAAATGCAAGCTATTGTGACACCAGTGAGTGAGTGGTGGCACTGGGCACAGTATCCACTGTGAGCCTGACACACCAGCTTTGAGACAACTAACTGCTATTCAATCTATAACAGTGAAAAAAGTTTTTTGTTTTTAAATGCAAGCTATTGTGACACCAGTGAGTGAGTGGTGGCACTGGGCACAGTATCCACTGTGAGCCTGACACACCCGCTTTGAGACAACTAACTGCTATTCAATCTATAACAGTGAAAAAAGTTTTTTGGTTTTAAATGCAAACTATTGTGACACCAGTGAGTGAGTGGTGGCACTGGGCACAGTATCCACTGTGAGCCTGACACACCAGCTTTAAGGACACTGACTGCTATTCAATCTATAACAGTGAAAAAAGTTTTTTGTTTTTAAATGCAAGCTATTGTGACACCAGTGAGTGAGTGGTGGCCCTGGGCACAGTATCCACTGTGAGCCTGACACACCCGCTTTGAGACAACTAACTGCTATTCCATCTATAACAGTGAAAAAAGTTTTTTGTTTTTAAATGCAAGCTATTGTGACACCAGTGAGTGAGTGGTAGCACTGGGCACAGTATCCACTGTGAGCCTGACACACCCGCATTGAGACAACTAACTGCTATTCAATCTATAACAGTGAAAAAAGTTTTTTGTTTTTAAATGCAAGCTATTGTGACACCAGTGAGTGAGTGGTGGCACTGGGCACAATATCCACTGTGAGCCTGACACAGAAGCTGGCAGCAGTGGCAGACAACTAACTGCAATTACATTACACAGAAAAAAAAAAGCAGACTGATGTTCTAGCCCTAAAAAGGGCTTTTTGGGGTGCTGTCCTTACAGCAGAGATCAGATGAGTCCTTCAGGACTGTAGTGGACACTGTATACCCTAACCTAGCTATACATTTCCCTATCTAATCAACAGCAGCTACACTTTCCCTCCTCTCACTAAGCATGCAGCTTGAGAATGAATGTAAAATGGATGCCTTCCAGTAGGTGGGAGTGTCTGCTAGGGAGGGTGTGCTGCTAATTGGCTGGAATGTGTCTGCTGACTGTGAGGTACAGGTTCAAAGTTTACTCAATGATGACGAATAGGGGGCGGGTCGAACCGCGCATATGTTCGCCCGCCGTGGCGAACGCGAACACGCTATGTTCGCCAGGAACTATTCGCCAGCGAACCGTTCAGTGCATCACTACAGAGCAGAAACCTCTTCTGTCGTAGTGGGTGCAAATGAGCCTAGAACAGAAGAGAGAGAGGGGGGTTGGAGGAAGTATTGGTAGGGGGAGGAGAGAGATCTATCCCTGATTGTAAAAAAACCCAGTGAAGTGAGTTGCAAAGTTTGTGGAGGTCAAGTTGGTAGAAGGTGCAACAGGGCGAAGAAGAGATTTAAAAGCATGAAATAGGTTCACGGGAGAATGTGGTTATGAGTGTATTGAAGTAGTTTTCTTTTGCAGAGGAAAGAGCCAGACTATAGGAGCGCAGCATAAATTTATTGTGGAGAAAGTCAGACGCAGAGTGAGACTTTCTCCAGCAGCGTTCAGGAGGTTTCAGGTCAGCTTGGTGTGCCAGCGTTGTAATTGGGGGCACTTGCTGCGTTTAAATGTTGGAGGTGCCATGATGTCTAGTTGAGAGTGAAGTTGTAGAGAGAGGTCGCAGTGTTAGGGCAAGTGAGGTTTGGGAGAAAGAAGACTTTGGAGGTTGGTGGAAAATTGCTGTAGGTCAAGACAGTGGAGGTTTCTGCAAGACTGATGTGGTGAGGGTGATGTAATTTGGGTACGGGGTATACCGATGTCAAAGGTCAGCAGGTCAGATAGAGGAAATGGAACACTGGAGATATTAGTAGTGTAGAGAGATTGGTGAAGACGAGGTCAAGAGTGTTTCCTGCTGTATGAGTTGCTAATTAGACCACTGTGCAAAGCCAATGGAGGAGGTTACGGAGAGATGAGAGGCATCAGGGCAGTTGGGGTTGTTGACTGGGATATTATTTTATTATTCACATAATGACAGCAAATTCCATAGCGCTGTACAATCGATATTAAAGTACCCAAGAATGAGGGAAGGAGTGAGAGAGGAGAGGAAATGGGGTAGCCAGAAAAAAGTCTTCAGAGAATTATCTATGATGACCAGGGGGGAGGGGTGATAAATTATGGCAAATCTTAAAGGAGTGGGTTTAAATAGGTTGACATTGTGAACTTCAAAGATAACAATTGTGGCGAAAGTAACCTCGCCACTGGGTTTTGGAGAGGCCTGCTTGCCAGCCTCTTGCCCTGTTACTATGGCCCTTGGGGTGTGTGAATAGAGTCCTTGTTTTATGGACTTAGTTCAACTGTTTTATTCCCCCCTCCTAGAACACCAGTTAAACCCTTAATAGCCTGTTACATTCAAACACCGTCTGACCCAATAACTGTCTTATTTTCAAACACTGTCTGACCTTTTAACTGTCATTTTGTTTTTCCTTAGAGCAGGAGTGGTTATACTGCATGAATACTGTTGCTTTGTGTGCCATTAAACAGATCTCTACCCAGCATTAAGCCTCGGCTCATGTGTGAGGGGTTATGCTATGCTTGTGTCTGCACTCTGCCTGGAAGGATTATTCGCTAACTACTGGGAGAAAGGGAACCCAAGACGGTCAGAGAGGGTTAAAGAGCAATTCCTTCTGAGCCTTATAAACTCCCCAACCAGAATGGCTTTAAAAGTATTAGAGGGATGACAGTTGTTGGCCCATTACAGAGTATTGTCCGCTGTGACTTTTTATAACTTGAACTAATGGAATGATTTTAAAGATCCTCTCGCAGATGTAAGTCAAGGAAATTTATTTCTAAATCATTTGTTGTCCTCGTAAACTGTAACTTTCATTCTTCGTTGTTCAGGCCCTTGGCAAAATCTAAAGAAGTGTTCATCCCCTAAACATCCTATATCATTTAATCCTATTTCGATGGGGATTACCCTCGCAGAAGATGTGGAAGAGTTCCCACATAATCATGTTGATGTTGGCATATAAGGGGCAAATTTAGTCCCCATTGCTGTGCCACATCTTTGGAGATGGTGATCCCCCAACAAGCATGAAATAATGATGGGTCTGTAGGAAAAGGGTACTCTCTTCCATAAAGTCCCTGAGTTCCTAGCAAAAATTGAACATTTCTCTAAAAGGAGTTCCACCATTCATACTCCCTTTTGATGTGGAATGGAAGAACAGAGGGGACGAACATCCAGTCCTAGCTAGCGATAGCAATCATGAAGTGGAATAAAACCGAAGTGTAAGAAAACATGTTTGCTATCAGAGTGTTGTCGCTGGAAAAACTGCCTCCTAGGTCCTACTTCTCACTAACGAAGGGCCTACTTATCACTACTTACCACCGGACCACAAGGGCTGTCAGTGTCCCTCCTTGTTCACCAAAGGAGGAGACATGAGGCTTTAAAAAAAAAATGTTTAAATAAAAATAACAAATCTTGGGGGGCGGGGCCTGACCACTGAGCTGAGTGGACACTACTTAACCTTACTTTAAAGCACACCTCTACATAGTCTCACTGCCAGTTAGCTTGATGACCAATTCACTGTGCTCAGACCGATCTCTCCTCTCTGGGGCTGAAAGCATATCCCACACACATAGATAGGGCAACCAATCCGGACAACATCTTACTACGCAGAAATAGATTAAAGATAATCTTTTGTATTACTACACTTCACCTAGTATCTAGATAACCTCATCTATCAGGAATGTTGATGCTGTAAACATATTCTAGATAACTCTCACAAGCTTGTTTATAAACCTATTATACCTTTAAAAAATTAGTGCATGATGACTTCATTGCCTTATACCATGTAAGCTATGTACCCTGACTTTCTTGTTTAATGCTATTGGGGCATGACAAGATGTATGTAATCACCTGCACTACAAAAATAGAGAATAAAAAAAATTAATAAAAATAAATATTTTATCCCTATGCACTCCCTCACTCACACACAGCAACCCTCGCACCCAGCGCATTCCTCACGCACACACAACCCCCCACATACACACCCCTCACACACACACACAGCACCACTCACACATACAAACACTGCCCTCCTCACACACAGACACTGCACCCCTCACTGCAGTCTGTGTGTGTGTGTGTGTATTGTATGAATGTATTGCATTTGTTGGAGGTACCAATAAATATAAGCTTAATTTTATCGATAATTTAAATTTTTATTCCTGTGAGTGGTTGTGTAGGCAGGGCCAACTGCACTTCCATTGCTGGAGGCCCATAATATTTTCAAGATGGCACTGTTGCTATCCCTTATAAGCCCCTTAGATTTCTGGCTGGAGTTGGCAATCAAGACACTCCGATAATCAGATCCAATACCTGAAATGATGGGTCATCCTGGAGGGTCCTTTAAGGATTTGTGGATCTTGTGAGAGGTGGGTTTAAAAAAAAAAAAAAAATCTGTTTCACAGGATGATTTTAAAGTATATTTTTCTTTCATTGGTTGATAATATCCCTAGTCATTCCCCATATGATACAAGAAAGTTAATTCCTCTCCAAATTGAACAGTTGAGTCACCAAGCAGGAGTGATCTGACTGCCATTTTAGAGTCGAGAAGGATTTTTTCCCCCTGTCTGTTGAAAAATTAGAAAGCATTCCAAAATTAGTTTTTGCCTTTTGTGTGTCAACAGCAGAAACAGATGTGAGAAAGTCTGAACTGGATGGATGCAAGTTTTTTTTCAGGCTATGTAACTATATTTGTATGGTTGATTACTGTACAGCAGCTGATCAGCTTTGGTCCTTTCATGCTAGCAGTTTGTATATATAACTTTATTCAGTTTGTTGCAACTTTGTTTCTATCTTTACACTACAGCAATATTTTTTCTGTAGCTGCAGATATATTTTCAATTTGTTAGTCTATAATAGACTGCAGCCATGTATCACACTACTTTTTAACTAGTTCATAGGATGGCACACTGTATTATAAGTGACAATCTACTAGACTAACTTTTTAAAAGCTGAACTCTAATTAGCTATTACTTCTATGCAGGGCCGGACTGGGAAAAAAATTAGGCCCGGGCATTTTTCAATCAGAGCGGCCCCCTAAGAAGGGGGCGGGGCCAGAGAGGGTGTGTTTTGTCATCACTAATGACAACACGCCCCCTCTCAAAGTGAGCATGTTGGTTCAATGCCCAGAGCCCTGCTGAAGAGCTCTGGCATTAGAAAAAGGCCCTGAATTTGTTCTGCCCAGCGCAAGCAAATGTATTAACATGCTTGCACTGTGTTTGCTTTTAAATTGTCTCTGGTGTCTCCACAAGTGGGATACCAGAGGACAAATGGAAAGTGCATGGTGCATATGTTTGGAGCCTGCTTGTGGGATTGCGTGTGTGTAGAGTGTAAATAGGTCAATTTAATTTGTGTTTGTGGTGTAATATGTGTGGCTAGGGGCTGTAGAGAGTGTGTGTATAGGGGCATAGTTTTATAGGGGATGCAGCGAGTGTGTGCATACGGGCTGAAGTGTGTGTGTATAGGTGACGTAGTGTGTGTAGGGGTTGCAGAGAGGGTGTGTTTAGAGAATGTTGTATGTGTTTGCTGACAAGGAATGTAGTGTGTGTGTAGGAGATCTACTGTGTAAAGGACCCAGTGTGTGTGTGTGTGTGTGTGTATAGAGGATAAAGAGTGCATATAGAGTAAGGGATCTAGTGTGTATCTGGAGCGTAATGTGTGTAGTGGTGCAGTGTGAGGGGTGCTGTAGTGTGTGTGTATGTATATATATATATATATATATATATTTGGGCTTATTGTATGTGTGAGGGGCGCAGTGTGTGTATGTAAGAGGGTTGCTGTGTGTGAGGGTGTTTTTATCTGCTGTCACATTCTAGGTTTCTAATTTTCTTTGTCTGTTAACTCACTGAGGGTTATTTTATATATATATATATATATATGTGTGTGCTGTATATGTGTGGGAGTGTGCTGTGTGTGTCTGGGGGGTGCTGTGTGTGTCTGGGTGCGCTTTGTGTGTCTGGGTGCGCTGTGTGTGTCTGGAGGTGCTGTGTGCGTCTGTGGGTGCAGTGTGTGTCTGGGGTGCCGCTGTGTGAGTCTGGGTGCGCTGTGTGTGTCTGGGTGCGCTGTGTGAGTCTGGGTGCGCTGTGTGTGTCTGGGGGTGCTGTGTGTGTCTGTGGCTGCAGTGTGTGTCTGGGTGCAGTGTGTGTCTGTGGGTGCAGTGTGTCTGTGGGTGCAGTGTGTGTCTGTGGGTGCAGTGTGTGTCTGGGTGCAGTGTGTGTCTGGGTGCAGTGTGTGTCTGGGTGCGCCGTGTGCGTCTGCCAGGGCGCAGTGTCTGTGGGTGCAGTGTGTGTCTGTGGGTAGTGTGTGTCTGCGCGCTGTGTGTGTCTAAAGGCCAAAATTGTGGGCAGTGTGTGTCTGTGGGCAGTGTCTGTAAGTGCAGTGTGTCTGGGCGCGCTGTGTGTCTGCGCGCTGTGTGTGTCTGTGGGGTGCAGTGTGTCTGTGGTGCTGTGTGTGTCTGGGGGTGCTGTGTGTGTCTGGGTGCTGTGTGTGTCTGTGGGTGCAGTGTGTGTCTGGGTGCGCTGTGTGTGTCTGGGTGCGCTGTGTGTGTCTGGGTGCGCTGTGTGTGTCTGGGTGCGCTGTGTGTGTCTGGGGGTGCTGTGTGTGTCTGGGGGCTGTGTCGGGGGGTGCTCTGTGTGTCTGGGGGGGGGTGCTGTGTCTGGGGGCTGTGTGTTTGTGAGTGAATGTATTTTTTTATTTAAATTTAAATATTTTTTTTTTACTAATAAAAAAAAAATAATAATAATAATATTTCCCCCCCTCCCTTCTTCTCTACCTTTATCCTGGGATGGGGGGGGGAAGGAGATCCGTTCTGTCATGCTTCCCTGGTGGCCCAGTGGTGAGAGTGAACTCTAACCTGCGGGTTAGAGTTCACTCTCGCGAGATCTGAGCGTTGCCGCGGCAACGGTAACCGCGGCAACGCTCAGAATCCCGCGAGAGGACCCGGCGGAGCTGCTTGTTAGAGCTCCGCCGGGTCCTCCCTCCCTCCCTCCCTCACCCAGCCGGCGGCCGCATTTCCATGCCTCTGGGCCGGTGAGGGAGATCTTTGATCTCCCCACCGGCCCATGGAGGCACACAGCAGGGCCGGCGCTCGGGTAGCGCTGGCCCTGCACGGGCTGGCAGGGGAGATCCTGTGATCTCCCTGCCGGCCTCGGCCCCACGGCCATCGCGGCCCACCGGGCATTTGCCCGGTTTGCCCGATGGCCAGTCCGGGCCTGCTTCTATGTGATTGATGTTATGTGATTTAAACAAATATCTAGAAATACTGAGGTTAGTTCATTCGAGTAATTTAGATTTGAATTAATATACAAAAAGTTGTGATATTGAAGTAAAATTTTAGATTTATATTATATCTATATCCTGTTTTTTTAATTTGTAGCTCACAGTTCAATGCACAAAAAAACATTTATTAATATGCAACATTCTTCTACCAACATATAGTATTCTTTATAATAAAAGTTTATAAATAAACAATCCACGTGTTATACATTTCATTAAAAAAGTCAGTTCCATAAAGTATAAAAATAGAAAATGAAAAAGAAAAAAAAAGTTGCCTGTTATTTTGCACACTTCTTTATGTTATTTCCTTACCTTTAAAAAGTATTTAGACAAATAATGAAATGGCGTCAGTTATCAGTTAAGAATTAGAGGAAGTGATTTGCTTATTCAGTTTGTAATATACACTGTAACCCCCTCCCCCCAAGCATATCATTTAGAGAAGAGGTGAAAAGTCTGAAACTTTTGAAAGTGAGGGGGAAAAAAACAACTATTAATGTAGTGATCATTTCACAGTCACATTCAGAGTCATAACAAACTAGTGTTGAAGAATCATAGGGAGCTCTTTAAAAGTTCACGTCTTTTTTGAAGTGAATTGAAAATCATTTTCCCGCAGAAAAGCACCTATTTTTGAGTTCCATTTATATACCAATAGCTTTCATCTTTAGCTTACTTAGGTAGTTCTAAAATAATACAGACACTTCAAAGACTGTTTCTTTGAAGAGCATCACACAGGTTTTGATTGGAATCAGGTTCTTCGCACATCAACTCCACCGTTTCCCATTCCCCTGATCGATTTGACAGCTTGATAGCATCAACTACACTCTGCATATATAAACCATCTTCAAAGGTGGCAGCAGCTGCCAATGGCTTATTGTTCCAGGTTCTTCTATCATCCTGATCTTGGAAAGAGAGTCGAAGAGCCCTTACCATGTGTGCCAACCCTTTAAGATAGGGAGGGGGAACTTTTTCAAAACCATTAAGCCCAGTTGTGTCCATGGTCAAAGTATCTGAGAGAAGGAGCTCTTCTTCAGGTGTGCTGTTCTTCTGTCCATATAATTCTGTTCCTCGTACTATCAATCTGCCTGCTGAGCCCACAATCATCACTTCATGAACAAAAGGTCCTGGCATATTGAAATTAAGAGTCACTGTACTGCAAGCGTCTCCAGACATTTGCATCTGAAAAAAGCAAAAATCATCACTGGTGACATGGCGAATGCCGGTAATAGCTTCATTTTGTTTCACAAAAGTTTTAAGTAGACCGTGGACCTTGTCTGCCCTTTTCCCTGTCAGATAAGTGAGTAGATCAACAATATAGGTACCCATTGTGTGCAGTCCACCTCCACCCATAAGCTCATCACAGATCCAGCTGTACTGGCTGCTCAGCAAGCTACCCCAGTACACACGCACATCACAAATCTGGACCTCTCCCACATAACCTTGCTCCAGGATTAGTTGACGCATTCGTGCAAAGGCTGGAAGAAAACGCAGAGCATTCCCCACTAGGCTCATAAGCTTGGGGTAATAACATGCAGCTTTAACCATCAGAAAAGCATCCAGGCATGTAGCAGCTTTCTCGCATATTACATTTTTCCCAATTCCTACCAGAAAGAGTAAACAAAAATACAATTATAATTAGAAATAGAAACAAACTGTGTATACAGTAACATTTGAAATACTAGCCAAGTGTGTATTTTTTGTTTGTTTTTTTAACAAAACAGATTTAAGTAAAACAGAAGATTTTACATTTAGTGCAGTGCTTTACAACTGTTGCAGCACATAATGACAGACCATACTATTAGCGAACATGTATTCCTCATGAATCACTCTTCTCTGTGTACACCAGGACTCAAAATGTCATGTGTTAACTACTAGCCAGGACTAATTCTCAGGGCAAAAATATAATCTTGCCTATTTAGGAGTTTGGTGAGACGGTGCAATTTTGGACACCGAAAAGATTAATTAGAGTACAGCCAAGGTACACTCTAGGCAGGGGGATAACCCCTAGTAGAAGTAAATATCAAAAAGAAATAGAGAGAGTACTTAACAGAACAGAACGAGGGAAGAAAAGGAACTATCACTGCGTGAGAAATGTGCAGATGGAGCACAGTAAACTCCTATTATGCACACATCTCTAATCACTCTTATGGATTCAACAGAGCCATATCTTACCTAGTGCCTTTACCGCAATCTGTCGTGTTAGAGGTGGTGGAATGCTGATACACACAAGGTCCACGTCAGGATGCAGTAAGACATCATCGGTGCGGCTTGTGTAAAATGAAATATTCATTTCTTCTGCCAGACTTTTGGCTTCTTCATCTGTTTTGCCCCAAAGTGCCTCTATGCAAAACCCCTCAGCTCGAAGCAATGGAACTAGTACCCTTGCTGTGCTCCCAGTACCAAAGACGCCAACACCAGGAAGGGTCTTCATCATGGAAAACTGGAAGATTAAGATGAAAGTTGGGGTATTATGGGTACTAGTCAATAAAATAAAAAAATAATAAATAACATACAATTTTATCAATATTCACTTATCTCAAAATAAATTGAAAGGGATCTCTTGCTTCTCCCCAATTTACACTAATAATTAAAACATTGAAAAACACAAAGATTTAGCAAATTACATCACATCACAATCCAATTTAGTTCACGACACACATTGCAAATAAGGAGGAGAAACAGAAATAAGTTTAAATGTTCTCTATATACTGGCTTCCAGGTGTAAAGGACACCTCTTAGAACAATGATTCTCAGTAAGTCAAGATACAGACTAAAGAAATATTATGTATATTAACATTTAATTCCTAAAAAAGGAACTTGTCATTTTTTTAGATGTTCAATTTTCTTTTAAATTAATATAAAAAATTACATCATAATCTTGTTAAGACAGGCAAGGCAGGGCAAGCAATGTAGAAAAGAGAAATAAACACATTTATTTTCAATTCTCCTCTTCTTTCTTTTGACCGCAAGGTGCAAAGGATTACAACAATGACAGACAGGGAGCTAAGACAACCATTTGCAAGCTAGAGAGGTGTGGATTTCTAAATTGAATTTTATTTTTTAACATCTCACAAATACATAAACGTAATATTTAAAATCCTGGGAAGTCTGTTTCTGTGATTAGGTTACACAGCAATTACTTATTGCCTAGATTCAGAGAGTATGGTTAGTGCTAGTGTAAGAAGCAGTATTAAGGTTTAAAGGGTTACTCCAAGCCCCCATGTTGGTAATTAAAATGGAAACGGTGCTTGTAGTCTGTATTTCCAGCTTTCAAACAATTCACATACAGAGATTAACCCTTTAGTAGCCTCTATGTGTAACTCCACCTTAATGTCATGTCATCAGCCAGCTCAGAACTTTTGTTGCACAAAAGTGCATGCATTGGCTGAAAGTGATCAGCTGACCCAGGTGGGGGGATGGGGGCAAACAGCTGATAATCAAATTGACTCATTACAGGAGAACTCTTGGTATCATAACCACTACAGTGTAGTGGTTATAATTCTTGGAGTAATCCTTTAAGAATTAAGGTAATCAAAACAGATTTGCATTTAATTGGAAATTGTGAAGTAGATTTCTAGGTTTAGTAGTGATAAAATAAATATAAAATGTTTGATTTTTTTTTTTCTGCACAGGCAAGAACCATGATGTCACTGACACTGCCAAAGTTTGAGACAGACTGTGTCACTTAAACTCCAACTCAACATTAAAAACGATATTTGGTTTTAATGTTTGGAGAGCTCTTTTAAACATTAAACGTCATGGTTTCATTCGGCAATGAGTCCCCGCTCGCCACACTTCTGCCCAGAGCTGGGAGACTGTGATGATAGTCCCACTTCCTTTCTAGCAAAAATTAGCATATACGTAAAATTGGGTAATCACTCCAAAAAATGCTATTGGAAAACTATTCTCTTTCACTCAAATGGGGGTGTTCACATGTTGTCAAAATAATTTCTGCTGAAATCATCACTCTTATGAGTTGGGACAAGGGTGATGTGCAGTTAGCCCACAAAGCATTTCGGCAAGCTGAAGTGCTTTAGGGGTTTGGAGTGTGCTTTTAACAAGGTGACATAGGCCCAGGAAACAAGTCTGTCATAATTGCAAGTCATATATTTGACCCTATAAATCCACACTCACACCCAAAAAATGGCAAACCACAAGTTGGTGTTATTGCTGTAGTTTATGGTTGTACATGAACCCACAGTGTTGTTGTTTCTTTGCATGAATCTACAACAGATTACTAAATTCACATATAATGTAAATTGTGTGGACGAAAATATATATATGCTGCCATACTCAGCCTATCAATGCCAGATGATACTGATATAGCCAATACAGACAAGGGTCTTTCTCATTAGCCTACAAAGAGCAAAACAATTGGAACCAAAAATGAGTCTACTAACAGCATATCCACTAAAAAGAACATGTAGTGGTGATGGTGCTTAGAATGGCTTTAAAAGAGAAGTCTAAGCACCATACCCAGTACAACACACTGTAGTGGTCTGATGCCAGCATGCCCCAGTGCCCTTCTGCAGCTTTGTGTTAAGTGATTTGACACAAACCCAACATTACTGGATGCACTTGAAAAGCCCATCAACTGGCATGCGGCTATTGTGGAAGATATACTTCTACATTGTCAATATTAATTTTGTCCAAGTTTGGGCAGCATAATAAAATAAAAAATATGTACCATTAGTAATGTTAAAAATTGTTGCCAGATTCAGCATGAACCAAAATGTCTCAAATGCTGTAACACAGTGGTTCCCAAACTGTGTTCATATGTTCATAGCAGCGAGAAAATCATGCTGTGCCTTGCTCTCCCCTGCCGGCTCTGCAGGACCGGAGGGGAGATCAGAGATCTCCCTCTCCGGCCTGCTAGCACTGTAATGCTGCAGCTGGAAGGGGAAGGAGAGAGGACCCGGGGGGAGTTTTGACCTGCAGCTCCACCGGATTCTCCTCTCGCGAGCTTGGCGTGTTGCCACGGTTACCACGGCAACACTCCGAATCTCACGAAAGTGAACTCTAGCCTCAAGATTGCAGTGCTCTGTCCCTCCTCCCAGGCAAAGGTAAGAAGGGAGGGGGGATATGAAAATTATATTTTTTTAATTAAAAACAAACCTTATATTAATTAATCTCCCCTTAATTCAGTGTTTGTGACTAAGTGGCTACTAAAAAAGACAAAACATACCTCACTTTCAATACCTTGGGTTGTCTACGTTTTCAAATGGTATGCCATTATGGGGGTAATTCTCATTCCTGGGCTACCACACCGTCTCAAAGGTAACATTACTAATCTGGCAAATTTCAATTTGAAAATGGAACGTTCTATATTCGACCCTGTAACTTTCCAAAACACCATAAAACCTGTTAATGGGGGGTACTGCTATACTCGTGAGACATTTCTGAATACAAATATGTGCATTTTTTTGAAGTAAAACCTAACAGTATTATGACATTCACAGCTAAAATGTCAGACAGAAATACAAATTTTAAAAAAATTAAATCTTATTTTCTCACATTTTTTTAAATTTTAATCATAATAAATGATGTTCCATATATGAATAGTTAATGATAAATTAAAGCCCTGTTTCTCCTGAACAAAATGATATATAATAAGTGTGGGTGCACTTACTGTGACAGCGGTGAATTACTGTTGAACAGACATATGGCACAAATTCCAGTTTTTGTTTACGTTTTGTTTTGATCAGAATGTGCACTATTGACTCCGTCCTGAAGGGGTTAATAATTGCAGTAGATTTATTATGTCTGTATTTCCACCCATAACGTTAAAATAATATATAGAGAAATGTTTAAATCAATTTAAAGAACACGAGCAGCACATTTATCAAATACTTACATAGTGAGCGATCTCCACAACAACGGAAACTGAAGTCCCCGGGCCCCGTCACCACGGTCTCCAGCACAATGCAGCAATGTTGGGCTCACGGCGGCTCTGACACCATTGCTATGCGACAGACAGTGGCGTCGCGATTATGACGTCACCAGTGTTCTGGGCGAGGTTAGACCCCTTTACAAGAGGTCAGGGCTGCGTATTGAGAGGAAATGGGGGGACAGTATGGAGCTGGGCGGGCACCATAAGGAAAAGCAGCTTGAAAACCCAGTGAGCTCATCTGATCTCATCAATCTGAACATCACTGGGCAAATAAACAGAAACCAGACCAGATCCACCTGAGAAACTGGAGTATGAGCACAATCCTAGAAAATAAAGGACTATCACTACTGCCAATACAGACTAATAGACACTGCCAATACAGACTGTCAAACACTGCCAATACAGACTGTCAGACACTGCCAATACAGACTGTCAGACACTGCCAATACAGACTAACAGACACTGCCAATACAGACTGTCAGACACTGCCAATACAGACTAATAGACACTGCCAATACAGACTGTCAAACACTGCCAATACAGACTAACAGACACTGCCAATACAGACTGTCAGACACTGCCAATACAGACTAACAGACACTGCCAATACAGACTGTCAGCCACTGCCAATACAGACTAACAGACACTGCCAATATAGACTGTCAGACACTGCCAATACAGACTAACAGCCACTGCCAATACAGACTGTCAGACACTGCCAATACAGACTGTCAGCCACTGCCAATACAGACTGTCAGACACTGCCAATACAGACTAACAGACACTGCCAATACAGACTAACAGACACTGCCAATACAGACTGTCAGACACTGCCAATACAGACTAACAGACATTGCCAATACAGATTAACAGACACTGCCAATACAGACTGTCAAACACTGTCAATACAGACACTGCCAATACATACTGTCAGACACTGCCAATACAGACTGTCAAACACTGCCAATACAGACTGTCAGACACTGCCAATACAGATTAACAGACACTGCCAATACAGACTGTCAAATACTGCCAATACAGACTAACAGACACTGCCAATACAGACTAACAGATACTGCCAATACAGACTGTCAGACACTGTCAATACAGACTGCCAGACACTGCCAATACAAACTATCAGACACTGCCAATAGAGACTATCAGACATTGCCAATACAGACGATCAGACACTTCCAATACAGACGATCAGACACTTCCAATTCAGACTATCAGACACTACCAATACAAACTATCAGGCACTGCCAATTTAGACTATCAGGCACTGCCAATTCAGACTGTCAGGCACTGCCAATACACACTATCAGACACTGCCAATTTACACTATCAGACACTGCCAATCCAGACTATCAGGGGTTGCCAATACAGACTATCAGGGGTTGCCAATACAGACTACCAGACTCTGCCAATTCAGACTACCAGACTCTGCCAATTCAGACTGCCAGGCACTGCCAATTTATACTACCAGACACTGCCAATTCTGACTATCAGACCCTGCCAATTTTCTAAAAACAATACTGACAAAATATAATTATTGTACTTGTGGACAATCACTTGAGTGATAGAAAATTGTGATATGGGAGTTAACCCAGTGAATAGCCCTCTAGCAATGACTGAGATTAATAGGAATTATCCCGGCACATTTCCCCAGACCCATGAATATGAATTGTGGTAGTAAATCAGGCTTTCCCCTCAGCTGAGCAAAGGGGCACAGACTCATACAATGTCCTTGTGTGACGAGTTACCCACAGTCCCACTGATTATCACACAAACCTGATACTTTGTCACCCAGTTTGGAAAATAATTAGACAAGCTAGCTCAGCCCTTTTGTAAGATTACAGGGTATTTAAATACACACGTATACTCTTCATTAGCATTGTATTGTCTCAGATGGGCATGCATTATACAACTTTAACCCCTTAAGGACACATGATATGTGTGACATGTCATGATTCCCTTTTATTCCAGAAGTTTGGTCCTTAAGGGGTTAATTGTAAATTCTCAGGGGGCTAGGACCCCATGTGTATTGTACCCATGTAAAGCACTGTGCAAAGTGTTGGCGCTTTAGAAATAAAGCATCATGTGGACATGCTCATGTTCTTTTAACATGAACCTGTCATCACAGGTATGGGTTTGCAATTTTCTGACCATCTGGCTTGACTCTTTTTTATTTTATTAAGTGTTCCTTCCCTTAATTCTATTAAAAGCTAAAATTTTACTTTCTTTCTGTTACCCCTGTCTCCTGCTGAGAGCATCAATCATGTTTTTGGTGAGTTTTGCACTTGCACTTAGACACACCCATCATGCATACACCTGTTTGGGAAGAACAGACAAACTTTCCATAACAGGTGAAAAGTACCCAACACTTTATGTTGGCTTTGTGGTATGAAAATAAAACGCATCTGTCCTTTCTCTCTCTGTACATTCTCAGATTCATTTCCAAATCCCCTGCAATAAATCATTCTGGCTCTTTCTATCTGCTGCTCTGGTGCAGAGCATGTCCCTCCTTTATACTTGCCCTTGCAGGCATTGCTTTCCCCTAGGTGGCCAGCAAACAGAAGAGGAGGGTTTCCCTGATAATAGATGTGCAGAGCACACATGTACAGCCATCTTATCTCTGTCCAAGTGGCACAGGATGAAGTGATTGAAAAGAGATGTTTTTGTAAATTTTCTTTCATTTAGTATTCAAGTACTGCTCAAGTTAACCAGACCATTTCATATCAATAAAGTGGTCCTGTCATTTTAATTCTGTTGAATGTCTTCCGAACAGCCATTAGAGGCACTTTCCCCTCCAGAATTGAAACCTGGTCCTGGATAGCAGCATTTGATTGGAGGAGTGCAGTATTTTGCTGTGCATGTGTTATCCAATCTGATTAGAAGCATTGAATTGGACATTATCGCAAGCAACGTCAGTTCGGATGCTGACATCGACGTAGGCAGAGGTTGAAAACAAAATGAGTTATGTTTAACTTAAAATTTACTGAGCAAAGTGGGGTGGACAGTGATCACATTATTATAAGTGAACCTATAGCACTGAAATAACAAGGAAGAAGAGAATCATAAGTGGCGTGATGGCAAAATATGTAAGTCGGAACAGACGAAAGAGCAATAGAAGGAGATGATTGCAAGAGAAGTGACTGGAAAAGGCGTAAGACAGCGAGTGGGTTAAAGACAGAGGTGTAATATCTGTCTAATTGTATATCTACACTGATCAGCCACAATATTAAAACTACTGACAGGTGAAGTGAATAATATTGGTTAGATCATTACAATTGCACCTGTCACAGGATGGGATATATTAGGATGCAAGTGAACAGTCAGTTATTGAAATTCATGTGTTGGAAACAGGAAAAATGGGCAAGCAAAAACGAACTGAGAGACTTTGACAAGGGCCAAATAAGTGATGGCTACATAATTGAGTCAGAGCATCTCCAAAATGGCAGGTCTTATGGGGTGTTCATGATATGCAGTGTTAGTACCTACCAAAAGTGGTGCAAGGAAGGACGACCAGGGTCATGGGCGCCCAAGGCTCATTAATGCACGCGGGGAGCGAAGGCTAGCTCATCTGGTTCGATTACACAGAAGAGCTACGTAGCTCAAATTGCTGAAAAATGTAACGCTGGGCATGATAGAAAGGTGTCAGAACACACAGTGCATCGCAGTATGCTGCGGATGGGGCTGCATAGCCACAAACTGGTCAGAGTGCTTATGATGACCCCTATTCACTGGCCAGAAGATCCTCCAATTGGACGTGAGCATCAGTAGAGGACCATGGAACAACAGAAGAAGCCTGGTCTAATGAATGACTTTTTTTTTTAGATTAGTTGGATGACCGTGTGTGTGTGCGCGTTGTTTTCATGGGGAAGAGATGGCAGCAGGATGCACTATAGGAAGAAGGCAGGCCGGTGCAGGCAGTGTTACACTGTGTTGTGCTTGAAAAAAGCCCCCAAATAAGGGGCGAACCGCATACTCTTTACTTTGTTTACTGGAGTTTAGCCTTACAAAATTAGCAAGGAGAGACAGTGTTAAGTGAAATGTTAGTTTCACAAGGAATCAGAACAGCTGCTGATCTTCTGGACTTTTAGATTCCCCATCCTCTTATATACTGAACTTCCTACTTTGATTTTACTGCTGATATTTTGTATTCAGAATAAAGCTACTTTAAAGCATTAAAGGAACACTATAGTCACCTAAATTACTTTAGCTAAATAAAGCAGTTTTAGTGTATAGATCATTCCCCTGCAATTTCACTGCTCAATTTACTGTCATTTAGGAGTTAAATCACTTTGTTTCTGTTTATGCAGCCCTAGCCACACCTCCCCTGGCTATGATTGACAGAGCCTGCATGAAAAAAAAACTGGTTTCACGTTCAAACAGATGTAATTTACCTTAAATAATTGTATCTCAATCTCTAAATTGAACTTTAATCACATACAGGAGGCTCTTGCAGGGTCTAGCAAGCTATTAACATAGCAGGGGATAAGAAAATCTTAATTAAACAGAACTTGCATTAAAGAAAGCCTAAATTGGGCTCTCTTTACAGGAAGTGTTTATGGGAGGCTGTGCAAGTCACATGCAGAGAGGTGTGACTAGGGTTCATAAACAAAGGGATTTAACTCCTAAATGGCAGAGGATTGAGTAGTGAGGCTGCAGGGGCATGTTCTATACACCAAAACTGCTTCATTAAGCTTAAGTTGTTCAGGTGACTATAGTGTCCCTTTAACCCCTTAAGGACACATGACATGTGTGACATGTCATGATTCCCTTTTATTCCAGAAGTTTGGTCCTTAAGGGGTTAAGGCAGTCAGCTGGTTACTTCTCTGTTTAACCCCTTAAGGACCAAACTTCTGGAATAAAAGGGAATCGTGACATGTCACACATGTCATGTGTCCTTAAGGGGTTAAAGGCTCTTGAAGACCCAACATTTCCCATGTTCGGAGTGGCATTTATTCCACTCTGTTCTTATGAGTCTGTTTTACCCTTTTTTTTTTGCTTGCCTATATTGGTTATTTTATTGATCTGCACTATTTGCAGACTACTGATGAATTTTAACATTTAAGTAGACATATGGTTTTGAATGTAAAGCACACTGTTTAGTGAAGACACATTTTTTTTCTTTTAAAATTGATTTTATTCACATACTTCAAGGTATGTGTACACTCCCAAAATATCTTTGTGTGCACCAATATTGATTTATAAGTGGTATGTTCTGCTTTGAAACGTTTGGTCCTGACATTCATACGGATGTTAATTTGACACATACCCCTACCCAGAGATTGTTGCAGATACCACCTACCTAGAGATTGTTCCAGACCACGTACACCCCTTCATTCTCAGAGGCAGATAAACGTAGGAGCTGATGAAGCTGAAGTTAAAGCTCCAGACCCAGGACATTGATTTAAAAAAAAAAAAAAATCTATTCACTTGCTTTGTGCAAAGGAAAGTAAGTACGGAAACGTAAAGGATATTGTAGGCATCAAAACAACTTTAACTTAATGATGCATGTTTGGTGTATAGATCATTATGTATAAATTCACTTGAGTTTTTGTTATGCAGCCCTAGCCACACTTCCCATAGCTGTATCTGACAGTGCATAAAAAATGGTTTGATTTTCAATTGGATGTTAACTTGCTTTAGCAGTTTTTATCTCCTGCTGTGTAAATTGAACTTGAATAATATGCAGGAGGCTCCTACAGAGCTATTAACAGAGCAGGAGATAAGAAATTCTAAATTAAACAGACTGTGCAATGCAGGAACCTAAACTGTCTAGGTTATATTTCAGGAAGTGTTTAGGAAGGCTGTGCAAGTCACCTGCAGGGGGGTGTAACTAAGGCTGTATAAACAGTTATTTACCTCCTAAATGGCAGAGAATCAAGCATTGAGACTGCAGGGGCATGATCTATACACCAAAACTTGTTGATTAAACTAAAGTTGTTTTGGTGCTACAGTATCCCTTTTAAGAGGGATCTTGGGGAATAAAACTTGTGTGGACTGGCTAACCATGAAATTATTTAAAGGACCACTATAGTGCCAGGAAAACGAGTATAGTGCCCTGAGGGTGCCCCCACCCTCAGGGTCCCCCTCCCGCCCGGCTCTGGAAAGGGGAAAATGGGTAAAACTTACCTTTTTCCAGCGCTGGGCGGGGAGCTCTCTGCCTCTGATCCTCCCCGTCGGCTGAATGCGCATGTGCGGCAAGAGCTGCGCGCGCATTCAGCCGGTCGCATAGGAAAGCATTATCAATGCTTTCCTATGGACGCTTGCGTGCTCTCACTGTGATTTTCACAGTGAGAAGCACGCAAGCGCCTCTAGCGGCTGTCAATGAGACAGCCACTAGAGGCTTTGAGGGCTGGATTAACCCATTTATAAACATAGCAGTTTCTCTGAAACTGCTATGTTTATAAAAAAATGGGTTAACCCTAGCTGGACCTGGCACCCAGACCACTTCATTAAGCTGAAGTGGTCTGGGTGCCTAGAGTGGTCCTTTAAGGTAAAGCTGACTTTGCACAATGTGTAAGTGATCTTGCTGCTTTGGTTTTTCTAACACTGTGATATTCACTACATCCACCCTTTCTCAATCCCAGACTGCATACCAAGGGTTTCTGCCTGCTAGTAAGAAGGTAAGGTGAGTAATGGACAAGTGAGTGCTAGGTGACAGTCCCCAGAGAGCGTAAACTGAGTGCATCATTAGACATGTTTGCTCCAAGCTCAGCCCTTAGTTGGCCAGCCTGCGTAATTGGCAGGCAGCCTGACCTTCCAATTCTTAGGGAAGACCTGCCCCCTTTCTAGGCACATTCACCTTTTTGGGTGGTGCTGGTTATGTGATTTGCATCAGTTGCCCACCCTTTAACCCTGCCCACTGATGTCCTGCTTCACTGGATGCTGAGAGAGGGGGTATGGGTTTTCTTGAGAGATGAAAGCGAGAGATTAGCATAGGGTATGTGTTTTCTTATAGCTATATCCTGTGAGTTTCCCTCCAGCACCATCTACATGAGATACACGATACTTGGGAGGTATGACTGTTTTAGTGTTTTCTGTCAATATGATTCTGTAATTAGGCCCATCATAATTGTCAGCATCAGGCCCAATGGGCTCTAAATCCGGCTCTGTTCATGGTAATGGTGTTCCCTGTTGGGATGATGTATCCTGCATTATACAAAATTTGCTCAGGAATGATTTGAGAAACCCGAAAAAGAGTTCCAGGTGTTGCCTTGGCTTCCAATTTCCGCAGATGTCAATCCAATTGAGTAGTAGAGCATCTGTGGGATGTGCTGTTTTGACAGCACGAAGGAGAACTATACGGCCATTAGCCAGGTGGCTTTAATATTGTGACTGATCAGTGTACTTGTTATAAAGGTCGATGGGATGGCACACAGGCAGCTATTCTCTTTTGGTATTGGCTCCATCGTAGACAGTAGTTAGGCTGGGGTTAGTAAACGTACAATAGTACCATCTAAATATGTGATTATTTCTTGTTTAGGGTGGAAGGAATATTATTCAGCGAAATTACATGAAGCGACTCTATTGTGTGTCTCCCAGAAGCAGTCCTAACCCTGCAACGTAAACATGACAGTTTCTGTAAACATGGACACAGCACCCAGTCCACGTCAATGAGATGAAGTGGTCTGGGTGCCTATAGTGTCCCTTTAAGTTGTCCCATTTAATGTTCCCATTATGATCAAATAGCTTGGCTTTCCTTATCTGCATCTTTCTCAGTTTTTTAAAATAAAACTCAAGTTTTATAAAAAAAAAAAAAAAAAAAATCCACTGCATTTTAGTAAGAAGGAACACAAAAATAAAGTATAAAAAGAAACAGGGTTATTAGGATGCCATGTACTTTTAGACATGTGTGTCCCAGCCTTGATTTAAGAAACTTTCCAAATTATTCACTACGGTTAGAAAAACTTTCCATATAATTTAGCTACTCCATTGCCCAAATACAAAAAATGGAGAAAAATAAAATATGCAAATCACAGTATATATATATATATATATATATACACATAGAGAGAGAGACAGAGAGAGATGTACCCCCAAAGAAAAACATTCCTGCATTTAACAGCTTCCCATATTTAATGAATGCTAAGAGGTCTTGCAAAAGAAGGGCTTTAACTCAGTTAGGGCGGCATAACATTCCCTATTGATTTGGCCCTCCCTGTTGCTATTATACTTACCCTCCCCGCCAGGTCTGATCAGGTGGACTGCCTAGCAACCAAGGCATTCCCTGTGCAGCCACTCCTGTTGAGCAGTCATGTGATCACGATGCCCATCCAAGTCCTGTGATTGTGGTGTCATGATTGACATATTGCCTGCAATAGGATTGTCTGCATTGTCAAGCAAATCCCCAACATATTATATAAAAAAAATTTTTTTTTATATATAAATACATTTCAAATCAAATATATATATATATATATATATATATATATATATATATATATATATATATATATATATTTTAACATTGTATATATTCTCAATACAATGTTAAAGATTTGCACACACAAATTTGCTGTGATGTTACAAACGCAAAGGATTCTGGGTGGGCATATGCAAATTAGCTCAACAAGGAATCACATTTTGCCCCAATAGCAAGCCAGTAACCAACCTCATGCTGGTGATTTGCATTAACAATGAAACAGCTGTCCATGAGTGGTTCACTGGTTTTGCATCTTTTCCCAAGTTGTGTTTCAAAGCTGTTGTAACAGCAAAAACAGACTGTAAGGAATCCATGTTTAAAATGGAATGAGGCAAAAATCTGATTCCTTGTTGAGCTAACTTGCATATGCCCACCCAGAATTCTTTGCGGTAGTAACATCACTGCAAATTTGTGATTTCTGTGGGAAAAGCAAGTCTTATGGCTTGACTGGTGTGCAAATCTTTGTTTAACATTGACTAGCTATAGACTTCAGGTGGAAGGGGTTTTCAATAACAATTTTTCCCCACAATGACTTTTTTGGTTTTTGCTATATATATATATATATATATATATATATAGCAAAAAATCCACAGCTGCTTGGCACTCTCCTTACTCCAAAATGAGTGAAAAACCAACAAAATTGCCTAGGTGCAACCCGCGTTGTAAATATATGTTTGCAGACAGGGGTGCACTCACAGGTCTTAAACAAGAACGACAATCAAATTATTTAGGGTGAAAAAATCTTCATTATATCCGTGAACAAATCAACATTTCGACCCCCAAGGGTCTTTTTCAAGATCACAGCACACACAAAACAGTGACAATATATACATGTATCAATTAACTTACCAAACATGTGAGGAAAATGATTATGGACCCATTAGCCCGCGAAACCGGAAACCCGGAAGTGCTGTACGCCGCGATGACGTCATCACGTGGTGACGTATCACGGAAGAGAAATGTGGTAACTAGGCGACAAAACGACGCCGTGCCGAAAGTGGAAGAATGTGAAAAGACAGCATCCCGAGGCAGGGATTTTTACAAGAACGGACACATAAGTGTCTAGATGGAGGAAACTAAACTATGCAGCTAATTGACAGGGAGAAAATGAGAAAATCAGCATATACATATAATTAGAGAAATATAGAAAAATAGAAATGCAGCAATCAAATGAATTAGTAATATAATGAAATAATAAAGTAAAATTAAATGAACCTAGGATAAGAATAAAAAAAAATAATTAATAATAAATAATGAAAAATAAATAAAAAATGAAAAATAAATAATAAATAATGAAAAAATATATAGATGAAAATAAAAATGAAAATAAAAATATAATGTATACACAATCCGTGTATTTAGTAATATAGTAATGTATATAAGTGTGTATATAGATAACACCCAGATAGGCCATCCATACAGGTGAAGAATATGCATAAGTGAAGTGAACACCAGTGAACATATATGTGAAATAAGATGGAAGGTAGGGGTAGCTACATATCAAACCTATAAACCATATAAATAATAAATATATTAAATCCCACATTCAAATCATATGTATATGCAACGTTTACCACAACTGCAAATAATTAAATTTTATGCAACATGCCTATATAATTGTATCGTGGTATTATCCTTATGAGAATCTTTTATGTACCCAATCTTAATAATAAATATCTTAATTATTAACATACCACAAAGAAACGGCAGAAGAGCCATATTACAAGAGCTAGATTGAGGAACTGGAGTGAAAAGCTAAATTGAAAGCTAGAATAAGACCAAAGGTGTATCTTTATAAGAAAACAGAAAATACTATATTCTCATTTAATCCCTTGAGAGCAACTGTATCCAACTTATAGATCCAGGCTGCTTCCCGCTGTAATAAAGTTTTAGATCTGTCACCTCCACGGGGAAGAGGGGGGACATGATCAATCGCTATAAATTTTAATGTAGGCAAGTGGTGTTGTGCTGCCAAAAAATGTTTGGCAACAGGTTTTTCAGTTTTAATGTCTCAAAATGCGGTCATGATTCCTGAGCGATAACCACGTATACGATCCCGTAATGTCAAGTCCGTCTTGCCTATATAGGAAAGGCCACATGGGCAGGTAATCATGTAGATAACATGATCAGTGGTACACGTTATATAATGGGATATAGGTATACGTTTGCCACTATGTGGGTGGCTAAATGTTGTACCACTGATCATGTGGCTACATGTTACACAGCCTGAACATTTATAACATCCTTTCTTTTTAACGACAGGAGATTTTTTATAGCATTGAACAGGGTCACTTTTCACCAGTAAGTCACGGAGATTTTTATTCCTTTTATAGCTGATAATCGGCTTTTGTTGAAATATATACGGGAGATTCACATCAGCCTGAAGGATGTCCCAATGTTTTTTTTATAGAATCTCTCATTTTCAATGTGCCTGTATGAAAGTTTATCGGTAGAAAAATATTGTTATGGGGTTGTGACGTGGTTCTGACTGTTGTACTGTTGCTCTCATCCTTGAAACGTTTGGTCGCTTGATTCTTGGCTTTGTCTAATATCCGAGGGTGGTAGCCACGTGCAAGAAAACGTTCATACATCTCTTGGAGTTGTGTATCCCTGGACGATACTTCACTATTATAACGAAGTACCCGAAGGAACTGTGATATAGGTAATGCATCTTTAAGATGTTGAGGGTGAAAACTGGTCGCCAACAGTTCTTCTAATATGGCTCTTATGCCGTTTCTTTGTGGTATGTTAATAATTAAGATATTTATTATTAAGATTGGGTACATGATAGATTCTCATAAGGATAATACCACATGATACAATTATATAGGCATGTTGCATAAGATGTAACTATTTGCAGTTGTGGTAAACGTTGCATATACATATGATTTGAATGTGGGATTTAATATATTTATTATTTATATGGTTTATAGGTTTGATATGTAGCTACCCCTACCTTCCATCTTATTTCACATATATGTTCACTGGTGTTCACTTCACTTATGCATATTCTTCACCTGTATGGATGGCCTATCTGGGTGTTATCTATATACACACTTATATACATTACTATATTACTAAATACACGGATTGTGTATACATTATATTTTTACCTATATATTTTTTTCATTATTTATTTTTCATTTATTATTTATTTTTCATTATTATTAATTATTTTTTTTTATTCTTATCCTAGGTTCATTTAATTTTACTTTATTATTTCATTATATTACTAATTCATTTGATTGCTGCATTTCTATTTTTCTATTTCTCTAATTATATGTATATGCTGATTTTCTCATTTTCTCCCTGTCAATTAGCTGCATAGTTTAGTTTCCTCCATCTAGACACTTATGTGTCCGTTCTTGTAAAAATCCCTGCCTCAGGATGCTGTCTTTTCACGTTCTTCCACTTTCGTCACGGCGTCGTTTTGTCGCCTAGTTACCACATTTCTCTTCCGTGATACGTAACCACGTGATGACGTTATCGTGGCGTACAGCACTTCCGGGTTTCCGGTTTCGCGGACTAATGGGTCCATAATCATTTTCCTCACATGTTTGGTAAGTTATTTGATTAATTGATACATGTATATATTGTCACTGTTTTGTGTGTGCTATGATCTTGAAAAAGACCCTTGGGGGTCGAAACGTCGATTTGTTCACGGATATAATGAAGATTTTTTCACCCTAAATAATTTGATTGTCGTTCTTGTTTAAGACCTGTGAATGCACCCGTCTGCAAATATATTATATATATATATATATATATATACACACACACACACACACTTATTTTCGATAGTAGATAGCACTCCTGTTTGTTTTTTTCTTCTTATCTATAACTTTTATTGGGTTCACATAAAAGCAAACATCAACGTTTCAGCTCAATACCACATGTCCTGATGAAAGCTCGAGGATATCGAGCTGAAACATTGATGTTTACTTTTATGTGAACCCCCAAAAAGTTATATTTTACTACAAGTAAAAGACCTGGGAGTACTATGCAAACTATATTAATTTGCTGGACAAGCACCAGGCGGGGGGGGGAAGGGAAGAGAGAATAAATACATAGCTGAAAAGAGACTTCCTAACATATGTTTTTGCTGTTGATCCAAAAGGCAAAAAACAGTCTGAAGCGCTTCCAATTTTGCAACAAACTGGGAAAAAAAACAACTATAATATATATATATATATATATTCATGTTATCAAAATACATTTAGAATATAAATAATTTGATTCTAAATGTATTTTAGATATATATTTATTTTTATTATTATTATTTATTGGGTGACCTGCCATACAACCTAGGAAGAAATTATCAGAGAATTTAATTGGCAAACAGTATATTTGACCTTGTTACTTTTAAGAACACCATTAAACCATGGTGAGGGGGTTTCGTCTGTGTGCTCTTAAGATATTGCTGAAGACGCTTATGAATGTTTTAGAGCAGCAAAGTGCATCATGGCAGTGATATCAGTGAAAGCGCTGTTTTTGTAGGAAAGAAGCAATAACAAAATACAAATATGAACATTAACTTTGGCCAGGGTTTGTGATTAAGTAGCTACTAAAAACACTTGACATACCACATGAATACGCTGCATTATCTCCTTTTGTAAATAGTATGCAATGATGGGAGCAATTTTCATTCCTGGTCTACCATTAGGTCTAAAAGGAAGCAAACAAATCTGGCATATTGAATTGTGTAAAAAGTGAAACGGGCAAGCTCTTTATATATAGACTCTGTAACCTTTATTTATATTAAAAAAAAAAAAAAAAACTCTATTCCACCCTTTGTCCACTACAATAGGATTTACACACAGTGATCAGTATTCAGCAAAATGCACATTCATTAGTTCTGGCCACAGCTAACATAGGAGGAAGCTATGGTTATTTTTTATCCTCTGTAAAAGCAAGGAACGTCCTGCTGGTGAAAAATTATTTTAGCATGGGACCTTGATTGATTCACTGAACAATTAATTTTGTTATTCAGACAGGAATGGTTAGGCAAAAGAACCATACTATGAATCCCAATTTCACAAAATCACTTGATCTTGTCATATCTACCAGACCTTCTCACGAAGAAGGTTTATTACAGCCACCATAGAGAAGTTACCTGGATGGAGCCTGTCGGCAGCTTTCAACTGATACAGTTGGAAGATAAAAATGCTTTGTATTGCTTATTAATACTTATATATATATCAAGAAAATCAGATTTCCGAATTAAATGCAACAGAAAGAGACAAAAAAAATCCACACAAAGCTCGAAGAGATTAATCTCTTTAATGTATGGATTGAAAATAAAAGCAAAATGCTGAGCTCACTTACTCCAACATATGGAGAACAAAATGCTCAGGTCTCTACAACTATGTTAAATACTGTGAGGATAGAGATATTCATATACAATATAGATTTCTCTTATGAAAATAAGAAGCCCATCTCCAGCTCCCATTGGGCATCTATTATAAATCATCTGGAAAAGAACCAAAAGCAGCCTATGGTAAATTCTTATATTCTATCACGTTAGCTGACTATATTAGAATATTAGAAAATTAAGGAACAAACAATACAGAAATAAATAAAAACACAAGCTGGGGGGGATTTGAAATCATTTTGCATCTTGAGTGTTAAACTGTTTACCGTTTTTATTTTATTACATTTTATTTTAATTACTTAAGTATTAAATGACAGGAAGGGAAGTTTAAATCCCACAGCCAAACATTAAGATTGGGGTACACATTAAGGTTTAAAAAAAAAGGAAAATAATTATTTGCAGTTAAAGCTTTTAACACGTACAAAAAATATTCTCTTCAATTCCACTGCAAACAAGACATTGTTCTAAACAGACCAAATTTTTAAATTCAATGTTAACATAAAATGTCTTTCAATTATTTTTAATAGTTTTCCATGTACCAGTAAATTTATTATGAAATTTAATCCCGTGTCAATTAACAAGTTGTCTGGCAGTTGCATAAATAAAAACAATTTATTGTTTTTCAAAATTGTAAATAAAAATAAAACACTGATTGTAAATTCCATCAAATAACATAATATATGATGACCTGTAATGTTTTGTGCGTTACCTGTAATAATAATGGATGCTTTAAATGTTTTTGTTTTTTTTACATTATTGTACTTTTGGAGTAGTCAAGTGAAACGTCTGAAAAGTACAAACAGGTGAGGTGCCTTTTTTTTTTTTTAAATGAAACTCCATCTTACAGCCTATACAAATCTTACTTTAGAAAAGGAATCAAATGCATTATTCTTTCTTGCCTTTTTTCCAAGCCTGTGTACATAACCATGCACTTGATAATACACAAATGCACTGTGTAATGAACATTACTCAAGAAATACATCTTATAACGGGTCAAAATTGTACATAGAGTATTATTTTCTGTGGTAAGAATTATTACCTGATCAAGTATCTGTTCTATTGTTAGCACATAAAAAAAAAACAAGAAAGTGTGGCCATTTGTTTAGAAAGATACCTTCACCACAGAAACATTTTACACAAAGCCATGATCAGAATTATGTACAATATAAATGTTTATAACTATTTTATATTGTAGTTTGTACAATAAAGTTACCATTACAATTTCAATCAATTGATCAGATAACTGGGTTAAAGAAATCCCAGCCTTTTCAAATATTTTTTCCCCCTCAAAAATATTTAAAAACATATTTAAAGGTTTTGTAATTGGCATCTTTCCCACCCACCCCTGCCAAATACTAGATGGCTACATGACATCTGTGCCTCTAGAAAATGCACTCAGTCTTCAAAATTTTCAGAGTGTAAAGAAATCGGTTTATAAATTATACGGATTTAAAACCAAAACATTAAAAAAAAAAAAAATGGAATTCACAAATACATTATAGCAGATGCAGTTTAGTGCAGGGACTACATGGTACTTGTCTGAACCATGCCCTGTGTTCCTTTCGATAAGATAGATCCACCTACCAACATGCCTAGGATACCAAGGAAGGCACGGCAGAGGGATTACCAAATATTTATAGATTTTGGATTCACGACCTTTCCTTTTCTATACATGGCAGAAAAAACAAAGTGGTATTCTCTCAGCTGATATGACATGAAAATTAAAGTCATGCTATAAACACTCACTGCACATGGATTATGACTGCCATTATTACAGCACACCAGACTTCAGAACTTGTCTTCTTTATGTCTCAAAGCTCACTAAACAAAGGCATGCTCTCCTTCCTGGGCAGCTGAGGAACATGTGGAAGGAGCACATAGGTCCTCTCTTCACACCTTCAGTTGACATTACTGTATATGTTTCCTCTGTTGCAGGCCGAGTTCTTTTTGTTACTATATTTTCTACTGGAGTTATTTTGTTTCCAGTGGTTGTTTTCTTTAGTATTGCTTGGGTAGTTCCCAATTGTGCTGCCATGTATAGACAGTGATAATGGGAAGTTTTGCACAACTACTTAATTGTTTCCTGGCTACTCTATGACAGCATCATTCGTCTTCTCTATGTTCTGGCTAGAACCATCCTAATATTCCATGATGGATGTGGGAGAAAGATATTTATATATATCATTTTGTCTTTACCTTTCCTGTCTTATCAGTTATACAAAAAAGCTATCTATATGTAATGCTTTCATAAAACAGAAATTACAACAAGTAAGAATGACACAACGCATCTCATACAGTATTACAAGAGGCAGTGTCTTCGTTCCCAACACACAAAGAAGCAAGCTTAAGGTGCAGCTATCAAGATATCTTTGACCTCTGGTTGCAATTTCATATATAGATGCTCGGGGGATTTAAAGCTGTAACTCAGAATTATTTCCTGCAAATTGATAGTTGTTTAACAAGGATGGAAATATTTTCTACTTATTGCATCTATTTTTTAAATGTGTAAACTCTGTGAAACATCAAGCAACCTCATTGCAGTGGCTGGAGTGATCAAAAAGATAAACTAGCAGCCATTCCAAACAGATTAAAATAATAGATGGTAGCGCTGTAAGTGTTAAGACATTTTACAAGCATACAAATCAAATCACAGGGTACATGGCCGTTGCCAGTTAGCTCTGTTCTTGGTTCCCTTGCATACGTGAACTGCTGGATGTTTGCATCTAATGGAATCTTATGCTCCCCCATGTCCATAATTGAGGCTACCAAGATTACTGTTCCCTCACAGAAGATTGCCAAGTAATAGCACCCCAGCATTCTCATCATACTCAGTGGAATGATATGTGAGGCAGGGAAAGGAGGAGAAAATAAAATGGTGTGAGAATATAAGCAGTATCCTTGTCGTTTAGAACCTCCATAAGTAAAAATGTAAAAATGTGTCACAGCACCCCCATTTTTTCTTTACATAATTTTGCAATGTACATTCATTACATAGATTTAGTCTCTTTCCAGTTTAAGCTACAAAATGCTTCACTTCCAAACCAAAAACAAACTCAAGCTCTGAATGTGCAGGGAATTAGTATGTAAATGACCTGGATCTCCCATTTTTCACCAACCACTTAAACTGGAGATTATTTATAAGGGTGGCACCTCTGCAAAATGAATTGTTTGTACACCAAGGCAAGCAATTCTTGGCACTCCTAGATGTGGGCCTTCCAACAGTTTTCTGTCTTTTCCAATCCCAAGTGAAGTGCTTGACTACCAGTGAAGATAATCAAAAAATGACTAAGCAATCTCTGTTCCAATATTAACCACGCGGGGCATGGTGCATAAATCTTGGGGTTCCATACTGCATGAGGATAATCTAAATTAAAGTTTGTAGATGTGAGACAGCTTTTAGTCGATTAACAATCACTACTGTTAGCACCTATGAATGAGAAAAATGAGTTTTTGATCTGGTGGCTGAACATGGAAGAAGCAAAATAAGGTGTCAGTTTACTGCAGGAATTGTGGCCTGTAGTTAATTGGCTGATAGGGATCTCCTACCCAACTAATTTCATAGCAGTGTTACTTAATTCTCAACACTGCCTGGGAGTCACAGACAGAACATGCAATGAAATTCTTATCTGTACAGCTTTATCTCTGGCGTAACAATATATAAGTTTGTATGATCACATGTATTATAAAATACAGCATTGGGCTGTAACCCATGTGCATTGTTTGGCAGGCAAAGATGCCCTGGAGGAGCAGTGCTAAGATAAATAAAAGGCTGCTGATCAAAGGTGAAAAAAATATGAAATAAAAAAAGAAGATACTGGAGAACATGGTGGGTGGTCTCTGGCATTCTAATTGTAGCTAGTGCAAATAATCATCCACTCTGGCAAAGGAACAGGAGCCAAGACCTACACGAGCCATGAGTCGCAGACATTCAGAGGCCTGGCCCAATGCCAGCATTAGTGGGGGCTGCTTTGGCAGGTTCTGTGATTCTAAAAAAAAAAAAAAGAGAAAGACACAAATAATAAGCACCAATATTCAAGTACACACACTAATTAAACTGTTGATGGTAATTGAGGCACACGGTCAACCGTCATTGGGTACAAATGGCATGCGCTATATGTTTGCTAATTAGGGAACATCTTACTTCAAAGACAATGTCAGCATGTGTATTCAAATGTGCAAAAAATCACTAATAAAATATAAAAAATAAAATTAGAATATCTGAAGTTGACTTATATTTTTGTCAATGAAGCAGTTACAAATTTAGCTCTCACTACTACTTTAAGATCTAACAATATAATGTGGAGTTCATATAATGTAGTCCCATGTAACCATTTAAAGTTGCAGAGAGGGTGACATATGAATAACTGCTCAACATATGTGAAGCCACTCAGATATGAAAGTTAAGCTGACTTGGTCAATTTCACTATTCAATGTAGAAGAAATGTTTATTTTAATTGTTTGATGTTGCTGGTGCCCATCTGTGATTAAATAAAATTCTAATTATTTATGAAAAAACAGTTATAAATGTGTATTTATTTTGAAAAAAATCTTTTTGAAAACCACGCGCAAATAAAAGCGAAATATATATTTTTTAATATTATAATTAATATATATATAGATTTTTTTTTTAAATCATATCTATATATAAATAAATAAAGCTGTAGGAAAACAAAGATATGCCAACAAAATGATACATTGATGTAGATAAAGAATTCATATATTATGTAATAACAAATATCTTACCTAATATAGCACTATTTAATGCAGCACATATGGGCTCTCTCTGAATGGGATCCAACTGCTGGCCAACTGGGCAGGTCCATGGATCTGAATATGCCAGCAAACTAAAAGCATCCTGTAAAGTACATTAAATGAGTAGAGATATTATATATACGCATGCATATATGAACATCTGTACATACACAAACTATGTGGACACTACAAATAGATAATTAAAAACTCAGCAAAGTGAATATAGCTTAAATAAATAGGTCATATCAAAACTATAAAATGTTACTTCCATTAAGATTGAGAATTTTACCCAAAACACCACGAAATTACATATTCTACTCAAATCCCACATCCAGAATTAAATGTGCAAGCAACGCAACACCTCTAGAAATTGGCTTTCTAACCATTTTAGACTGTACAATTATGGGTCAATAAACAACAGGTTTTCTGGTTGACCTGCTGGCTACGTAAGAAATATAATTTGCATATGTATTTATAGCCATATCTTGGACAAGTATTCATCTTTACGATTCACATAATTAAAAAAAAAAAAAAGACTTGTGTCCATCATGTTCAGCCTTTAAGACATCTGAATTACTACTGTTGATCAAAAAGAAGGCACAAAAACTACTTGAATTGAATTTCCATATTGAAGAAAAAAATCCTTCTGGACTCCAAAATGGCAGTCAGAATTCTTCTTGGAACAACAAGTTGTTATCCAACATTTAAAATAGTATATCAATTTACATCTAGAAATGTATGTCGATAGGGATGTGCTTGTTTATTTGTGGAAAGGAGGATGATATATGAGGGTTCGTGATGGGTGTGTTTGGCAAAACTGGTTTGGATCTAGGAGTCTAAATCTTCAGGAACTAGACCTTGCAAGACACTTTATACACATACATTTAAAACAATCAACTAAATTGACTCTAGTAGGGCACATTTATATGAGTAGAGACTTTACCTGTAGCATTTTTTTATGTGTTGTGTTCTTTCCAAACTGCTGACACAGATGTTCACTTAAAGTCTGCAACTCCCGTCCAAAATGTATCATTCTCTCTGTTGCTGCCTGGTTACCCCCACATAGTTGTCTTTGTACACAGCCATCCTCTGCCAAAAATAATACTTGTTATCTCCTAGAAAGACTGTTATGTGACTTTTATAAAAAAAAAAAAAAAGTACTGGAACATAAGGGAAATGCATTAAATCGGAGCGTGTAAAACAGAGGAAACATGGCTTCATACGTAACAAACACTGAACTCCACTTACAGTAAATTCCTTTTCCATGAAATCCTACCAAAGCAGTATACATCCTGAAACATCAAGGACATCCCTAAATAACTCCGTATTTATTCTAACCTTCCCCAATGTAGAAAATATACAATGGAGTAAATACCAATTGTCATGAAATAGAGGTGAAATAGAAAAGTCATTTGTTAGAAATACAGACGTTTGTGTGCTGCCTTATTTGGTTTACATGGAAAAAATAATTTACAGTGACAAAAATTCAGTAACATTCAATGCAGCACACAGAGACCCATATAGAGCAGCAAACTGGCCTGGCAAATTAAATAGAGTGCAAGACTGTACTGCCTTAGCCTTAATCTAATCTAGAGAGAAGACCACACATTTTTGTAGTGTTCTGAGAATGTGAAGAGAAATCATTATGCTGTTTAGACATGTGGCCCCATCCTTAGTGGAGTACTCTGTAGAACAAGCACGTCAAACTCAAAGGCTAGCACGGGCCAAATAAACAAGGTTTAAGTTGATGAGGGCCGCAAAAAATCAAAAAACAAACCTTAAATTTTCATAGAAACTTAGGTTTGTTTTGAAAAGTACAGTACTAAAAAAAAAAAAAAAAGCACCCCCCTCTACTAAACCCCAGTCCCCCCCCTCTATACTAAATCCCAGCCCTTGTTTAAAAAACAAGAAAACAAAATAAGCCAACAAGCAGACTCCACTCACACTGCCACTGTCAGTATGCGACTCCAGAGTCCAGCCTTTGGTATACCCCCAATGGCGCTATCGGCACCCTGTGCCAAAGCATATCCTCCCGCTACTCCTTGAAACTCTGTGAAGGTGGACCACGTTGACGTCACATCGGAATGTGACGTGGCGTTGTGTGCCTCCATGAACCTCCAGGTCTTCCACTGTCCAGCCACGGCCATTGCAACACTGACCAACACACACTCTGACAGGCGCGCGCACACTCTGACAGACACAGACACACACTTTCTGATACACTCTCTCACTGACAGGCACACACACACTCACTGACAGGCACACACACACTCACACTCCATTCTATTTATTGTTCCCTACCTTTGGGAGCTGGTGTGGGGCCTCTCCCTTGGGTCCAGTGGTGATCTTCTCTCGGGAGGTCTCCATTCCTGCTTCTCGCTGCTCCCTCACACATGCAGTTTAGTGTTGCCGGGTGCCGGAATATGACGATCTGGCATCACTACAGAGGGCGTGCGAGGGAGCAGTGAGGAGCAGGAAGACTGAGCTCCTTTGCTTACGCCAGCGACCTCTCTTCCCCGGCCAGGTAAATTTTAGCAGAGTAGGCACCTGCAGTGTGGGGAGAGCAGGTTCCTACTCTGCCTTACAGAAGATACTCGACCCAGTGATATGTGTGCTCCTGAGATTAATTGTCCAATCTACCTAAAGGATGGTGGTCCTTTATAAATCAGATTTCACAATAAGCAGAATATCAATGTGTTTTTGACATCTGAGGTGTGCCAATGTTTCTTAAACTCATTGGAAATTTGGTAAAACATTCTCTTTTGATTTATAGTAGGTGGGTTCTCGCAGTTTACCAAAACACCTGGCAGAAGTAATGACAAAAAGAATTAGTATAGTTGAAACAAAATATAGTTAATGTGTTGAAAAGGGAGAAAAGTCTGCAAGAGATTGGTGGGATGTATATACTATACAGCAGATGATATTGGCTGTTGTACTTAATTTAGTTTGGGTTTCTACTCTGCTTTGCCACTCCGGTTCCACAATCTAATTACTCACTTCCAATGTGATATACAAGGATATTGCTTAACTCCATTGTGTTCTGGTGTCCCTTTGACATCAAGGGACACAGCTTTTTTTTTTGGTGGGGCTTCTGAACTGCAGCTTATTAAAGTGGTTGTGGTGCCACATTCAATTTGTTTTTAAAGATACTTTCCATGATAACCAACAGAGTACAATATAGTGCTTAAAGGTCACCTTTAAAGATCTAGCCATGCTATCCTATAAGAAACTTTCATGAGGGATCTGCTACCCAGCTTAAAGCAATAGCAGCTAGAGCAATAGTAGCTCTGCCCTGCCAAAAATAAAAAGTGGATACATGTAGGGACGTCCATAACTTGCATAGCTGCTTCCTGTCTTGTTAGAGGGAAGTAGGAACTCTCTGGGTGAGCTACGAGAATTGTTTTCAGTTAGTAAAACATGCTTTCAATAGAAGGTTAACATATAAAAAAAAAGCAATAAAATATTGGAATATGCACAAGTTTAGTCACCTCTCTCTCTCATCCTTTCCCAAGCTTCTGAAGACAAACCTCTTCACCCAAACATTCTCTGGTACTCAATAACTCATTCATCTGGTTATTTCCCTTTAGCCCACCTAACCTGATTCCTATCGCTCTCTCCCAATCTGTGGATCACCCTGATCTCTACTTCCCTAGCCACAACTCAATCCGTTTTGTGAAGGAAACTATAAACCATAGCCCAGTGGAACGTTTGCTGTTCGATAATATGTTTTCTATAACCTTGCTGTCCTTATATGCTCAATACTTTACGTTAAGACTAAAGAACAAGTATATTATGTAATGTATCCTCCCCTAATGATATTGCAACCCAATGACTGTATCAAAATGTTGTTTTCACTCATTGTATAATGTGTTAATCTATGTAAAGCATTCTGGATAAATGTATTATAAGATTTGTTAACTGAAAGTTGGAAAACCAGCATTAAGATTTGCCGACCCTTGAATAATTGTGTTCCTAACATTATGTGTCCTTCTGCCCCCTCACCCCGCTGGCAATGAAAGGGTTAAAAAATTATGTGCATGTGTAGTGTGTGCATTAGGACTTCCCCATAAGAAGCACTGAAAAAATGCTTTCCTGTGAAATTTATAACACATGCAAAGTGTGAGGACGTCCAGAGTCGTTTCACAGAGTGGAACAATGTGAAACTGCATGACGCGCCACTAGTGGCTGTTTAGTAGATAATGCAAGGCTAAGGGGACAAGGACACTGCACGCAGACCACGTCTATGAGTAGAAGTAGCCTGGTTGTCTATAGTGATACTTTAAGTGTATTTGTCTCTGTTTTCCCTTATGTATTTTGTTGTTTATATTTGAGCCATGACATTTTTGGTGTGTGCACAATAAAAAAAAAATTAATAAAATGTTTTTAATAGTGGTGTGAATTGGCACACAATTATACCGCAGACAAACTCCGTTGGAAGATAGAAGCTCTGCAACATATTTAAAGAGACACCAATACTACTTTAATGCATTTGACAGGTTTTGGTTTTATTAATATACTGTATTCTATTACATGCTCAAATCTTTATAGTTTCTTTGCATAAAATAAATAAATGATTTGCAAAATGCTGAACTATACGCATGCCTCCATAGCCACACACACCACTCCAGGAAAAACAAAAAAAGACTGCATTATCAAATATAGGCACAATGTTCAGCCACTGACTTTACGGAATGATCTTTAACAACCTGCACTAGAAGGAAAACATATAGGAATGATATCACTACCGGTTTAGTTTCTTTGATCTGTAGCCAGATTGTGAATTAACAGCAGCACACTCAGCACTCTTGGGGCTGAGACTGTGTGTGCATACATTTGTTAAGGAAGTTTTTCTGGCATGAGGGGGCGTGGTTAAAGAGGCAGGCTTACGGTGCAGCATTCAGCAAGATTTGTATTTTTTTTGGAATGCTCAAAACTTTATAGTTTTTTGCACAAAAAATTACAAACATGCTAATGAGACAAAAATCTAAATTAAATTTGTATTGGTGTCCAGAGTATCCCTTTAAATGTTTGATAACTCTTTATTTTAACAAAATATAATTAATTTCACCATTCCATAAAGGTTACAAGGAGTGGAAATAAATTTATAGGAAAGCCTATTAAGTTGTCATTACCCATGCTGGATTCATCGGTCTGTAGGATTTCTTCGTGTTTGTATGTGCCGTTCATTACCCTGCTGTTTGTGTTTTCTAGTACTCCATTTGGGTAGTGTTCTGCCTCCATTTCCATATCGCTGTCACTTATAAAAATAAACATTTGTTAGTCAGGAAAATTTGAGGAATGAAATCAGCTCTGTGTACATTAGTGTGCATATAGAAAATACAATGAATCATTAATTAGAACATAATTTGAGAATCAAACATATTTGCTATTAACTTTATAGCAGTCACCTAATTGCAATCTGATCTAACACTTTTTCTCCAGTATTTATTTTTACTCTTTAAACAGCTGCCAATTAGTTTGAACGAGGATGAACAATTTAAATCATTATTATAAGTGTTTTGGTGCATTCAGAATAAGTTAAAGGCTTATAATGCATGTGTCCTTTTTCCCTAGAACTGCACACATTTTGTAAACATTGCATTTATATATGTACATATTTTGCAATGCACATGAAGAGAACTACTCTGGTAAATCATAATGTTGTACTTACACCAGAACAAAGGATAAAACTTGCAGAAAAAAAACTCAGTTCTGAGCTCACTCATCACACAGCATAACACCAATAAAGATATAACTCACAATTTAAAATCAAGTCAAGCAAAATTGTAAGTGGCAAATGCCGAAGCAACAACAAAACAGTCTTTACTGATTAATGTCCTAAACCTTCAAATATACCATACACATGCATATTTAAAAGACCACCCAGCATCTGAAACCAACTATCAAAGGATCCGTGAGTAGAGGGGTACGAAAACCTCAATGTTACAGAATTCACTGACAATCCTCTGATCCCTGCCACTATTCTTCCTACACTAATCCAAATCTTAAAACAATTTAATAGAATGGCTAGGTTCTCAATGAACGCATTCAAATATATTTGCTTTTTTCATGCGCTGTACAAGTTCATAGAGATCTGTTTCTCTACAACTGGGGTCATCCCAATAAGCTCCATTAACAAACTTTTTGCTGGTTACAAATCAAAAGGTTAAACTCTGTACTGGTTATCACATCATACCACTTATCTTGGTTCTAAACGCTTCAAAATAACCTACCGTATATACTAGTCTATAAGTCGAGTGCAGTTTTTTGACCAACAATTGTGAAATATGCTGTGACTTGTGGATAAGTCGAGGGTACTGCAATTGAATGGAATTGTTCCCCTTCTGTTTGGTTACTGAGCAGACGGTGTGGGTCCCCCTTGTTAACACCTCGTAATCACCGACTACCACTGGCTGTTAACCACAAAAAAAAAACATTCCCTGGTGGCCACCATTTGTATATACAGACGCACGTGTTCAAGCAATCTTGTCTTCCGAACGCAGGCAGCGGTACATGGTCGTTGATGGCATGGATCTCTGAGTCGGCTACGCAAGCCCCACTGAAACTTTACCCCTGCCCATTCTACTTTCCAAACAGCTATGAGAACGACGTTCAGAAGTCGAAATTCTATCAAAACTAGCACTGACCCATGGAGAAGTCGACTATGTTTTAAAATGAAGTTAACGACTAAAATTTCTCAACTTTTACACAAGTATATACAGTAATCTATACAAGCTTAGAAATCTTCATAAAACACTAAACTATGGGCAAAATGGGAGTACTTTCTATTTTGTTTACAACAAGCCGTTAATTCAATCTATATTTTTTTTACTCAGTATGGTGCACATGCTGTCCCAATGTTTCTCATCGACCAATGCCCATTTTCTGGATCAGATTTCAACAATATCAACAATCAAGTGGTCATGTATACCAAGTGTCCAGGATTGCATTTTTTCATGCCTTTGTCATACTATAGATTTAATGAGTTTCAACGATCTTTACCTGGTTCATCACAAGCTGGATTTTTGCCTGAACAAAATGTAATTACTTATTTATGAAATACTTGCAAGACCTTAAAACATGCATCCAAATCTAACTTAAAAGCTTAAAGCTTAACACAGACTCTAGGTTCAATAGAGGCAAGAGAATGCGACAGTCCTGTCTAGTGCCATATTTGAATCTGGATGAGGAAGGCTGAAAACGAACCTCTGCTCAGCAATGTTCCAACATCTGCTGGAAAAACATTTGTGACTAACATAAGGGCAACAACTTCATAACATATTGGTCATTTAGTGGCAGCGGGATAGTGAGATAAAAAACAAACAAACAAAAAAAACAGTTTTCCACATTTGAAAGCTAATTTACCATCCTTAAAACCAAAGTGTCTAAAAACCACCTTGAGTGTACACAGCATGTGTCTTCATTCTTCTTTTGACATCTCCAAACACCGAGGAGTCTATTTCTTAAAATGGAAATTGCAGATAATTGACGAGGGAACTTCACATTTTAGATCAAAACAGTCAAATTTGAGACCTTTTTTGAAACCAATTTTGTGATTACTCCAGCTCACTCAAAATGAGCAATTTCTGGTTTAGTGAACAATCTTCATACTTGCCCTATCAAATCCTGAAGCCATGCATTGTATATCTACTTCCCAATAATTTACCTGCTCTCTTGGTTACTTGTGCTACTATGCGGTTGTGATTTTGTGGAATCTGTGGAGTTTGTTTCAGAGTAGTTGACTGATGATGGAGAGGAAGACGAGGACGAAGACGAAGATGAAGAGCTGAGGCCAACATATTTACTGTTTGACTGCTTGCTTTTCATTGAAGACACACCATTGCTGCAGGTCGGACTTTCTGCACCTTGGGAAAGAAAAGACACTCCAGCATTAGGCAAGTCCCAAACTATGATTTGTAACCTATTGGAAATAATTGGACAAAAAAAAACAATTTCTTTAATGCAAAATCTGACAAACAAATTGCAAATGTTGATTAATCTTGTGCATTTTTGCACGTTATTTTAATTTATAAACTGCCATGATGGTATTCTGGGGACTAAAACTGTAGGGTTACATGGATTAACATAATTCTTTAAAATAATAATTAAAATATATACATTTAAAATAAACATGAATAATTTTCTAAAATTTCAAAGAGGACTTTTCTTAAAACCAGATGCAAATCTTTAGCACTCTCGTTGCATCTGTGGTAGTTTTAAAAATAAACTCTTAATTGCTTTCTATTTGCAGAATAATGGAGACAACACAATGAGCAGATTATTTCCACCACCAAAGTGTGAACCCAGACAGCATTTATCTGGTAAACCTCTTTGTGAATTCAGTGTCTGTTCTACACAGGAGTACTATTGAATAATCACATGAAACCATCATTATGGCCACATATGCCACCTCTACATTATCTACCAAAACATTTGTAAAAATTGAAGTTAAGTATTAGGGCATTAATAGGGGTAGTTCAGTATAAAATCTAACTAATTAAAAGGTGAAGGTGGTGAGCTGCATGAGGATTGATGGGTATTACCTATATTGTGCAAGTGTGGATTGTTGGCTCCATGTCTAGGACTAAGGTTAGGAGAACCTGGGTAACTTTCTTGGGATTTGGGACTTCGGGAACTAAAACAACGGACTTCACTGTCTGATCCATTCACCATTTCTACAAATTGGCGACACCTGCAGGAGATAAATCAAGTACAGGGATTAAATGAAAAGTACAGAGATCAAGTTAAAACATTTCCTTGACCATTAGGCAACATGTTTATATTACACATAATCATAGCCTTTTCAGCAATTAATCTTTCCCTACTGTAAAGTACTTTCGAAAACAGCTTATATATGGTAATTCAAAAGCTGTTATGATCTACAATTAAACAAACTCTGAACTTTAAATGTGGATTGTGGTTGTTCCTTAACGTCAGCGTGCTAATAGCTATGTCCAGATGAACAATAAAAAGGACCTACAAAACTCTAGGCGGTCTTGCTCGTAGACACCTTAAAGATATCTGCATCTTTAACACAGTAAAGCAAAGCCTACCATAAAGTACAATTAAGTAAAATAAATGACAATATGACATAACATTTTTTAGATATTACTGATCACATATCCCATATACTGCGTATTTCAACCAAAACAATATATGCATTAAACTGATTTGGTACTTCACAAGACTATTTTCCTAATACATAGTCTTTACAAACATGATATTTTTTTGAGTACTAGTAGTTAATACTACTATATTAATATTAACAGCTGGAAACTGCACTATATCATAAAAACCAAAACCCCAAAAAATGACATATTAGTTAAATTGTTACTACTAGATAGAAAATAAAGAGCGCACAACTTAAGAGGTAATAAAGATGTCACCAGTTTCTTTCCAAAATCTGTAAAACTGCTAATCTCCAAAGGGGTACCATTCCCATTTTTATTAACTATACCTTTGAGATAGACAATTTGAAGACTGATTTACTAACAGAAACACTTTTTTTTTTTAAGTTAAAGGAATACTACCAATGTTTAGTATTGAAATTAAGTGAACACTTTACTGAAAACCCGCCATATAACGGAATATGTTTTTTAACATCTGATGATTTTAACTATAGAGTTTTCTTAACCTTTTCATTGCACGGACAGTAGCTTTTAGGACAAGAGCCAGTATAGTAGGCTGTTGGTATTCACATTACACTAGCAACTAAGGTCTAGGTGCACGAGTCGGTGTGGTATGGTAGACTGCTTAACATTTAACACAAGCCAAAGTATGGGAATTGTTTTCACTTAGTCCACCGATCAGTTCAGCAACCTAGATATAATGATAATAAGTTTGTCCCAGTCTCAGTGTTAGTGAATGGGGAACAAAAAAAAAAAAACCCATAGACTTGAGGCTATTTACTTGTTACCCTTTGCAGTCAACTAACATTAGGTTAATCCTAAAACTTAAAACCAGACCAGCTTAGACGTTTTGTGTAGACAGAATAACAATATGTAGACTCCAAGCATGAAAATGTAATGTTCTGGATACATTGACAATTACGTTTGTATAATGAGTTGACAGTAAATCAACCTCTTGTGACCAATTACATTATTACAATCCGTTCAGGAGACAACAGTCTACCAATTTTATTCTGATACATTGTTTCTATGAATATTGGTAACACACATAAGTAAAATTGCACTCTTTATACATCACTTTGTGTTACGTTCATATTCACTTTTTTATATTGCCCCGAAGAGTACTAAATATAATATACACTTTATATCATTCATATTTCTATCTTGGTGTGAAGAATTAAATTTAAATGTAAAACTTCCTTTAACTCTACCACCTGGACAAAATATAAGCCCATCCTCATATAATATATTTTATGAGTTCCTATTTATTTAAACAGTCACAACAAAGTAATCAGGCCTCAGACAACTTCCTATCATTATTTAACTTACTACTGCAGAACACTGTCACTGAGAATAGTCTTTTTAAGGTGTTTTAATTACCTTTAGTACATATTACAATTGTGTCAACAAGTGAATGTGACAACTGAAGAATGAGTTGCCAAGCCATAGGTTTTCAACCATTGTTTTGGTCAATAAAAGTACTGAGTGGGAGGAGTCTGTCACACACTTCCAATTCACGCAGTAGCACATACAGGCATTAGAAGCTCTCACTGTGACAACCATGTGATGTGACACAAAGGATCGTCTCATCTTTGCCTCTTCTTCAGCTACAGATCAGGGTCTCCACTCTGCTACACAGTTCAGAACGTCATCGGTCAAAGCACATGGAAATATTGGTAAAGCTCAATCTATGTGTGTTTGTGGACAGGAAGTTATGGGCCAAGTGGGATATATGGGAAGTACGGCTAACATACATTTAAAGGGGAGTGAAAAGCTTAGAGGGAACCAAAAGAGACAGGGTTTCTTAATTTATACTGGGGAGCAACCACATACACAAAAAACATATCTTAAATATGAAAGCACCACATACTGCTTTTAATGTGTGCATTCCTCATGGTGTAAAACTTTCAACACTACTATGTAAATAATTGTTGAACCAGCTTCAAATTCTTATTTCCATTTGAGTTAATATACCTACTTTAACATGAAGAGAAGGTTGGGATTATGTTCTAAAAGACCAGGATAAAGCTGCTGTGTAGCTTCAATAGCTTCACCCACTCTGCCTGCTAGAACCAACTTCTGTATTTCTAAACAAAAGATATAAAAAAAATTAAAAAAAATTTGATCAAACATTTCAGACCAGCCACATATCAATCATTCAACTAAATAAACAATCGAATAAGCCAAGTTACTGGTTAAGAAGAAAAAGAATGAAAACATTTTTACAGGTCTAGTCAAAAGGTCAAAATGTTAAAGGACCACTATAGGCACACAGACCACTTCAGCTCAATGAAGTGGTCTGGGTGCCAGGTCCCTCTAGGGTTAACCCCGCCTGCTGTAAACATAGCAGTTTCAGAGAAACTGCTATGTTTACATATGGGTTAATCCAGCCTCTAGTGGCAGTCTCATTGGCAGCCGCTAGAGGCGCTTCTCACTGTGATTTTCACAGTGAGAAGATGCCAGCGTACATAGGAAAGCATTAAGAAATGCTTTCCTATGGACTGACTGCTCACGCGGCTCTTGCCTCGCATGCGCATTCAGCAGATGACGGCAAAAGGAGGAGGAGAGTCCCCAGCGCCGAGGGAGCCCGGCGCTGGAGAAAGGTAAGATTTGAACCCCTTAGTCCCCCTACAGCCCAGCGGGAGGGGGGCCATGAGCGTGGGGGGAACCTATTAACACTATAGTGCCAGGAAAACAAGTTTGATTTCCTGGCACGATAGTGGTCCTTTAATGGTAAGCATTTTGCATGCTTTGGAGCGCTTTTTTATTTATTTTTTATTTAAACTTTCATATCATTTGTGTTACATACAGTCCTTACGCTGGTTGCTGCTCCCTGACTCCACTACCATGTCCAGAGAGCCTGAGGTTCCTCAGTATGAAGTCCAATTAGTTCTCCTGTTAGAAGAGCTAATGAAGTTCCTGCAGAGGGACTTCTGGTTCTTGAGGGATAGTAGTGGAGGAGGATCCTGCGTAAGAATTCAAACCGTTCAAAAACTATTTGACTTCTTACAATTGAGGGCAAAGGGCACTCCTCGCATTATAACCACTACATCAAACTGTAGTGTTTCTTTAAGACACACGGTGCATTTTGTGAGAAGGCATTTTTGACACTTAATCATTAATCTTTACAATTTAAGGCAAACATACTTTTATATTTCTTTAAGTACATAAACGACTCAATTTACTCCTAAACTACACAACTTCATATTATCTGGGTGTTAACTAATCCCAAACTCCCCAAGAAACACAACACTAAAAATAAACACGATATAACAGCTGTTCTCCTTGGTCAAAGTTCCAAAAACATTTCACTGTTGTTGATACTTGTAATCATTATCGAAGATAAAACAATACAGAAATAACTATTTCATGTTATGTGCGTGAATGACTCTTTAAAATGTATTTAGTAAAGTAAGTCATAACATGCTTCATATCACATATCATTTCAGTATTTCTTACTTTGTCTATTCTTTATAGAAATCTGCTCTTCTGGGATGTTTGTTTCTGTCACTCTTGCAAAGGCAGTAGCTGTAGCACAGTACCCATGATGCACCAGGTATGACGACACCATACTAGACAATCACAGGACAAAAAAAAAATTAAGAAACTGCAAAGATAATGCTGCACCAATCTCAGCACTCATTCGTATGGAAATAAGGCATGTTTTCCATTCAAACATTACCTCTTTTGGACATGAATTGGCCCTGATAATATACCGTATATACTCGTGTATAAGTCGATCTCATGTATAAGTCGAGTGCAGTTTTGTGACCAACAATTGTGAAATATGCTATGCCTCGTGGATAAGTCGAGGGTAAAACTTGGGGCTATGGCATTCTGTGATTTTTATAAATTATATACACACACACTCATACAAACATACACTCTGCATTATATATACACACACTCACACACACACACTCTGCATTTTATATATACACACACACACACTCATACAAACACACACTCTGCATTATATACACACACACACACTCATACACACACACTCTGCATTATATACACACACACTCTGCATTATATACACACACACACACACACACACACACACACACTCTGCATTATATACACACACTCTGTGTATATAATGTAGTGTGTGTGAACCGGGTGGGGGGAGGGCGTTTTTATTATTTTAATTTTTTTATTTTTTTTTAATATTATTATTTATTATTTTAATTTTTTTTTGTCCCCCCTCCCTGCTAGTTAACTGGTCAGGGAGGGGGGCTATCTTAATCCCTGGTGGTCCAGTGGCATGGGCTGTGGGGGGGCCGGCAGGAAGCATATACTTACCTTTCCTGCAGCTCCCTTCTCCTCCGTTCCGGTCAGCTCCACTGTAAGTCTTGCGGTCTGGTTGCCGCGCGGATTGTTGCCATGGCTCTGACGGCCGCGGCTCTCTAAGTTGCCATAATACAGACAGTGACTCGAGTATAAGTCGAGAGGAGGTTTTTAAGCACAAAAAAATGTGCTGAAAAACTAGACTTATACTCGAGTATATACTGTAAGCAATATTTAGAAACTGCACATAAAATATATACCCCATTCACAAATAATAATGAAAAGTTACCTATTCACTATCCCAAATCCATAGGTGTATATATACATATATATTGTGACAGAACCATCTGTATGCCTATGCGTGGTGGATTCGTCTGTTTTGCCCTCCTTTCGTGGAAATGTCTGTTTCTATACCCCATGTATACGAATGACTTGTTTTACCGAACAAACCTACCTAACGGATGGCCACCCAGGATAGAAGTGTGCTGCTGGTTACCCTCTTGATCCCAATTAGAACGTTGTTGTTAACCGCAGACATTTCTTAATTAAAACCGAATACAGGGTGGTCGTCGTTCACATGTCGACCACGAGGCAGCGGCCATTTTAGCTCGCACGAAAGACCAGCAGTGTTTGGCAGTGATTTCATGGAACTAAAAACTGACACTTTTTCTGCCGAACACCGCTGAAACAACGGGTCGCCCTACTCCATCGACGAAAGCATGCGAACACCGGCCGTTCGGGAGTTTGGAATCACACAAAAAGACTTAACCCAGATAGCCTTCCCATGGAGTCAATCGCATACCGAAAGACTGTGAGAACTTTGACTCCATGGCGATTGAACTATGCGTATGGGATCTGAGCGCTATTCGCTAATAATATGCCCTCAGATCCAGGCTATCTGGGGATATGTGATACGAATGTGAAATGTTCGGTAGTTGTGGAATTATATATTTTTGTGTGTTTTCTGGCATTTTATTTAAGATGGCGATTTGTCTTTGTCCTGGAGATAATTGAATTACTTCTCAATTATCTCCAGGGCAGAGGAGAGGAAACCATATTGCATTGTGGGAAAAGTTTACATCTGTATGTCTGAAATGTCCCCATGTCCATCTGTCATTATAGTCTCCCATTTGGTCCCCCAGGGGAGTGTCCACCAAGTGGGAGACCTGCATAAATACGGGTGGGTAGCCCACAGTAAAGCCAGATCCTGTTTGACCCTCAATGCGGAGCTTTGTCTCGTTATTGGGGGGATTTATTACAGACGACTAGAGACTGATTGCTGGAACCGAAAGCCGCTTAGTGGATATCTTTGTTCGGCGGTTAGTGGATTTCTGTTCGGGTGTTTGGAGCCTTTCACAGATCCCGTTCGGGAGATTACCGCTTCCCCTGATGGTGGTTCGTATACCGCAGTCTATGTGAACGGAGTTATTGATATTGCGAAGGGGGAAGGTTAACTAAACGGCGGTTTATCTTAAAGACACCAGGGGTGTCTTAACATATATACATATATATATATACCTAGGGATTTGGTAGATCGATAGATATATATATATCTATATCTCTGGAGGTTTTAAGTACCACTCCAGTGGCCATTAAAATCACATGCCAGAGTGATACTGCTCACCCCATGTGTGTCCTGTTAAGGATTAAGAAGTGTGTAGGGGTTCATATGAATACCCTCTCTCTCATTAGAGAGAAGTTTCCTTTTAGCTAAAAGAAGCAAGGTTAATTGTTAGAGTAGGGCTCACCAAGAGGATTGTCTTGATGTTGTAGGTGATCTTTGTTTTTTAGGGCTTAATTTTGTGAGTTTGTATTAAAACCACTCAAAAATATTAATTAATTAAACTTTAATGAAATCCAATTGCATATGCCATGTTGATAACAACGGTGTGATCATTTGGAAAATAACAAGAAGTGCATTAAAAAAAAAAAAAAAGTGTGAGACAATGTGTACCATTAAGCGTAACAAAAAACAGGGCAAAACTGCATGGATAAACTGACATTTCAGGAGTGACCAGAATTGCATTCCCCAACCATGTAAACAGTCCTTCACAGTAAAGTTAGAGAACAAATACTCCTGTTTGATTGAGGTAAATAAACTTCCTTCAGTCCTGTAACATTAGCTGTGGTATAAGAATGCTGTGACAGAGGCAAAAAAAATATTGCTAAACTGCCCATGTCTGGCATATCCTGCAATCCTTCTGTACTGGTGATTGGCGTTAATTGGGAGTCACTGATAGCATCGGCCTGCAATCCCACTAAAATACACAAAGTGCCGATGGAGTGATCTATTTGCCTGTGGGAGTGTAAAGAAACCCCCAAAAAACTGCATGCCCATGTCCCAAGTGTCAGGCAATTGGAATATGAAAATCCTTGACAGTGAAAGAAATTTGGTGACAACTGGTAAAATAATCCAGAAACTGTATAAAAACACCAAAAAGGTAATATCCCTGTTACAAAGTAAGACATTGATTTGATATGATTGGTGACCAAAAAAAAACCCTATTTTAATAAATCTATCCTCCCCAGGAAATCTCTCTGGTCACAGAAAATAATTTTCAGATTAAATATATATGCACACAAACAGGGTTCTAGAGACAATTCTAAACAAACACTCTTTATCACTGTGTTGGCTAGAGGACGCGCTACTTAGGGGAACAACAACGAAGTTAAACGATCTGAAAACAGCTCAACCCTCCGGGATAACGACTTTATTGAGTGAGATGTTACTTTATGGCTACCTTGATCTGTGGTATTTGTAGATAAATAAAATGTGAGAGTGTTTGTAACAGGAGAAAAGGGTTTGAGACAAAAAATTACAGAGGACTCCCTTTTCACAACATCAGGGCTTTAATTGTATCAGGTAATTGTGAATGATAACCTGTGAGTAAGCACTTAGGAGAGAAGCATGACCTCTGTAAACCATGTTTTCAAGGGTGGAATAGAGGCAAGAACACACTTTATGACTTGCTTATCAAATTATATATTTTGTTATTCAAAACACAAATTATAGGATTGCAAGAAAATACAACCTGGATTTGCTGTGAATTTTTCTAACAAATAAAAATAGCAAGCTCACTTCATAGACAAATAGTGAATTAAGGAATTGCTTGTGATAATTACTTTTGTAGCATTGCTTGCCATTCCCCAAGACGGTCACCAATTGGGAAACGTGTGATAGTGCCCTGGATCTTTGCTCTCCATTCCCGCATGTAGTCTTCAATGTCAAATACAAAGGGTTGCTGACCAAAGTTTGCATCCACAATTTCCCCTGGAGTCTGAAGACCCACAGTAGGGTAGAGGTTGGACTGAAGAGATAAAAAAAATATATATACAATTAGTATCATTACTTAGCCCAGTACACTACCCAGTTTCAGACAATGGTTAAAGACAAACTATAAGCACACAGACCATTTCATCTCTGGTGCACTGTCAATCCCTTACCACTGCAGCTGAAAACAAAGCAGATTTAGAGAAACTGGGATGGTTTCATTGCAGGTTTAAGACTGGAAACACAGCCTCCTTGCTCACAAAACTCTTTAATGCCCTCATACCCCAAGGACACAAATATTAAATTCAATAAAACATAAGGGCACTAAATCCTAAATGCCATTATATGTTACCTGCATGATCTTCCTCTCAAAGAAGAGATTCCCTGACAGACCAGATGCTCCCCAGTTCTATAATTCCACAATGGAAACATAACTTATCCAAGACCTATCCTGGAACACTTTGTCAGGAAGGTTTCTACTACACATAACAACCCAATTAATGGGTAATTAATTACAGTGAATAAAGTGAGTGGCAACATAATGGCAGTGGAGAATGCTGCAAACTTCAACCTCTTGATCTACATGATGCCTAGGTGAAAAATTTAAATCTAAGCACCATGGCAACTTTGCAACTATCAAAAAAGATGATGATACACCTGCAAGATCTTGGGATCCAGCCATGGTTACACCCCTTCTCCCACGCACCAGAGAAACACCATCACCTTATCCATAAAGAGCCGTGCTGAGAACCGGGCACCACTGCACACATTGATAGTGGCAACCATCCCTCCGGCGATATAATTAGGACTCTTAAAGCTATCCAAGACTGGTTCAAACCAACCAAATGTTATTTTTCCTTTATTTTCTCTCTCTAAAATTATGTCTTGATATGTTCCTACTGACTAAAATAGGACTTACGTCTAATGCTGTAATATAGCCTCCAACCTGACCGCCTGACAGGAACTGATAGGCACTGATCCCACACGTAACCCGCAGCGCGACAACCCAGAGAATACCCACTCCTCCAAGGGTACACGTCAGATCACACATGCCAATTGGCGTCATTCCTCCCCCCTGCAGCCCCCTTAGGTTAGGGGCCCCCACACCCACTCACATCTGCACTCACCAGGTCATCCCAAATTCAGGGCCACAGAGCCATCACTGTCCCGACAATCCGAACTACTCACCTGCCAGACCCCTCCCACAATGCGACTGGATCCTGTAAACGAGCATGAACCCGCCAGACTCACTACTCATACACCTCACAATCCTCATTGACCAACCGCAAACACCCACTACAGGGCTACCGCACTAATGACATACACATGCTTGTTCCAACTGCACTCTAATTTCCCTGTAATCTGATTACCCTATGTGGTTAACAACCCTGTTGAACAAAAATGAAAAAAGAGAAAAGAAAGTGCTAATTGCTCAATATGTAAAGTAGATGCAAATATCGCTCCGCACTGCACGAATAACGCCCACTTTCATTGCTCTCAACCCATACTAACAAATATGAAACGCTTTTCATGATCACAAAAATGTTATGCTATGCCGGACAACCTGTTGTGGCGGCGTAAACCTGCCTGTTTATCTTATGCACTACTAAAAGAATTTTTAAAAAAGATAATGATGGCACACAACTTCCTGGAAACTGAGAGAGGGTCCTACAAACCAATGCCTACAACTACACATATTTTCAGACACATAAATCACCTGTTGCCAAGATGTAAACCTCTGAATGCTTTACCCTCACAGAACAATGAGTGCAATACTGACTGGACTATTCACCTTATTGGGAACTGTAACCCTTTTGGTCAATCTATGGGAGAAAGAGTTCACAACATCTCATTAGACCCCATCTTAGACAAAGGACACAACTCAAAGCAATACTCTTCACACCAAAAATCTATTTGCCTTATACTTACACATGAAAGATTTCACATTCTATTCCTACCCGATGCTTTGTACACAAATTCTTTGTCAAGGCATCAATAAAAATCAAAACAAAAAGGCCAAACTGGTAGTTTATAAACTGCAGTAATACCAATTAAACTTGCCTTACTGATATGCATGAACGAATATTGAGAAGTGATACAAGGGTAAATACACAAAAGGTTTAGATTTACATATCACAGTAACCTTTATAAGGTGTAAACATATCACTGGTATCACTCCCCCCCTTCACATTCATACCAACACATCTAAAATTTATTATAAAAACATATGAAGAAAAAATAAAAAAAAAAAATTAAAAAAAAATAAAATCACATTTTATACTCACAGGAAGGTCTGTAAAAGCAATACCTAGAGAGGAAGAGAGAGGTACATTATTAAAGGGCACTAAATATATATATATATATATATATATATATATAAAAATTTAAATAAAAAATAAATAAAAATTAAATCAAGGGCATATCCCACAGATCGTAAAATAGCCCATAAATAAAATATAATGTACCATGCAGTAACAAGTGGCACTTAGTTTACCTTCCTATGGTTGGTTGAGGTTTTTGCATTGTTAAGCAACATGGTATAATTAAATAAATGCTGATCCTCCATCCACCCAAGATTGCTACACAGGAAAAATATTTCAGTATGAACAGCAAAAATTTTACATACAAAGTGCAGAAGGATATAACTAAGAATTCTCCCTGGCTAACACCCCATTCTACTTACTAGGAATAAACCAACCTACCTTTTTTTGGTTTATAATGATGTGTACAGAACCCCTTGATGGCAATATTACCCCAGGGTTGACTGTTATGTATCCTCCGTATATAGCGATATGCAAAAAGATTGATCCAACTTAAAAATAAGTCCTTCCTATAAACCTAAAGCCATTTATCTGAGCAGTAATTCATAAATAAAATGGAATAAAATAAAAACACTATAATAAAATTAAATCAACATAACCTTACAAGAATGAAAACAAACGTAACAAATGGCGTTTATGTCAAATTGAAGCAATGTTAAGTTGAAGCAAGTCTGTAGAAACTAGGCCATGTAGACAAAAATGCAGTGGGAAATCCACAATGCGGTTTAATGAACAGAACCTGAAGGGCATAACATTGAAGGACAGCCCAATGTGCTGCGGTAGCTACCGCCCAATATCCCTCCTAAACGTTGATACTAAATTATTCACGAAGGTGCTCGCAACTAGGATACAACCATACCTCCCGAACCTAATCCACACGGACCAGACGGGCTTCATCCCCGGTCGCGAGGCACGGGATAGCACCTTACGACTCTTCTCCATCCAACACCGGGCACGGGAGAGCACCTTCTGTTGCTATCGACTGACGCGGAGAAGGCGTTTGATCGAGTCAACTGGCAGTACATGATTGCCACGCTAAAAAGAGATGGGCATGGGACAACACTCCTCACCTGGATATCTGCCGTATATAGCACTCCGCGGGTTTCAGTGCGGGTTAATGGAGCCCAGACAGCGAACTTTGCAATCAGCAATGGAACGCGGTAAGGATGCCCCCTCTCCCCGCTATTATTTGCCCTGTCCCTGGAACCTCTCCTGCAAGCGATCCACCTGAACCCAAACATACAGGGACATGACGGACGGGGATCGACTCAAAGTTGCTGCATACGCAGATGATTTGCTCTTTTTCATTAAACACCCTAGAAAAACTATTCTGAACCTCCTAGTTCGGCGCTACAGCAAAATATCAGGCTTTAAGCTCAACTTATCCAAATGCGAGGTGCTGAACCTCACACTACCCACATCAGACTACTTGGAGCTGAGTTCGGAATTCAACTTCAAGCGGTGCCATGGCAAAATGAAATACCTGGGAATCTGAGTAACCACAGACCCCGGAAAGCTGTACGAACATAACTTCCTGCCCCTGCTGCACACGATAATAGCGGACCTCACCAGGTGGGCCTTCCCCCATGTCACATGGCAGGGACGTATAGCCGTTCTTAAAATGAACGTGCTCCCCAGGATTCTATACCTCCTGCAGACCATACCCCTCACGCCTCCAACAAACTTCTTTTCCTCACTGAAAATGGCAGTCATACGCTTCACGTGGCGAGGCGAACGATCTAGACTAAGACACGACATACTGTGCCTGCCTAGATTCATGGGAGGACTAGCGCTACCAGACTTCCGCAAATATCATCAGGCCACGGTACTACAGCGTATTCTGGATTGGCACATGAACCCCCCACACAAACACTGGGTGACGCTAGACAGAGAAGCCTCGGAAGGGACCATGGAGAGGATGTTTTGGGGGGGAGCCCTGCAACCAAGGAAACAGGAGGAGAACAAGGGACCAGTCGCGCAAACATTACGTGGATGGAAATCGCTGAGGGAAAAGTCATACATCTCGCCCACACCTAGCCCAATGCTCCCGATTACGCACAACAGTAAAATAGGTGGGGCTTACCAGCCAGAGCCTGGAGCTTCCTGGGAGAGGGGAATATATCCCCATAAGCAGAGCTCTACGAGCGGATGGGATGCGAGACTTCGAATCGCTACTGGAGGGTAGACCAAGGACTATCATGACCACCTTCCGATATATGCAACTGAAACAATATTACACCACGCTCGCACATTAGGAGTGCCTACACAAGGAATTAACAGGGTTCGAGGGCCTCTGCGAAAAAGGAACCAGACTGGACCATGCGGTTTCAACGCTATACCAACAACTAATAACAGATACCCAAACAAACAACACCACCTTCCGGAGACAATGGGAGGAATCCCTGGGCAAGACGCTCACTGCACCACAGTGGGATAAAGCTTTGATATGGCAACACAAACGCTCCATGAGTTCCTACTACCAGGAGGTAAATTACAAGCTGCTATCCCTCTGGTATAGAACACCGACCGTGATTCATCAGACTTTCCCGGCAGTGTCAACGTGTTGGAGATGTTTACATTACAGCTCTAAGTCTGCTCTCAATGGCTGTCTACCAGACAGCCACTAGAGTGCTTCCAGAACGAAATGGACCTTCAGTCCGTTATCTGATGCTGGACTTCCTCATGCTCTGCATGAGGACCTCCAGCGGCAGATTTTTCCCCATAGGAAAGCATGTATTAATGCTTTCCTACGGGGAAGTCCTAATGCAAGTTCTGCTATTGCCGCACATGCGCATTAGGTCTCCCCTGCCGGAGCGTGGGCGGAGCCTGATCCAGTGCAGAGGGACATCGGAGCTGGATTCAGGTAAGTGACTGAAGGGGTTTTAACCCCTTCAGCGCTGTGGAAGGGGGCGCGAGGGAGGAGGTACTGTAGGGACCTATAGTGCCAGGGCTTTGTTTTCCTGGCACTATAGGATCCCTTTAAGAAATCCTTCTTGTGGAAAGGCAACAAGCATAAGAGACTGTAATGCAACATGATAGAATAGAGTGACCATGCCTTATGAAGAGATGATTTCAGTTTAGAAAAATAAACACAAATAAATCAAAATGAATTAAACTTTGAAATCTGAGCAAGCACTTCATAGAATTTCCTTCTTCTGTCCCTTTAAGGTGGTATATATTTCCTTTGTTTATTAAAATAGAACACAATGGGGAGGGCATGGCTTGGCTTTGAGCTACATGGCTGTATGGTGATGTAGCTCTGCTGCTAACAGCCCACTGAAACATAGCACAAGTGAAACAAGGAACACCGGGGCAGAGCAAGCTTTTTTTTTTTATGGCCCAACAGACCCAGAGCAAACAAACAGCTCCAATAAACATGCCACAAGATGGCAGAGACGACGAATGTGAGGGAGAAGTACCACAAGACTCCCCTGTGCCAGAAGCCCTACCAATTACACAATCCATACTCCAAACTATGATGGACAATATGTCCAATAAACAATTTCATAAACTGCAAAAAGCGGTGAGTAATATCAGAAAAGATATTTAAGATTTGGGCTCCAGTATGTCTCACATTGAGACAATGATCGGAAAATTTGTGGAGGCCCAGAACAATCTAGCAGACTGTGTCAAACAAATGAAAGCCAAACTAGAGACAAACAATTAAGTTAACGACGCTTCCCAGCGTTGATAACACCAGCAGACCTACCATCATGGCCCTCCTCCACACACTACTCACTGAAGTATCAAGCACACAAAGTAGCCAAACCAACTTACCTTCCAGCTTCTGTTTCTAGAGACATACTGGTGAGGATACACCACCATCACATAAAAGAAGAGGCAATGTGTTCCACTGAGTTGAAGAATGGTCTCCCTCATCAATGATATTTCAGCCTTTGCTGACCTCTCTGTGGCAACGCTGAGCCACAGGAAGGCATTTAAAGAAATCAACACCACTCTTTGCGCCACTCAAATACCATACTGTTGGGGCTTTTCAGCAAGGATAATTGCAGATCGAAACAGATGACAGACCATAAAATAATATCCAGAAGGGGGAAGGAAAAATTGCATTAATGGGGCACAACTATCATCATCTCTGCCAGTACTGCCACCAGGAAGCCCAAGACTACAACCAGAATGGAAAAGGGTTTGCATCTAGGAGCAGCATTAACTGCTTCTAAATTTCAAGTATTGTCGACATGGGAAGAGAGAGACCTAATCATGCACATTAGACCTCCCCCAATGCTTTCCTATGGGGAAAATCTGATGCTGGAGGTTCGTGAGGACGTCCAGCGTCAGATAACGGACCAAAAGTCAGTTTGGATTCCAGAAGAGTCACCCAGTGACAGCCACTGAGGGCAGACTTAGAGCTGTAATGTAAACATTGATGTTCTCTGGAACTGCAATGTTTTACATTGCAGCACTAGGTGCAAAAGGGTCAGAGCACCCAGACTACTTCAATTAGCTGAAGTGGTCTGGGTGCCTACAATTTTGGTGTTTTGTTGTATTAATGCTTATACTTATGAATACTTAGTGATGTAGTTTATTTTCCTTTATGTCCAAGGCCCACAAATTACTGTTATATGGGTATGTAAAATGAAAGATAGTGTTGCTAGATGCATAAATATATTGGACACACACACACCTCATAAGCGATACATACAATCAATCATGTATCATACATCACATCAGAGCTTACATTTCACCAGTGTAGCTCTAAAAGAGAAAAAAAGCGACAAATATTGTCAAGGCTGCATCCAATGACGTGTCATGTTCTAAGTCACTCAATTCTACATTACAGACCATTCAACAGCCAATGTTGGTCTATAGAGACTGCATGGCACTTTAAAATGTTATACACCAGTCAGGAATGAGTATACTCACACATCCATATAAGCAAAAGGTCAAGGGTATTTCATAAAGGTTATGTAGTGCCTTTTAGGAAATACAATCCTAATCTATTCATATAGTAACCTTGTGCTACTATAAGCATTCATACTATATTCAAAAAAATTCTAGTGTTATCAACCATTTACCCTAACTGATTTATTAATTATATCTAACCAATTTCTTGCTACCATTCACAAAAATGTAGCCAAAATAATTTGTCTACACAATTTTGAAATTAAACCATTTGTATTAGTCCTGTTGTACTGATCATTGTAAAATTCAGTAATTTAAGATTTGCAGAGTGAGCTTTGAAGGCTGCCCTGAGGAGGATAGAAGTGGCGGGCTGAGGCAGCATGGAGCCGCCCGCTCGCCCTGAGTAGGATGGAGGTGGCCGGCTTGGGCAGCATGGAGCTGGCTGCCCGCAGGAGCACTGTAGGCGGCGCGCAAGGGAGCAGTTATCTTCCCGCAGCTCCTCTCTGCTCCCTCGCACTGTTTAATGATGCCGGGAGCCGGAATTTACGTCACTCTGGCCCAGGCATCACTACAGGGAGCAGAGATGAGCTGCAGTAAGACTACTGCTCCCTCGCACGCAGGAAGAGAACAGCTTCACTGGACACCAGGGAAAGACCCATTTAGCTCTCCCAAAGGTGGGGGGTTAGGTACATGCACCTTCCGATCGGATGAGGAATGTGTTTTTACTCACCTTTTTTCCCACGCTATGCCAGTTTCACTGCAGCTAGTCCCACCCCCATGGCTGATGATCAATCTTTATGATCTCAGCTACGCCAATGCTTTCACTTAGGAAAGCATTGGGAAGATTTTGTGCATGTGCAGCAAATGTACCAATCCGCATCTCCTCATAGAGATCCATTAAATTAAGTAATTACTATAAGGAACATACAGCGTCTTCATGCAGAGCTTGGAGACACTGAACGTGGGTGCTGCACACTGTGCAGCAGTGACCCAGGACTCTAGTGGCCGTCTGAGCGAAGGTCACTAAAAAAAAAAAATGTTACTAAGCAGCAATGTAAACTCCGCCTTGTCTACAAGGACAGGCTATAGACACCAGAAAAACTACATCAAGCTGTAAGAATTACAGAATTAAGAATTGCATTTTTCTTGTTGAAAATTACTGGCTTCTAACTTTTTTAGCTGTCTCCTAAATTCCAAACAAATTTGTCAAGCCCTGATTTTATATGTATTGAATAGTTTGAACTTTAGGGACACTGAGGAAGCACTATCCATACATATCTATTAGTGATCGACTGATATTGCCTTTTTAGGGCTGATACCGATAATCTGTGGTTTTTCAGGCTGTTAGCCGATAACTTGCACCGATATTCTCTATATGTTTGGGGGGGGGGGGTTTGTGTGTAAATCTTTGTTTTATTGAGTGGTCCATGCACAAAATATACATGCCAGCGGATATTTGTAATGTTTTCAAGAATATTTATGTGTGCTTGTGTAATGAATACGTGCTACTGACATTTACACTATGTGTGTGTAAATATGTGTGATAGGATTATGTGGCATGAAAATAATTTTATACAATTATTACATTTATATAATAAAAAAAATTAATTTCATTACCCCCTCCCTGTCTTTTACCTGTGGCAAGGGAAGGGGGCATTAGACTCCCTGGTGATCCAGTGGCTTTGTGGAAACTGCCACTGGGTTTTACACTGAATTGGGGACTCCTGTTATCCAGCACACACACTCTCCGCTTTCCGGCAGGCCCTCTCTCAAACTTTCATGAGCCGGGTGTGCCGTGCGCGGCGCTGCCATGGAAATCCGCAGCAACGCTTTGACGGCTGGAGACTTGCAATACTTGGAGAGAAGAGCTGGAGACCACATGTGTTGGGTCTTCAACTCCCATATTACCAGCAAAATCTGTGTCATTATAGGACACTATCGATTTTGCTGAAAATGCTGTATCACAGGACCAAAATGTGATTTGTTGTTCTAATGATCATACTGCCAGAATTAAATTAATCCAGATCAAATACTGAATATTTTACTTGCCAAAGAATTCTTAAACACATCAAGACATACCAGATATTTCAAGTTCAGCCTTTCTCACAACTATATTTCTGCAGTCGTCAAATAATTTTTTTTTATATATAGTACACAATTTAATATGAATAAAATCTAAAAAAGTGTGAGAAATTAAGGAATGTTATGTTCTGCATTTTAACTTTAAATGTCATAAAACTGTCAGCTTTTGCTGCAATAAAGCAAGCATATTTGTATGCTGCGATATCCCACAAGTGCAATGATACCCCTCATCTGCAGGTTTTATAAGTTACAGGGTCAATTCTCAGATATTTCTGCAGGGTCAATTCCCAAGCAGTCCCCCTGCAGCCAATCCAAGTCACATGATTGTGGTGTAACTGCAATCGCATGAATCTGATATGCTTGATTAGCTGCACGGGGATTGTCTTGGTTGTCAAGGTCACAGTGGGTAAGAAGGAGTGCCGGTCGGAGGGCAGATCATTAGAGTGTGCTTTGCCACCATGTTGTTAAAGACCTCCTTTTGTAGGACGACATAGCACACTTCAAAATCGAGAAGTGGTTAATTTTGTAGCCAGCCTCTACACTTTTGCTAGTGCCATAGTATCTTTCATTAGAAGAGGTGCCCAAAACAGTACAGCAAAGTGAGGTGTTACCATTGATTTATCAAAAGGACAAGTTATATTTTTATCTGGAGAATGCTCCTTTTTAAACGTGGCATTACCAACATTATTGTGGTCTGTAACAATTACCAAATCTGTCTCATGTGCACCTTCTCTAACTCACTTCCATTATGATGCAATAATAATAGCTAATGAAAAAACAATCAACAAACATGTATCAGAAAGTAAGAAGTTGATAGCAGTTACACTGACCCAAACTATGTCCATTCTTAGTGTAAAAACAAGTGTTGTTGATTAAGTTAACACAGCAGCCAATTACATCCCCCGTGGTAAAAGTAGGTCCATAAGGTTGTCCAGTCCCCGAAGAGCAGAATGAATGTCCATCATCACCATGGTAACCATAAGAATGTTTATCCCACCCTGTAAAATAAAAATCACAAAAAGAAAATTATTTTATCAGGAGCAAAATATTTTTATTGTGGAAGTTAAACAAAACAAAAAAAAAACAACAACACATTTCTCAGTTGGACAAGACTGGGCTAAGGATAAATTATAAACATGAAGGCAAAGATATAAAGAAAAACCAGCAGCCTTCTGTACAATTCCAGGAGACTTGACAGGTGCAGTACAGCATCATTCAATTTTAAAATGATGTGTTTGTCACGAATCTTAAGAGAACAGGGAAACTAACTTGTCATGCATGATGTCAGCAGTGCTGCGTCACACAAGCATTGTTCCCAAACAATGAGTAGCTAATAAAAATCTGCAGGCAATCTGCCTCTGCTCCTCCTATTACAACCTCCCACTCACCAATTATTCCAACTTTTGTCACCCACCTCTTCAAAACATCTTATCCTAGTTCTATAGCTTTAAACTTTAGCCTACACCAACCCTAATTTAAACAATAACAGGAATAAGACAAGTTACATTTCTAAATTTTGTAGCATATAGAAAATAAAAATACTTGTTTTGAAGGCACTCAACTATTTATGAACATGATGTACTGGTACCAGGGTCAATCCCTCATATAATGCAATATAAAAAAAATATCTAAATGTTACCACCTTCTCTAAACCTACTTGGAAAGAATAATGGAATATACTTAGTATCCAAAAAAACACTTGTTTTTTATTTTTGTATAAAACAGCGTGAGATAAGTCCATACGCTTGTTGTGAGCCTTAATGTGCAAAAACAAATATTCTTAAAAGTACACAGAAAGTATAAGTATTCAGTAGACAACACACTGTACTTCTATACAATACCATTTACCAGCGGTTCCCAAACTGTGCGCCGCGGTGCCCTGGGGGGCTGCAACGCGCACACAGGGGTGCTGCAGAATGTTTCCCCGGTGCTAAGATTATAGCACCGGGGAAACATTACTGCTGAACAGGGACCTGGTCAGGTGCCGCGATCTATTAAAACAGCGACCAGGCCCCTGTAATATCGGTCGGCTGGGAGCAAGTAACAGCCTGTCACTTCCTCCCAGCATCTTGCAGGGAGAGAGCGCAGGAGGAGGCAGCCGCAGCATAAGGGGAGAGGAGCACAAAGACTCCAAGCCACCCTCCTGGCACATAAGGTAAAGTAACATAACAGAAGGGTGGCTGGAGATATTTAAAAAAAAAAATTTAAATTGTGTGTGTGGGGCATACTATGGATATATAAACAAATGCAATATCACGTAAAGGATGAAGTTATGCGATTTGCACAGTCCCTTGTACATTACACAATTTCTGAAACTTGACAGTAGTTCATTCAGTCCTTCGTTATATTTCCCATTAGTATTGATAGAGAACCCTAGCCATTAAAAAAAATAAAAAATAAAAACTTAGAAGCACTTGTGGAAAATATAGGCACGGTGAGATAACATTACATATTGCCATCGGCACTAAGCGCGGTATTCAGTAATAGGTTTGCATAAACCAAACAACAAACACTTTAAAAGAAACCTGCAGTTTACTAATTGTGTTTGAAAGTCTCTTTTATAGTCAAGTCAAATGTTTTATGAAAAATTTAATAAATTAATACTCCACTGGCTTGTAAACTTTGACATCAACCTTTGGGTGAACAAATCGTCCCCATTAAAAAAATATCTGGACAGTTTATTAGATTACCTACGCAAATCTGCTCCCCCTTTACACAATATTTTGCCAAAAGCACCAAACTGGACACAGGGATTTGACTTTCTTCATGAATCAATTTCAATTCAGTCATGAATAGGAAATGGTCAGTTTGGCACCAGTACCTACCAATATATGGATGATCACATATATGGGGAAAAAAAGCATAAAGGCATATTCCTATTAATGAGTTAAATAAAGTTGCCATTTTGAGGCTAAATTAAAAATGAACAGTATAATTCACAATTTATCCACAAGATGCCGCCAAAGGATTACTTTTTAAAAATGCTTCACCGTGAAATGCTAGATAGAATTTCTCTAGCAAAAAGAAAAAAATTTTAAAACAAAAGCTCTGCATTAACATTTTTAGCTATAACATTTCCTCTCTGGATGAAAATGTTTTATAGCTACAATCCAAAAAATAACTTAATAAACAAGAAGCCTGCCCCGTGGTCAGGCTGCTTCAGTGACAGGCACCTGCTGTTGGCATGGTGTCTGTCACTATGTGGCTATCGTGCTGGGCTCAGGGCAAGCAGGGATGAGGGAACTCTAACATAGGGTGCCTGCCATACTTTGCTGTACAGGGGGGACTAAATGGCAGGCACCGCTGTCCATGTAATGACTGACTGAATTACAGGTGAAAGCAATGTGGCAGGCACCTTATCAGTATCGAGGGGGAGCTGCAAGGCAAGGTAGGCACAGCTGTCAGTGCCTGTTTGTATAATAGAGAAGGGAGGTATTTAGCCGGCCACGCTCGGTTTTAAATTAACTCTGTCTGCACTCCCCAGCTGGCTCCTACGCTGCCTGTCTCTACAGCTTATTTAAGCAGGTACCCGATCACACATTAGGTGCCTGTCTTAATAAGTCCTGTTATTCAGCGTGGGAGCTGGCCATGGAGTTCATCAAATTACAGCAGTGCCGGTTGCCATTAGTGCAAATTAAAACGAAGCTAGCAGCCACTGTCCTGTCTAAGAGGCTGGAAGTGGCTGCTAGCTCCATTTTAGTTTTCGCTAATGGCAACAGGCAAGGAGAGGAGATGTAAGGCAAGACAAGAGGGAGCTGTGTGAGGCAGGACAAGAGGGAGCTGTGGTAGGTTGGGAGAGAGGAGTCTGGTAACCAGAACTACATACCTCACTGGCCAGCGATCCTCTCCCTCAACTGCATAAGGGGAAATGGAGTACTGACAACTCCACTCTTTGGTGCAAATAGCCTATAAAATGTTAGTAGGCTGACCTGTTTAATAAGGGTAACTTTTGCCCCGCCTATTTGCAAACTAATGAGCTCCATTAAGAAACAATAGTGGACTGCCGGGTGAAGTAGAGCATTTCCAAAAGTTTAAGCTTATTTTTGTGATGTCGCCCAAAAATCTGATCGGTAGAGTAGATAAAAAGCCTTAACAACAGCAGAGGGAATTAACAAGATAAATTTCAATACTAATATTTAAAAGGACAGAACACATTTTATAACAGAGACACATATTAAAGGTGTTAAAGGGACGCTATAGTCACCAGAACAACTACAGCTTAATGTAGTTGTTCTGGTGAGTATAATAGTTCCATTCAGGCTTTTTTTCATGCAAACACTGCCTTTTCAGAGGGAAGCTTCCAAGTGGCCACTCCTTAGATGGCCACTGGAGGTGCTTTCTGAGTCAATCCTGACGAAAAAGCAGCCCTGACGTTCAGCGTCCCAACGCTCTGCAGGGAGACGCTGAATTTTCCTCATAAAGATGCACCGATTAAGTGCATCCCTATGAGGAGGTCCCGATTGGCCAAAACTGCATTTATCCCCGCCCCCGTGCCGATTTTTTTCCCCTGTGGGAAAGCTTTGGATTGGCTAAAAATCCGCCATTTTGGGGTCAGAGCCAGCGCATCCGCAAGGCGCTGGAAATAAGGAGAGTTTTACAATTTTATAGGGGGGTAAAGAGGGGGGCAAGCCACCTAATGGTGGGTTTAGCACTGTAGGGTCAGGAATACATGTTTGTGTTCCTGACCCTATAGTGTTCCTTTAAATCATGACTTGGTTTAATATGTCCTGTGTGGTTGTTCATCTGAGGTTGCATTTACCTAATTTTAAGACCTGCTAAGGAACAGGTAATTGTTATGTCCTGATATGTAAAACCATAGAATTCAAATCTCTGATGCATTATGCAGATGTGCCTTAGGCTGTGATGCCTTTATACAGTGGTGCATTTAAATCTTTGACTTTTGCACCTTGTTGTCTTTTAATCACCTTGCAGGCACTTTTACTTTATGTATTATGCTTATCCTCGGTTCCGGAGATTTATTCCCGGTTCCCTGGGTGTTCAGGGGCCATGTATGCTGCAGACCGAGCTCTCTCCCCCCTGGTTTCTAAATGGCAAATGCACTCGAAAGACACCCGAGCATTTGCAGTTTGTGCCAGAAAGGGCCCAATACCGATGATTTGCATTATTGGAATACATGTTGCAGCAGCCATATTGGATAAGGGCAATTGCCCAGAAGTACCTAAAATGGAAGGTCAATTACAGTAAACATCCCATATATATTTGGAAAGTATTTGCAGAGTCTCCAGACATGGGTAAATGCTGTTTTCAGCCAGTTTTAAATCTGTTTGACTAGTTTCTTGGTAACAGATTTGACAGTGCCCTTTTTTACTTTAGTACTTTGCCAGAGGTGATATTTATTTATTTATTGTTTATTTGATATCTGAATCTACACCATGGTCTGTGTGTGATGGGAATGCAATGGAAGGAAAACCGTTATGCATTGCCTGTTTTCAGAAGGTAACCTCTTCAGCATCACCTATACCTGCTCAGCCACAGGATTTGTTGGCATAGCTCACAAGGGAAGTTGCAAGGTATTGTCTGAATCTACAATATGTTCTGGTTGTGATGCGAAAGCAGTGGAAGGAAAACAGTTATGCACTGACTGTCGCCAGAAGGTAGCCACTTCAGCATCACCTATACCTGCGCAGCCAAATGACATGCGGGCATGACTTACAAAGGAAGTTCCAAAGTTTTTTAGAGGCCTTAGAGGAAAAAAAAAAGAAAAAAAAAAAAAAGAGGCCAAACTTCACCCCTGAACTACACCACCTAAGGTGGATACACAAATTTCCCGGGTAGCCTGTGGGACGATGCCACCGCTTGACAACTCTGCTTTTTTAGCAGAGTAAGTGATGAGAACCGCACCCAATCCCAACGGCCAAGGGTGCTCCAGAGCAGGACCAGCAATCCCAGTACAATAATCCAAGAGGAAAAAACTCACAGGCACTCCAACTTCAAGCCGCAGGCAGATTTATTATGACAGAATGCAACGCAACGTTTCGACCGGAAAGGTCTTTTTCAAGCTGCTTTTTTACACAAGCCTATGGATCAAAAATGGACGCAGACCTGTCCAAATTTATACGCCTGCCGATGCAGGATGTCATCCAGCTGTAGCTTTCCCTGCTGTCTCTAGAACCATGAAAAAAGTGTGATTAAAGATCTAAATGCTACTATGGAGAGAGATACTAAGAGCCAAGATTGAAGATGCAGTCGAAAGTCTTCAGGTTACAACTGACTTCTTCACAGAAACTTCCCTAGATGTAACTAGGATATTCTCTTGAACAAATGGCTTTATCTATAGCAGTTAGGAAAGCATTTATTATGGTTCTGTTTCTGGAATGATGACTCATCCTCCAAGTCTGCCCTCTACACCATTCTATTTGAAGGGGATGTTTGGGAAAGCTTTGGATGAATCCATTAAAAAGGCAGTTAAGGGCTGCAAGGTATTTGATACAAGATTCTCAGCTCCTCATGGTCAGACAGGAGAACCTCCAGTGACCATCATTTCTGAGATACATGAAGTTACTGACCCTGCAGGGTATACTCCAGAGGTAACTCATGGCAGTTGGTAAACCTGCCTTTCGAGGTTCTAATAGAGCTATGAAGCAGTCATTTTGCTCTTCAGCAATAAACTTGTGTCTGTCCTCCAGTTCCAGGAGCCTTATATTTTCTGATCAGACATCCCTGGGCTCATCACATTCTGAAGACTTGGGTGGTATCCATAGTCCAGATGGATATAGGCTGGAGTTTATTTTCTTCAGACACAGGAGTGTCTATACCAACAAGAGAATTCAGACATATGAATCAAAAGGTATAGCACTGAAGGAATATGTAAGAAACCTTTTGGACGAAGAGGTGATTTCTTAGGTCCCACCGCATACAGACACATACAGATACACACACTATGACACATGCAGATACACACACTGTGACACATGCAGATACACACACTGTGACACATGCAGATACACACACTGACACATGCAGAGACACATACTGTGACACACACAAACACACAGGCATACAGATACACACACTGACGCACAGACACATACACTGGCATACAGATACACACACTGACGCACAGACACATACACTGGCATACAGATACACACTGACGCACATACACTGACATATAGACACATACAATGACACACACTAACACATGCAGAGACACATACAATGACACATGCAGACCCACAGGCATACAGATACACACACACACAGATACAAAACCCTACCTTTTGTCTGACTGAGTCTGGTGGGAGTTGGCGTCCTGCTGCTCTCCCGGGCCACTCTGCCTGCCCCGCCCACCTCCTCTCCCGCGCGGCATGCTTTATGTGCAAACTGGGAGGAAGTAGCATTTACTTTCTCCTAGTTCTGGCAGCAGGTAACACAGGGGTCCAGTCGCGCTATTAATCCACCGCAGCGCGCGACCGGACCCCTGAAGGCACATGTGTATCGGGTGGCCCAATCCTTCCTATCTTGGTTCAACAAGAGAAAGATTAATTGGAGCCAGCAACTGAGGATGTCACCATCAGTGGAGTTACACCTTGCCTGGTAGCTGAAAAGAGAGAATATATATCTGGGTTTCCAGTGAACAGAACCTCATTGGTGAATTATAAGCTTGGATTCCAGTTTTCAAGGATTGGTTGCAGTGTTTTGACCATGTTACACAACGTCTGTGGATAAGGGAAGGCACAATATAACCATTCAATTTTATGGAATGACAAGTCATTTTCGGGGCTCTTCTTCACTTCAGAGGGTTGCAGAAGAACAAGTGGGTCCAAATTTGCTCAAACATCAATCCGACTGTATGCTATATCAATTGTCAAGGTGGATCTCACAGCCACATTTTGATGAGGCAATTACAGCCCATGATGATCAGGGCACAGCAAAACAACCAGGGGATCAGAATACAATGGCTAATTACCTGAGCCCAGTAACGGTGGACAAGGTGGAATGGCAACTATGTCCTGACATATCCTCAACTACCAGGTCCAGAAGTATTTTTCTAGATTTTAGGACCAGAACGCTCAAGGTCAGAATGCGCCGAATCAAATTTGGAATTTGTCTGATGTACATATTTTTCCTGTTTTCAACTTTCCTAATGGTAATTCAAAAGGAGACAGTGGAAGTGTTGATGCGGGAGTATCTATAAGTATAGGCATCCCTGAGACAGTCATTGAGATCCTCTTACATTCCTATAAATACTTTACTAAACTTGGCATGCATTTGTCTGTTGGTCTCAAGAATAGAGGATGGAATTACTCCTCAGTCAGGCCTAGAAAGGGTCTGAGTTATAACACTCTAGAGGAGCACATATCTGCACTTTCCACATTGATGGGTACCCATTGAGCACTGGAGCCTCTGATGCTTTGCTACATGTAAGCAGCGATTAAATTCAAGCCTCCACTGAGTGAGTTGAGGCCAATATGTGACGTACCACTGGTCTCACAGGCTCTGAGTAAACCATCATTCGAACCTCTAGCAGGAACTCAATGATGTTAACACAGAAAAGTGCTGTTACTGGTGGCTAGTCGGGATCGACTGATATTGATTTTTTATAGCCGATACCAATAATCTGTGAACTATCAGGCCGATAGCTTACATTTACAATATTGTTTTTGAAATTTGTTTTATTTATTAAGTGGTAAATGCACAAAATATACATGCCAGTCAGATTTTTTTTATGTTTTCAAGAATATTTGTGTGTGTAGTGGATGCAGTGAGAGTATTTGATTAGTAAATGCAGAGTGTGTGTGTGTGTGTGCGCGCGTGTGCGTATGTGTGTGTGTAGTGGATGCAGTGTGGGTAGTGGATTCAGTGTGTGTGTTTGTAAATATGTGCAGTAGGAACTCCCCCCCCCCCACTCCTTACCTGTCTTTTAGTGCCCCCCACCCCATTCCCCTCCCTTCTCTTTAAGTGGTCCCCCCACCACCCTGCGTCCTCCCTTAATGTTCCTCTCACCCCCCCTCCTGTCCCATAGTGTTCCTTACCACCCCCAGCCTCTGTCCCATAGTGTTCTCCCACCCCCATCCCATAGTGATCCTTAACACCCCACTCCGTCCCATAGTGCCCCTCCTTGGTCCCCGCTCCTCGGTGTGTCTCCTGGTAGTGTGGCCGAGTGGAGCAGTACAGGAGATTCAGTCTCGATAAGATCCGATAGCGCGGTGTGCACTTCTTCGCTCGGCCACGCTACACAGGGTGCTTGGCAGGAGGGAGCGCTGTGCGGCCAACATAGTGCGCCCCACCCTCCCCCAGACCAGTGTGCTCTAAAGCGGTTGCTATAAACCGATAATCGGTCGATCCCTAGTGGCTAGTACCTCAGCAAGGAGAATGTGTGAACTCCAGGCTTGGTCCTGTGAACCCCTATTTACTAATTTTCAACAGGATATGGTTGTCTTGCAGTTAGCACCAGAGATCCTGCCTAAGGGGAAAGCTTATTAATGCCATTCTCTACCTGTACCAAAGGGTTTTATTAATTATATGTTGGGTAATCTTCCTGAAAACCCAGGCAGTCCCCCTGGAGCCAACATGTAAATCTCACTGATCCAAGTCACGTGAACGCAGTGTCATCGCAATAACAAGACTCGGAACGGTGGGATTGACTCCAAGGGAACAAGATGACGATTGGATCTAGCAAGCAGGTCGAGCATAAGCGCTATTGAGGGCCCAATCGTACAGACGTGCTGTGCCTTTTGTAGGATGGCATAGCACGCCCTAACATTGGGAAGTGGTTACCCACCACAGTTCCTGCGCTCCTAGGCACTTTTGACTACATAGTTAATCACACAACCGCTTGCAAACATTTCTCTGTAGATGCTGTGCATGCATGAAAAATCATTATCAACACAAAATACTTTGGCCAAGTGATATACTTCCAATGTAACTCTATCCACCTTCCAATAAATGTGTCAGTAATGTTTACTTAGATGCGAGAGCAAGGAACTAAGACTGCGACATAAATTATTTTGTCCTAAACAAGCTAATAATATGGAAGCAAAAGTCACAGAAAGGGAAGGAACAAATAACTTACCAGGCAATCTGTTCATGTTGACACCCTGCGCAGACAAACCAATTCCCATGTACCTGTAATAAAACAAGGGTAAATATAAACCTCCAGAACACTGCTAAGTGAATTGCTATAGTGTGATTAGAAATATTTGAATTAATACTGTGATAAATGCATAACAATTCTTTATCCTTTGCCAACATGAAAGAAATAATAGGGCTTATTTCAAATACTGCAGTTGTGTATATTAAATTACATTAAAACACTTTAACAATACATCATCAATACACGTCAGGAAGAAGCTCAAGAGGCAGGCAAAACAGGTCACTCACACATCATTGGAAGGTGGAGCCAAACGCGGAAGGAACCCGGAAAAGGATCTGCTTGGTGTATTGGATATAGGCGTAAAGTGCAATTGTGGAAACCCGGCTGAGAAATCCACCAGGACTTCTAGTAAGCAGTTCTTTTAAGTTATTACTCTCAGATAAATTTTATACTGCACCGCTGGGTTCTTCTGTGTTTGGTTTCTCTCTATCAGGAATTTAAGTTGAAGCAAGTGTGTGGCAGACTTCCTACAGTGTGGGATATTTCCCTCTCCTGTGAAGCCATCTATACCCAGAGCCAGGGTTGAAAGGGCTCTGGGAAATGTGAGTTAAAACCTCAGATATACACTATACACTACATATATAGCTGATACATATATAGCTGATGGTCTGCACGATTAAGTTTCTGTATGATTATTTTTTTAGGTTCGTTTTGAAAATTATTGTGATAAGAATTCTAAGCGCACCATTATTTTGGAATATACTTGGATTTGTGTGTCACTTTATGTGTGCTGCTGGAACATAGAAACACATATACATATATTTTGGCACAAGTTAAATCACTGGATGTATAGGCATTTACACAGTGTTTTTAGGATCTCTGTGCTCGCTCCACTTTTTTTGGTTGTATTTGCTATACAATTATTGTGATTTCTGGAACACGACTTTTCTATATGTTGACTTGATCTTTCATATGCTTAGACCACAAACCCAAATGTTCCTTGTCTGTTCAGCCTCAATATAGTAATTAAACCCATCCACTCTAAGGTATGGTAATATGCTTCTATGCCGTGATTTGTTGCCTTATTTAGATAAGGAGCACAGATCTAAAGTTCTTTGGCATGTTAGGGAACAAGAAATGAACTTTTTCTACCTTAATGACGCATTTAAACTCACCTAGTCAGTTCACCAGTGCCCTCACATTCCATCTATGCAGATTGTGAACTCTTGTATCGCTAATATTTTTGCTTTATAGACTCTCAAAATACCTACAGAGGCCGCAGACCATTCTACCCAGAAATCTTCTCTACTCCCTTGGCTCTTGACCTGATCCGATTGACCTTGGCAGTTATTAGGATTTACGCTTACTGGACTTTGACTTGGTTTCTAGCATTACGAATTATGGAACAACTTACACTAACTGACTTCAGGCTTTCACAAACAGATTTCCTTTTCTTTTTTGAATTTCATGTGATCTCTGGTTTCTTTGAATGACTCTTAAAGGGGGATTTCTCTTTCACCGATTTATACATTGTTGCAATTAATGGATTCACCGATCACATAATTGCTGCCATTTTCTGAGTTACTGTATCTACTGCTTTCAAGTTGAGAAGATACAGTTGTTATTCTGCTAAATTCTTATTTTAAACTGGTAAAATGAATGTAACTTTTTGAGAACAACCTTTTCCAGCTCCAACAAGCAAGTCATTTACCGGTACATTTTTCCCCCTTTTAAATAGTGTCTATTTGTTTCTCTTCTCAATACTCAAACTCCCACAATCATTACAGTCATAAGAAATTCTGACAGGTGGTGGGCAGGGAAGGGAGGGTAAATACACCTCTTAACATGTATCTATACAAATAAACCCCTGTATTCATACACACTGGCCTTCTACAGAAGAAAACCTCTGAATTTTACAAACATTCTTGCTCAGTTAAAAAAATTAAACAAAATGTTGAGCCTGCTTTCGAGCTGGAGATTTGATAAGGTTTTAAAAACATTTGTGTTCCACCAAAGGTGTGATCTTGTAACAGGGGTACACTGAAATAATGGTCATGTTTGTGGATCCAGTTGGAGGTGATAGAAGGTTTGTGATTTTTCTCCTGCTAGAAATAGCCTTTAGAAGAAGGGTAGATTGTGAACATAAAGGGGTGCACAAAGTCGGCAATAATAACCAAGTATGCTGTGACACTGAAATGATGCTCAGTTGATATTAAGGAGCCTAATGTGTGAAAAGTAAATATTCCCATTTAATAAGAGTAGAGAAACCTACTAATTTGTACTTATAGGATTCCTCATTACATGCTCGCTTGTGTTTCAATGGAAATGAGTGATACTAAACATATAGAGAAAGACTGAGTGTTCCGCGATACCAGAAGTGACGCAACACCAGGCTGGCCGATAAGTTACTAGCGTTTCAGAACGCATGAACGCTACAGAAATTTTCCAGTACTTTTCTCTGTTAAGATTCCAATTGGACAATAGCAAGCATTAGCATGCACTTTAAAATAGATTCCCAACATAGGCAGCATATTCTATGATTGAAAAGGGCCAGTGTCAGAAAAACACTTCTCAGGCAAAGAGAATTTCCAGTTTGCTTCTATTGTTTCCTTTTAGAATTTGTTTTTACTTGTTTTAAGTATATTTATACATTGCACCATACAATTTTTCAGTGATATCCTCTGTGCTGCTCATCAAGACGAGGTAGCACCCCATAAGTGGTACTTGGTGTTATATCCTTGAGCCAGTTTTAGACTTTCTATACATTTATTTATTGCTACCACCTGTGGTTTATACTGTATCATCAGTACACCTCTGTCTTTTTTGAGCATATTTAGGCAAGTACAGAGAGGAGGGAATGTACCACGGCATGAGTGACCCGAACAGAGGACTGGATAAGTAACACTACAGTTATCTGCAAGTAAATTGATGGCACCTTTGATGTGCACCAATTACTTAAGTAGCTGCAAGAGGACATTTTCCCCAATATTTAACTTGTGAACAGAGATTTGCTAGTCCTTCACTCTTGTTCTCCTATGTCGCCTCAAATATACAACCATAGTGGTGGTGTCTGATTGCAAGTGGATGGACAATCCAAAAATGTAAAAAAAAAAAAAAAAAAAAATATATATAATTAGCTTCAAGTCTGTGTGATTTGAAGAAAGACCCTTCTTCATTCTTCCTGACCAGTTACCTTGCAATAGACGAGAATGTGGGTGAGCACCCCATCCTATTCCTGAGGCATTTGCAGTAAATGTAGCCCATCTTGTTGGCTTAAAAGGATTTTCTTCATACCTCTGGTTGCCACACAGCGTTATTTTGCCAAGAAAGAAGCTACACTGTAGCCTCAAAGATAATAGTTAAGGGTTTTTAATGATGTGTCTGCCGACATAAACCTAAGCCAGATATCTTATTGTGAAAACATTTGAAGGATCCGTATTTCTTGCTACCAGGTTTAGCAATACATCTGCCACAGAGAAACGTAATGACCAGATTAATGTGCTTCGACGATGAGGCTGGATCTTCAAAAGATTCTCCGAAAAATTCACTTTTAGGGCTTAAAAACACTAATTCGGTTCTCTGGCCACAGATGAACAAAATATTATCTGCAGAATATTGCTTCTTTTTTATCTGTTACTTTTCTAACATTTGCTGCATTACCAGTTGGGATTGTACACGTATTTGTTTTGTTATTTTCTTTATTGGGAGAGCTGTGTGATTGGAAAATGTGCTTTCAATAAAGCATCCAAATCTTCATATTTAAAAATTGAAAAACGGTTTTAAAAGGACTGAAAATTAATTCTCTTTTTTCCACCTGAGGTTTACATTATCTCTATATAAGGTCTTCTTTTAAAAGGATAAAGAAGAATTATTTGATTTTGTTTGAGTTCTCAGTTTTGCATTTGCAGATACTTTAATTTTTGAATGTCTTCTTCAGTGAAGCCCTGTTATTCTATAGTACAGGGCTTGACAAATTTGTTTGGAATCTAGAAGCCATCTTAAAATTGTAGGAGTCAGTTAAAAACAAACAAACAAAAAAAAAAAACTAGCAAAGTTTAATTTATGAGAAATATTCAATTCTTAAAGGGACACTATAGTCACCAGAACCACTAGAGCTAAATGTAGTTGTTCTGGTGCCTACAGCCTCTCCCTGTGGCCTTTTCATTTCACAGGCTACCAGTGTTTACATTGCTGCCTAGTACCGCCTCAAGTGACAGTCACTCAGATGGCCACTAGAGAGTCCTGTGTCAGTGCTGCACAGTGTGCAGCACCTTTGTTCAGCGTCTCCAAGCTCTGCATGGAGGTGCTTAATGTTAGAGAACATGTGCAATATAGGAAAGCATTGGTTTAGCGGAGATCTTAAAGACTGATTATCTCAGCCACGAAGGCAGGACAAACCGCAGCGAAACTGGCACAACGTGGGAAAGAAGGTGAGCAAAAACACCTCTCTCGTGAACGGAGGGGTGCAGGTACCTAAACAGTCACAGAAAGACACACACAGAAAGCGAGAGAGAGAGAGACGCACACACACAGACAGAAAGCGAGAGAGAGACGCACACACACACACACAGACAGAAAGCGAGAGAGAGACGCACACACACACACACAGACAGAAAGCGAGAGAGAGACGCACACACACACAGATGCAGACAGAGAGAGAGACACACAGACAGAGAGAGAGAGAGAGACTACAGTAGAGTGTTCTCTATTTACACTTTACGCAGAGTTACTAGAACATTCACTTGGGGGGGGGGAGTTAGAATACAACCCTCTCAATTTATTCAAAATGATAAGGTTTTTACGGAATAAACTACAGCAACCATCAACGTACCCATCACGTCCTTTGCTTACAATCTTCACCTCAAAGTAATAGATACCACAAGCAGCTGGGATAGGATGAGTGGCCCGCACAGAGGCTGCATCTTTATGGTTTTTTCCATGACCTGTATAATATATATATATAAAAAAAAAAATTAACACATGTGAATCTTGAATCTTACAATAGAAAGTAAGCATCAAGAATTGAAAAGAGATAGAGACTGTGGTTATTATAATATATATTGTAATATTGAATATTGTTTATCTGCATATTTGTTTTGTTTTAACCCCTTAGTGACCAGACCACTTTTCAATTTTCTTACCGTCTGGGACCAGGGCTGTTTTTACATTTCTGCGGTGTTTGTGTTTAGCTATAATTTTATGCTTACTCATTTACTGTACCCACACATATTATATACCGTTTTTCTCGCCATTTAATGGTCTTTCTAAATATATCATTATTTTCATCATATCATAAATTTACTATAATTTTTTTTTTATAGAATATGATGAAAAAAAGAAAAAAAAACACTTTTTCTAACTTTGACCCCTAAATCTGTTAAGAGTCTACAACCAAAAAACACCCGTGCTAAATAGTTTCAAAATTTTGTCCTGAGTTTAGAAATACCCAATGTTAAAATATTCTTAGCTTTTGAATGGCCAGTGGATTTATCAGCAGGCTGTAATGTAAACACTGCATTTTCTCTGAAAACACAGTATACTGCAAAAATTTTGAAGGGAATGATTTTACTCACCAGAACAAACACAATAAGCTTTAGTTGTTCTGGTGACTGTAGTGTCCCTTTAATGGTTTTTATATTTTGGTATACAGCTATCAAACCTTCACCAATAACATTCTTTTCAAGCCACTGTGATGGGAGGTGCGTGCACTCCCCTGTAGAATAGAATTAATGAAGGGGTTTTATCAGAAAAGTATTCATATTTTTAAGATTTTACTAGTAAAAAAGTTTACGTATTCTATAATATTGCTATCCATGAAATAATTCTTAATTATATGCACAAAAAAGTTATTTTTATGCTTTTAGGTCATACATTCAAATTCTATATTGCGGAGTATGCAAAAAATGCAATTGTCTGGAATAAAAGTGACCACTAGGGTTGGCAGTCATGTGGTCACAACAAAAGTGCTCACCATTGCTGATGACCTAAACACAAGAGGTTATCCTACTCTTTTCAATAATAAAAGTTTCTTGTGCCCACTGTGAAATATTTTTTCCCCCAGTATTACTCCATTGTGATCACAAAGTTGATCATCCCAATCACGAAATCAAAAATAAATTTTATTTGCACTGTTTGTAATGCTCTAACAGTAGGTGGCTTGACTACTCTTGATATTTAAGTATGTGTTTTTCCATTTCGTTGTTGTTTTCCATTAATATAAGATGGCTGGCTCTGCCTAGAAGCCCCTTTATCAGTGTTTCCCTATATCCAATAGGCTCTGGAGCTACTCTCCGCCCAAAGACACGCAGTTCGAGATTTGCAAATTGTATCAACTGACCAAAGTTGTGGTCATGTGATTTGGAGGGAGTTTAACTGGGAACTTTTGAAATAAAAGGCAGTATAAAAAAAATGGCGCCAGTACTCCTTATAAATTTTTTTTTTTTTTTTTTTAAGGATTTTTTTTGCATGTTAGTGTTACTATTTTACAGTTTCTTGTTATTTTATTTCTAATAAATCTGGATTGTATTTCTGCCTTTAGGCCTAATACTGGCTGCTACCTCTGGATTTTATACCTTCCTAGTTTAGATGGTACCACCTATGCCTTAATTTCTGAGCAGTAAATTGCTCTACACACTGAGTATTATATTTGCTATATTTTATTGATCTAGAAACAATGAGCACAATATTAACTTTCTTATGTCTTGTATGTATATGCTGTTAGTAAATAAGTCCACCATTGTTTCTGCTCAATGCTGAAATCTCCTGAGCTTTTATTAAGTTCTATTTTATGTGAGTGCCCATTATCTTTCATTCTTACTCTATTGGTATTTGAACATAGTACACTAGTATTTTTCTTGTGCTTTCTATTACATTTAAGTGGCATTTGAAGATTTGTACAGGCTAAAGATGAAGAGTGTGTACTTAAGAGCTGTATATATTTTTTTTAATTCTTTATTTTGTCTCACTCCATGTGGAGTGACATCAGGTTCACAGTTGACATAACAGCACATTGTATAACACAAAAGAGAAGCATATAAAAAAAAAAAAAAAAGAAAAGCATATATACGACAATGTCATCGCAGTAGTATTGTGCTTGTGTACAACAAAGAGTAGCATGTGTGCTGTTTGTAGAGGAAGAAATGGGGTGTTTTTTTAATGGGGTAATATGAGGAGAGGTGTTGTAGTGTATACATATCGTGTGTGAGCACCCTGGGTTGGAGATTGAGGGCGCATGAAGACGTTGCCTTAGGGTGAGTGGACCTCCTGGGGGGTCCTCTGCCCTCAGGTTGTGTAAGGTATAGAGGTATAACAGAGTGAGCTACCGAGAGGCTAGGGTGCCGTAGTGATAAATAAGAAAGAAAAATAACCATAACATTTATTACAATGGATGAACTGTTAAAGCTGTTTGGTGGAATTTGAGTGTAAGTCTCTGAACGTGCAAGGACCCTTGTGGCTGGCTGTTAGTTATACCCATGGGTCTCTGGGCCCCTCTAAGTCACAGCGCTAGTAGGTTGGGAGTGTCTCGGTGTTCAGGGTGTGAATTCCTTGATCGTCGCTGGGTCCAGGCAGGACAAACTCGTTTTGGTGATCCTCACCACCTGCAGCATGCCCAGTTTGCCCATGTGCTCCTCCAATGCTTTGTAAGTTCCGGCTCTGTGAGTCGTGCCCTGTATGGTGTACATGAGTGCTCGTGGCAGTCCCCATCTAAGAGCTGTATTTGTTTTAAAGTGGAATTTAAAATGTATGATTTATTTTCCTTTTTGCATGATTCCTTTATCAGTGTTATAGTAGTATAGTGTATTATGTTTTGGTGCAGCTCCCCTTTCTTTTGTTTGATTGCCGAGTCCTAAATTGACTCTAAAACACAAAGTCCACAAATCTCTAAGGGAAATGCAAAGCACCAACACTCCTTTAATTCATTATATAGCTTTTGCCTTCAATAAAATTCAGATTTTTAAGCATGCTCAATGATGTGTAGTTTTTGCAAAAAAACAATTATTTTAGCATAATTCTGCACATACGGTTCCCCTTTTGCCTTGCAAGCCTTCCTCATTCTAAAAGGCAATTACTTATCAATGTACATCCAGAGTAAGATTGGACCCCGGCAGCTGTGTCTGAGTCAGCTATTGGTATATTTATAGTAATGATCTTAAAAGGAGTACTATAGGCACCAAAACAACTTCAGCTTAATTACTTGCTGCTTTGGTGTATAGATCCTGCCCGGGCAGCCTCACTGCTCAATTATGCTATTTAGGAGTTGAAGCACACGCAAAGCATGGATAAGTGGGTTCTCCACCCACTAAATTTTGAATGCAGCAACATCGGATCTCCAGAGGGAATAGACATTTAGGTTCGAGCAGGTGAGTAAAAGTTAAAGCAAAGGAGTGCCCTTGTAGGCGCAAAACATGCAATTGTCTCCTTCTCTGTGTCCCCCTCAGTGCACTGGCTATTTCCACTATGCTTCACTGACGCTTTTATTATATAAAGAAATAAAGCCTGTACTTTTACTGACCAGCTCAAATCTGGATGTCTATTTTCTCTGGTGATCTTGAGTTGCTGTATTCAAAATTTCTATCACAGTAATTGTATATGTAACTTGCCTTTGATTTACAGTTAATTTTTTCTGCCCAGCATAGACTTGCAGATAGGTTGCATGGACCACTGAGTTTCTCAGTTACGTCTTATGCCAACAGTCCAAAGGTGAAGTGCACTTAAACCAATCAACACCTAAAATCATTAAAAACGTAAAAATATAAAATAAATCAGTAGCTATAACCTCAATGAATACATGCATGCATTTTTCATAGATGTATTCACTATGGGTATATATCTTAAAAGAGCTTGCAAAAGCGGCAGTTCACATGAACTTTGCTAGTCTTCCACTTTTTCCTCGGACGAGAGACAGGAGGAATAACCTAACAGATTCTTCACTCCATGAACAGCGTTCAGAAAGAATGCTGGTCTGATTTGAAAAGGAGATATGTAGAGGGAAGCAGGCATGCTCAAGTAGAGCACACCTGCTACTTCCGTTAGCTCAGGGGAACTAACAGAAACAGGAATCAAATCTCCACTTGACTTCATTTCAAATCAGTGAAGTGGACATGGTTCTTAGAGTAACCTTTTAAATCTTGGACAAAGTAGTTTATAAATAAAACTTAGTATACTAGGTCTTGACAAATCCCAGTAGTCCTGGCGCCTGGGTATTTGTTAACCTGGTCGGCAGAGGTCGTGCGCGGAGCGTGAATACAGGCAACTGTCACATCTAATGGTACTCATCTACCCCAGGGCGCCCACGAAACCCTGGAGGTCAGTCTGCAGCAGCCTGGGAACTCGCAGTAATTGTTCAGGCATTCCAAGATGGCAGCTGCTGCAAGAGGAGACTGGTGTGCAGGTCAAATGTTGAAGGAGGTGTGTCTGAGGGGTGGAGTAAGGACAATGATGCATCCAAGATGGGGCTGAGTCCTGCAGTCAGTCACATTGACCTCCGGTAACCCTCCTATAGGTGAGTCCACGTTATGTGATTGAGCCATTACTTTATAAGCAGAGCACACCTTTCAGTCAGTGCTTGGTTGTTTTGTTGCCTGCCTCAGAACTCCTAGCGTTCCGTTTCCCTGTGCTTGCTGGTTTGCTGACTTTGCCTGCTCTCTAAATGATTGCCACCTGTCTTGACTTCTGGACCGTCTGACTCGGATTTCTGCCTGACACTTCTTAGGATACCTTTTCCATGGATTTTTCTGTTATTTTTATTAAAGACCCTGTGCCATTACTGACCTGACAGAATCCTGTACTCAACCTCAGGATCTCTGTGGATCCGGCGTGTAAAGGAGAGCTGTTGCTGCACCTGAGTTTCAGGAGTGAACAAATGCCAGTGGGTTGTTACAGCAGCCTGGCAAAAGAGCATGAAGGCGGCAAGGGAGCAGTAATCTCCTTGCTCTGCTCCCTTGCATGCCCTGCTGTGATGCCGGGAGTCGGATATGACGTTACTCCGGCCCTGGCATCACTAAACAATTTTCTGCAGCCATAGTCATGTTTCCCTGAATAATGTCCCCATTCTGACTCTTCTGAATATTACCATCACCACACTGCAGTAGTTAATGCGCCAGGTGTGCCCTGGAACACCCCGCCACCAATGTCAGTCAAACTATTGTTTTACCAGTTTGTATTCTTTACAAGGATGTACTGGGCATCACTCATTACCAATTTTCCTTCAAATCTCAGAGCTGGAAGCTAAAGCTCATTGGCTGATCGCTGCTTCTGGCTCTCTGAAAAGCTGTGAATGGAATCCAATGGACCTCAGGTTAAAAGGTCCTACCACTGGGACTTAGCTCAGGAGAAACTTTAGGATCTCCTGCTTTGCTAAGAGAGGCTGGAGCAAAGCACATTGAACCCCTGTTCAAAAACTGTTTGACAACTTACAATGGTGTGGTGTCAGAGCACTCCATGCACTATAAGCACTACAACGATCTGTCAGTTCAAAAAGTAGCATGCTATGTGAGGAGTGTAACTGCCTAGTGTCTCTGCAGCCACTCGAATTATGTACTACCATGTCTCAGTCCCAAAGCAGTTCCAACATTGGACAACAATAGAATAACTGCCAGCTCTCACAGCCTAACAGTGCCATTTCTGGTTGGATAGCCTTAACGAATGGCAAGATCTGAATCTTCAGCGATATTATCTTCATCATTATTCGAGAAGCTTAAGAGGAGCAGAGGTTTGAATGCAAGGAGTTTTTTGTCAAGCTACTCGGGAGACTACCATAAAAGGAAGAGATGGAACTCAAACACTCACCACACCACCACAATAAACTGTAGTTGTTATGTTTCTTAAGAGTAACCCCTAAAGCGGCCAGCTCATCGCTCTCCATCTGAAAAGTTAGTATTTCATAAAGACAAAAACTTTAATACTCATGTTGACTGTGTTGAAATTCCACTGAATTTCCAACCCAGTAAAAAGATATAAAGAGACAAAGTAGGGAGTACTTTCTCTCTGTATTTCTCCTCCACCTTATTTCTTAGACTCAGGCCTCAAAGTCGTCACCAGTGATGGTGGCAGGGAATTGGCTGTGTCTATGGAGGATCCCGATAGACCTCAATGCTGTCCTTGCATGCATGAGAGTAGAGCAGTGATGTCGGCTCCTGGTGCTTAAAGAGGAGCAGCATGAGGAAGACGGTGGCGCGCGCGAGGGACAGGTTCAGGTAAGTAATCTCACACTTACCTGCCTCCCGCTGCCACCTGACCCCTAGTGGCGAAGTCACTGTCAGCAGACTTTGCGAATTCAGCAATCTCCTCAGATGGGGACAGTGCCGCTTTAATGCATAGCAACATTACAAATCCTTGGTCCTTAAAGGGTCACTGTAAGCCAGAGCTTGACAAATTTGCTTTGAACCTAGAAGCCAGCTAAAAAGTTAAGAGTCCGTTTTTTAGGTGCTTCCTAGTCCAGTGCTGTACAGAGATGAGGAAATGTTGGTTGGTGTAGCGTGGTGTTTTGCTGCGCATTTACAGTAGCCTCTCAATGCGTTCTTAAAGGAAAGTATTGGATTGGCTGAGATCAAGATAGATGATCTTAATCATGGAGGCGGGACAAGTTTGGGCAAGAACAGCAAAAAGGTGAGTAAAAACACCTTTGTCATGTGATCAGAGGGGGACATTAAACTAGATAGTTAGTTTAGCACAATAATGTCGGGAATACATGTTATTATTCATGACTATTAGTAATCATTTAGATTTACACAAAGATTTACTAGGCCCAATTAATTAGGCAATTAACTAATGCAGATAATGATGTGATAGACCAGATGCTTTATGCAATGTATTAGTTTTTTCAATTGGCTTTTTGTGGTCATGAACAGGTTTTGTACTTTTAGAATTTAAGTACCAATACTCACATATACTCCCTGACAAATACACACACACACTCACAGACAACACTCCAAACACCATAGTCAAACCACTAGCTAACTTTCACAGCAACTGCGCGGCATTAGGGACTCAGACTATTGGTAAACTGTTAAAAAATTGTTTGACTCCTTACCAAGAATGGAGCTAAGGTAGTGCAGACGCTCTCAGACAATGAATTCCATTTTAAAAATGGCATAATTTATGTCACTAATGCAAAAGTAGGTACTACAGTGTTTGTGCTATCTGAAGATGGCAGCCAGACTGCAATAGACCACCCGACCCAAGTGAAAGTCAAGCCATTGAAGAAGTGCTTGTCTTCTTACTGTTGTGGGGGTGGGGAAAAGGGACAGCTGGCATGCTAACCACTACAGCATGCTGCAAAAAAAGTACTTAGTTTCCCATTTAAGCTTTTAAAAAAAGACAATCCAAACGTCTAAAATGTTTGTAAGTTTTTCTAACTAAGCAGTCTGGGTAAAATAAATAAAAACAATGAGGCTATAATCAAGTCAATATGTAGCAATAGAGCTTCCCCACTACCACCTCCAAAACCTTGTATAACCCCTTAAGGACCAAAGTTCTGGAATAAAAGGGAATCATGACATGTCACACATGTCATGTGTCCTTAAGGGGTTAAAATCTGAATTATTTGCCAACCGGTGGGAGATGTAGTATTTTGTATCTAAAGGTCCCTTATGTCCTGGTGTCAAATATGCAGTAGTGAAATAAAAATAAAAAAAAAAAGTAAATTTCTGACATCAGGATAAATGGGGTCCTTTTATAAAATAGCCCACCAGCTGTTGGACCACAACTCTGACAGATTGGTAAAGAATTATTCTGCTTTCAGACCACCAACAATGGGGTGGTATTTTGACTTAAACAGTTTAAAACGAATTTGTCATTGCAATGCACTAGAAAAAGAAAAAGTCACACTGACAAGCTAGGCTGTCATTTGCCTCTATTCAGTGCATGCTTTGCATTGCTAGAGGTCTCTTTATGCTTATGTAGAATACTATAGAATGTGCTGGCTCTTTAAAAAGAATAAGCCCAAACTTATTAAAGTAAGGACACTTTGACATTAGTGCTCAAAGCATTGACAATATGGTTTTCCCTTTATAAACTGAACACATACATTGTATTGGACAGATGAAAAAAGCAAAAAAAAAAAAAAAAAGACAAACAGGAAGTTGTCAAATATAAGCCCATCCCTTCTAATTAAAGATGTATCAAGTATAAATATAAAAATGACTGGATCGACCTGCTGTTTGTCTGGCTTTTCTACTTGTCTAATTCCACAGCAATGAGTATCAACAGTTGTCTAAGTTACAAAGATTCACTGACATCTTTATTTACACCTTATCACACTTGTCATACCAGAGAGAGATGGGGGCAGGGGTGTTTTTGTAAATTATAACCTACTTCAACACAGTTGGAATGTTTTCCAAGTAGGAGGAAGCAGAAAGAAAGAGAGGAACATAGTAATAAATACCATCTTGATCAGTCATCACCAGACTTCTGATATTTAAAAAAAAAAAAAAAAAAAGCAAAATCTGGAATCTGGCATCCAATTAGCTCTACTTACAAAACAACCATTTTGTGTATAGGACAATAAATACAGGTTTATTACATCACTATCCAATGTTTACGCACAGGGTTGGGTTGTTTGTAAAATTTTAGGGAATCTGATGTAGAGCTAAATGATAATTCAGATTACAGTCGCCTTGATGTCTTTTTGTGCTTCAAAAACATCTAGCCTGAAAGTGGACGCACAAAAGGCATCTGTCTTTAAACTGACTGCGGCCTATGCTGCTTTCTGCTAGATATATGCCATCAGAAGGAGGCGCATCTAAACACAATAATCACCGCAAAGCTATCGAACGCTGACTAACAATATAATCTCGCAGGTAATAACCTCGATAGATTCGTGTCATCTCTTAAATATTCTAAGCGATTTTAGAACTCTGTTACTAGAGATACGTCACTATAGGCACAACAAAAAAACAAACACAAAAGCTAAAACTGCATACGTGGACACGACTGGGTTAATATGAAACCACCTGAGGGTTAGTATTACTGCCTAGTCACAAAAACAGGAGTGCAAAATCATCAAGCGTTATCGGGATTGTACGTGCTGACTCTTGCACAACCAATTCACATGTAACAGCACAAAAATAAAGATAAACCAGATCTGTGATCGACAAAATGAAGCACCAGTGTCTTCATACATACCGAATTATTTCTGAGTGAAAATGGTTAGAGGGGCCATAACTTGGGTTTAGACAAAGAAACTAGGATTTACATAGACTGATACAGGTAATCTGCTGGGAAGTGCATGTCCCAGTAATGGTAATAGTGTCACAGTTTAGGGGGATACGTGGCTATAAAACATTAAAATACTTGATGGGCTTAATATCATTATTCATTTTTGTCTAGGCAGCTGACACCTTGAATGAAGGCGATTTTCAGCCACTGGTGTAAGGTCCAGTGACTCAATGTATGTTATATAACAATTGGATTTTCATATATACCTTTGTAATGTACCCTGAGGTTGTTCTGTGACAGCCCGATGTAATTATATTTGTCTTTGGGACTCCAAGAACGAGGCAGTGGGGTCTCGTCCTCGTTGACAGCCGGGTAGAGTCGCTTCAGTCTGTCACTTAAATCCTGCTCCTGGTAATTCAAAGGCAAATCTCCCCCATGTAAGCTCCCAGTTCCCTGATCCGCCATCTTGGATCAACTATTTTGTCACTCAGAATAGAGTGCGATTTTTCCACGACTAACCAATAGCTTGACCGGCAGAAAAGACAGGAGCGGCCGCAAGGGCTGCCGGGAGTTGGAGTTTCCCAGTATGACAGTTGGCCTCAGTCGTAGGCTACTTGCGGGAGACTGAAAACTACATTTCCCGTCGTTCAGGGCGTTTCTCAAACACACAGGGGTTTTAATTTTTTTTGACGCTGGCTTCAAAGACCTGTGGGTGTTGTAGTTCATTAACTTGAATATTGCCTGGGAAATATACAGGAGCGGACTACAAAACCCATGGCTCATTTTGTTTGTTTACGTAATGGTAAACAAATAGCTAGCAGACAACCGTAAAGGCAAATAACTATTTAATTATAGTAATATGTGCATGATGTCAATACTGAATAATGCCAATTATGGAATTTTAGTTTTGAAGTGGTCTGGGTGCAGTGTCCCTATTGCATTTAGTGCAACAATGTAAAACATTGCCGTTCCAGAGAAACTGCAATGTCTACATTGCAGCACTAAGTCTGCCTCCAGTGGCTGTCTACCATAAAGTCACTGGCTGCGCTTCCTGGCTGTTAATGGACTTTTGGTTCGGTAACTGATGCTGAACGTCCTCGCGCTCGGAATCCACCGTCGGCTATTTCCTCATAGAGAAGCACTGATTCAATGCTTTCCTATGGGGAGGGCCTAAAGCATGCAGCACTGGCCGCCCTTGCGCATTAGCACCGCCCTCGTCAGTAAAGTAGGAGGAGGCGGAGCCGTGACCCATTGCAGAGGAACATCAGCGCTAGGATCAGATAAGTAAATTATGGGATTTTCACTGCAGGGGTGGGTGCGCAAGGGAGGGGGAGGTAGAGGGATCTATAGTGCCACGAATACAGGTTTGTATTCCTAGCACTATAGTATCCCTTTAACCCCTTAAGGACACATGACATGTGTGACATGATTCCCTTTTATTCCAGAAGTTTGGTCCTTAAGGGGTTAAGGTCCGAATGCTCCCAATTCAAATGATTCAAAACTATTCATAATGCAAAATCCAGATATTGAATAAAGGAACACTCTGGTTTAGGTGATATTACCCTTGACATACACAACAGAGTATAGTGCAGTGCTAAACAAGCTTACCCATACAGCATGGGACGTTTTTCATATATAACCGAAAAGACGAAATTCAAAGAAATGCATAATGGTCCTGATATTTGACTGGCCAAAGCCCTAATTGCTCTGGAACTTTTTTGGGCATAGACCACATGTGCAGCTAGTCAAAACATTACTTCGGTGGCGATTTGTCATTTCTTCATGGATCCAGGCGCTATTTGGCCAACATGGGCTCTCAGATCAGAGCTATTCAGGGATGTTTTTACTATGTTTTTATTATGATTTGGGGAGTTTTTGTATTAGGCATTCAGCATCTAGGAGATAATTGATGTAGCAAGCAGCAAAACAATTATCCTCCGGACACAGAGGTGCCTGGGTAGGCTCTGTGTGTATTGATTGGAGACCCCATGCTGGGGTTCTGTGAATAAAAGGCTGCATTCGGCTAAAAAAAAAAGAACAGTTGTACCTCCAGAACTATGTGTCGACTAGTTACTTGGGGAAAGAGTTATATTCACTAAACATCGCTTCTTCCAGCTACAAGCCAACAAGCAAAAAAGTGACAAAAACTGAAAAAAAACCACAGTGTTCACTCCTTATTTTATTACCAACTCCCACCCACAATCCATGGGAGGGGTGGATAATACAATTGCCTATATAGTTTTCACAATTGAAAAGGTCTTCCCCACTACCCAGCAGGTGCAGCCTAACCAAGCACCCAGGATGCCAGCCACTCAATTGTGGTAGCAGGTTGGTAGAGACCAGGGTTAGACGTTGAAGGTAACTGACTTTTTTCAGTCTTGTGTTTAGTAACATTTAGTGAATAAGCCCCTAGAGTTACAAGCTACGTTCTGTTCACTATATAGAATGGTGTTGGCTGTTTACAAATTTGGACTTCTTCCTTCTTAAATCAAGCCGCCTGCATGGAACTATGCACTTGATCAGAACATAGTCGTAGCTAGTCAAAACTTTAACCAGGTAGCAATTGGACATTGTATTTGAAATTAAGGTGCTTTTTGGACAGTGGGTAGCTGAGGGTGTGAGCTGATTGGGGATGTGTTAGTCGTGGGAGTTTTGTGTTGGCGATATTAGGATTCTGTTCTTCCGGCGCCATGGCTGGATGGAGCTCAGTGAATGGGAAACTGATATTAGTCACAGATTTGGTGGTGCCGTGGAGGGAACTATCTTTTGTTATGTTGATCACACATTTGTAAATGTATAAATGCTGTGTGTTCTTGCTAATAAATTGTAGTTGTTTTTCACCCTTCATCAAGATTCGGTTTATGTTTGGGGAAACAGCTAGACATCCGGTGATCACTCTGGATGTTGGAGCTGTATGAGGGATGAAAACTAGAGGAGGTACTCTAGCTGAGTACAGGAGGGGAACTCTAGTTGAGTACAATGGTGGTAAAAGTGGGAGCATACTCTGACACTCGGGAAAACATACAGACCATTACTGGGACACTGACTACAATACTTCAGGGCCAGGATGGGGATCTTTTTGGCAGTAGAAGCTGAAGAAAAGGACCTTACCAACAAAAGTAGAACCAGGAATGAGAGTGTTGGAGCCCCAGGACAATATTGAGAGGCATGACTCTTGGATTTGGGACACAATATTCTTGGAGAAGCAGTATAGAGCTTTACATTCCAGAACCTGGCATGAATACCTCTACATGACCCAGGTCTACTTCACAATCCAGGGCTTTGTCCTCAGTGGCCCTAGGTCTCTGTGGTACACCATGACACAGGAGGAAGACTATGGAAGTTGAGAAGGTTTCTGGTTCTGAGAGATACTAGCCACACAAATTGAAGAACGGAGGTTACAATTGAGTGCTAAGTGGTCCAGGGAGGGAATGCAGACAACATCCCTCCTCAACGACAGAGCAAGGCTCAGGGAGAGAATGCATCCAGCATCTCTCCCTAGCGGCAGAGCATTGTTAAGGGAGTGGTTACAAGTGGCATCTCTCAACAGCGGCAGAAAACGCAACAGGGAGAGAATGCAGATAGCACCTTTCCCCAGCAGTAGAGCAAGGTCCAGTGAGATGGTGTAAGTTGCATCTCACCCCAGCAGCAGGGTGACATTCAGAGAGAGAATGCTTTCAGCATCTCTCCCAGAAGCAGTGGTTGGTGTAACAGAGTTCACGAATGTGGATGAAGTACCTCTGCCCAGTCCGCTTCCGAGCTGCTTTCAGGGACCCTGGACACTTCTGCCCCATTTGCCGAAGCTTGACTGTGGTCTCTCAGGAACTCTTGAACCTGACCAGGCTGCAGCTCTATTCTTCCAGACAGGTATCATCATCTCTGCCTTTGCCTCTTCAGCTCCTTTCCCAGGCAGGTATTCACACCTCTGCCTGTACTGTGACCTGCTACTGTCTTTACAAAGGTACTTGTGGCTCTCAGGCCCAGCTCTTTTTGACTTGTCTTGTGATCCAGGGAGCAAGCAGCCAGCCAACAGGTCTGAATACTCTGTTGCTGGGATCCCCGCATAAACCAACCAGAACACAAAGTACCAAAAGGAACTAACACAAACAGCTTTATTGTTACTTAGGACTGTGAAGTATTGTCATTATGTAATGTAGAATTATACAATCTAACTGTATATATAAATGTCCAAATGCTTGCACTCCAGTAGTCTTATATTAGAGCCCGGTGCTAGTAAAGCAAAATGATATAAACAGGAAAGTAGAAAATAGCACTCCAAGGACTTCATAAGAGTATGGTGAAAAAAATAACTTAGCTTTTATTCAGCAACTGCCACAAAGTGTCAACGTTTCAGTTCTATTACAGAACTTTCGTCAGGACTTTTATTCAGCAACTGCCACAAAGTGTCAACGTTTCAGTTCTATTACAGAACTTTCGTCAGGACTAGTGAGTGTCAGTGAGTGTGTGTGTCTTACTGAGTGTGTGTGTTAGTGAGTCTGTTTGATGTCTGTTAGTGAGTGCATGTTTGTCAATGAGAGTGTATGTTTTGTAAGTGAGTGTGTATGTATGTCTGTCGCTGAGTGTGTCTCTGTCAGTAAAAGTGTGTGTCTGTTAGCTAGTGTGTATGCGTCTGTAAGTGTGTGTGTGTGTCTTCAGCACTTACCTTTCTCCAGCGCCGGACTCCTTTGGCACTGGGGATCCCTCAGCCTCTCCGCTCCGAATGCGACCGTGCACGCATTCAAACCGCCCATAGGAAAGCATTACTCAATGCTTTCCTATGGACGTTCAGTGTGCTCCTCTAGCGGCTGTCAGTGAGATAGCCACTAGAGGCTGGATTAACCCTCAGTGAAACATAGCAGTTTCTCTGAAACTGCTATGTTTTCAGCTGCAGGGTTAAAACTAGAGGGACCTGACACCCAGACAACTTCATAGTGATCTGGGTGTCTGTAGTGGTCCTTTAAGTGTGTGTGCATCTGTATGCACTGGCGTACATACTGCGGTCGCAGGGGTCGCAGCCCTGTAACCCCTGCGACCAGGTGCCCACCGCCATGTGTTGCGGCCCGGCCCGGGGGGGGCCCCACAGATCAATTTTCGCACCGTGGCCCCATGGGTCATGTGTACGCCACTGCCTGACACCCTACCTCTTATTGGCATCGATTACCTGATGCATATCTGCTACCTACTTGCTACATACCTGCTTATTTGCTATTGACTGTATATCTAGTGACTATCTATTGCCTTTTTTTTTTTTTTTTGGGAAGTGTGATATCTATCGTCCTCTATTTCCCATTTGCTGTTTGTTGCTGGATGTACGGATCTTCTTTTACTTTTGGAAGTTACACTTGGAGGGGATTGGTGGTTCCTTTTGTAACACAGATTGATACAACTGATATAAGGGATACAATTGATACAAACTGGCACAATTATATAACTGATACAATTCAATTACTGATTTATATAAGGATACTTTTGACTTGAAGGCTCTAGTGTACCTAATTAAATGAGAAAGGAAAGAATAAAGGAATTGAAAGAAAAAGGCAAATAGCAAGCAACATATAAATTGAATATTAAGGAGGATTAAGGAGGATTCCTGCTGCAAGTGTCTTCTGAGAACAGTTAGGTGTTTAAATCAGTTAGTGTATGCAGAGACCTTCTTAAATACTTTTGAGCAGCCCTATAGATCTCTATTGTATACAGTTTGTGGTATAATACAAGTGTTAAAAGTACGGTTACCTTGTAATTACTGTCTCCCCTTACTGCACACCAAGAATGCCACCTTCAAAACAAACCAAGTTAACAGATTCGGCACGATATACTAAGAAAGATAAGCAAAGACAAATGCAGGAAGAAGATGAAGAAATAAAAACCGAACCAAAGGATCATGGATTGGAATTAGATTCGGCGCAAGAGAACTCACAAGAAGGGCATATTTCTAAAGGGTTTTTAAAACAAATTCTGCAAGAGTTAAGGGTAACCATAAAGGAGGATTTCGCAAATATAATAACAAGCATACATCAAGAACTATCGGAATTAGGTGATCGAACCGATCAAGTAGAGAAAAAAAAAATCGGATGACCTCTGTAAAGCACACAATGTGCTGGATGAGAAAGTTAGTACATTGGAAGAAGAAAACAAGAAATTATGGCATAAAGTCGCAGAACTTAAGGATAGGTCTTGTAGAAACAACGCGAGATTTAGAGGTGTCCCTGAAGCCATTTTGGACGATCAACTGGAGGAATATGTTACAACATTATGCATCACTTTGGTTCCGTCTATGGATAAGAGCATATGGGGAATAGAGAGACTACATAGACTTCCGAGACCTATAAGGCTTGCAGCGGATACAACAAGGGACATTATCGAATGCTTTAACCGATATATCGCTAAACAATCCTTATTCTCAGCAATTCGCAAGACTTCTGTTCTCCCTGCCCCATATGAAGCATTAACTCTTTACATGGATTTATCTCCTATTACCTGGGCAGGACGCCGGGAACTGGCTGGAATTACCAAAGTACTAAGGGACAATAAAAATACCCTATCGATGGGGTTTCCCAACAAAAATTCTACTGTGGAAAAATGGGAAATTAATAGCAATAGACGACAGAGCTAGTGGCTTAATTACTTTAAAAGAATGGGGGATCGAGCATACTGCAGAAATAGCAAACCTAGATCAAAGGGTGAATTTGATAAATACTCAACCAGAATCGAAGAAAATGGGTAAAGCCTCAACTAAAACGTAAAAATTAGAAAGGTTTGAAGTAAATGAAAAGGGGAGGAGGAAGAAGGGGAGGGAGGGGGGAAAAGAGAGGAGAGGGAGGGAAAACATTTAATAAATATGTGCGCATATATATATATATATATATATATATATATGTAAAGTGACTTTCTCGTTACTTATGTTGGGATTAAGGATAAGTGTAATTATGAGCTACAGTCAGCTATACATATTTTTAGTTGGCAACTAAAACATTATTGCACCAAACTTGAGTTATTGGGGAGATTAAAAGATGTTTTGTAAAGGCACGATGGAATGGAGATCTTAAATCTCTCTTATTTGGATTTAACCGTAGTTTGGGCAAGACGTATAGGATTTTGCCAATGTGACTAGCTTAGCTTGATTAGCAGTATGGAGTTACTCAAATAAGGTAGTTTAAAAGCATGTAAGAGTTTGCTCCTAACACTATATAAGCATCAGCATCCTCTAGGGATGATAAAAGGGAGCTACTCCCTCCTTAAACCCAAGGGGTTTACTGATTGGCGGTATAGCTAGGTGTAAAAGGAGTTAGAAAGATTGGAAAGACTACAATTAAAACTGATGAGTAATGGCAACTATCAGTTATAATTAGTTCTATATATTATTATTTGGCAACCAAAGCAGCAATCCACTTACTAGAATTAAGGGAGAGATTAAAATAATGTCTTGGAAAAGCACGACGGAAATTTAGATATTTAATGCATACTTGTTAGGTTTTTGACAAAATAGACTTAAATGCATCTTGGGTAAAGAAGTGTGGAGGTAATTGGATTTAAATGCACTTTTGGTAAGATGTTGGAACTCCGCTAATGTGATAAGCTTAACTTGATTAGAAGAGTGATGTTATTCATAAGAGGGTATTTGTAACGGAGCTCCTTGTACTCCGACTGAGTACCCTCCGTTGACGGATGCTCCTAGCGCTTCCTGAGGACTCCAAGCGCTGCAGCAGACACCACAACCACCGCAGTCTCCACAACCGCCGTATCTTGACTGGAGTCTCGCCGTCTTCCTTCCACCCTGGATCAGCTTCTGTCCTCCAGGACTGTGTGGGAAAGAACTCTTCCTTCCACCCTGTACGAACCTCCAGCATCCAGGACTGTGTGGTGAAGACCCCTCCTCCAAGGAGAGCGTGTCAGGAACAAGCTCTTAAAAGAGCTAAGTGACTCAAGCTCAGGGGAGCATGCAGAGCATAGCAATCCACAGTGTGGTTATAACAGCTCCCTCCAATAACGAGACAAGGCTACGTTTAGAGGGATCAAGAAGAACTGTCAAAACCTTTATTCCCTTGGGACCAGCCTATACAGTCACCACAATAACATTGTTGTGAAACCTCAATAAAATCACAAACAGTCAAACCATATCAAGAAACACACAGTGACTTATCACAACACAATGGCACATTTTAAAGGGGTGGGGGGAGACAATATTTAACAGTAAATATCTCACCTGCCTGCAGAATTAGCAATATGCAAATCTACCCGAATATGCAAATGAACCAGTCTTGCAATTCAGGTAGTGCATATTGCTGTTGCTACCAACAGAGGGCACTAGACAAGCTCCATAGCCAAACCCACCTAGTTGGTAGCAAACCCCAGCAATACAAGAGAGCAGGCAATACATTACACAGTACACACACACACACTATAAACAATTACATTACACACACCCTGCACCTATAATGGGTACAGGGTGACTAAAACATAAGATAAATAAAGCAGCCTACATAAATAGTCTGTCTGAAGGTAGACTAGGGGCTTTAAAGCCAGATACATGAAAGAGTCATAGTCACAGGGGAGGAGGCTGGCAAGTAGGCCTCTCCAGGACCAAGTGGCAAAGGGCACTTCATCACAGTATATTTTTAAGAATTTTTGCTCCTAATACGGTATAAGCATTAAGTTCCCCCAGGCCCAATAAAAGGACGATATGTCCTCTTCAAAACCGATGAGTTTATTGTCTGGTGATATAGCTAGATGAGTAAAAGAGCTACGGAGGCTGGAAAGACAATAACTAAAATAAGGAAATAGCCTTAAGGTAAGACCTGCTCTTAGGAGTACGCAAGGCTATACCCCCTAGTATGTATAGGATCTTTAAACCTGTTTCCACTGTTAAATATAAATTGAATTTGAGGTTTAAACTTTGTGATCGCAGTTTCTCCGCCTAGAACTAGAAGCAAGGGGATATTTCCCCACGATATCCTTCGGGTCCATCCCACTCAATATCCACTCAGACATGCTAATTTGAGTTAAGGAGTCTAAGCCGGAATAGCTATTTGAAGATCTCTAAACTACGTCCTATCACTAATATCATTGTTACTATAATTATAATTAGCTTAACCAGGTTTATTAAGCATTAGAACTCCGCGTCGCTCCTAAAATAAGCTATTACCCTGAACGGGATGCACATCCCTCCGACCTCCTTTTTATGCATCCGAGAATCACTCAGGGCATTTGGCTCCTAGATATGGAGCAAAATAAGGCGTTTAGCCTACGTCAATTTTTTTTTTTTCTCCTGTCTTATGTCCTTGTGAGGTCTTTGTTTTCCTTCTGTTTTCTTTTAATTTTTTTTTTAAATTTTTTTTTTCCTCTTCTTTTCTGCACATCCAACTCGCCCAACTTACTATACAAAAATACACACAAAACACGTTATTAAATTAAGACGCACTTATTCTGGAATGGATATATTAAGAGCACTGTACACTGTAGGAGTCAATATCGGAAGGGACTACATTATTTATAAACAGACATAATTATGAAATTAGTCTCATATTATGTTAAGGGCTTAAATTCTTTGGGTAAGCGTAGGCTGCTTCTTACAGATCTTACCAAGAATGCAATTGACGTAGCCTGCATACAAGAGACCCATTTTAAGAATAATTACACCCCAACTATTTTCAGAAAAAACATTTCCCTACACAGGTGCATTCCCTATCTAGATCTAAATCAAAAGGTGTATCGATTTTTATTCATAAAGACACATCTTATATCCCGCAACAACAGTATGTAGACCCAGGAGGGAGATGCGTTATATTGGTGGGCCACTTTAATAATATACAGTTGACATTGGTAGCGGCCTATCTTCCTAATGATTACCCACGGAAATTTTTGAGCACCCTCTTGAGTAAGATGGTAAAATATAGACAGGGAGATTTAATACTCTGCAGGGACTTTAACTGCATTCAATCGCCAGAGCTCGATACGACAACAACCCTGAAAGGTACATATAAGAAGAGAATGGAAAACTCAACCAAAGCTTTTACTAAGCTTTTAGACCAATATGATTTATATGACGCATGGAGAGTTTTGCATCCATCTGACAGGGATTACACATTTTATTCATGAGCACATAATACATACACTCGTATAGACACTTTTTTTTAAATAGAACATTCTTACCACAATTAATGCAATGCGACATAGGGGAGATAACTTGGTCGGATCATAGTCCGGTGTATTTAAATTTTTGTGAGGCATTCCAAGTCAGAGATCGGGGGCCCTGGTGACTGAATAATTCTTTGTTATCAGATACAGTTTTTTCAGAAGAGATTAGGTTAAGAATACAAGAATATTTTAAATTAAATGCGACTGAGGAAATTTCTGAATTTACCTTGTGGTCAGCACATAAAGCGGTAGTAAGAGGTTTGTTTGTGAGACGCGCCTCTTTTCTCAAAAAACAAAACGGACTGGGTTTATGTGATTGTCATATACAAATCGCAATTATTTCTAGACAAAATAAAGCTCAGCCCTCTACTGAACTAGCAGAACAGCTTACAGCACTCTATACCCGTTTGAAGACGCCTAATGCGGAAGGAACTAAGCAGATGCTCTATAAATTAAGAGCTAAAGAATGTCATAGAGGTGGGAAGGCTAATAAACATTTAGCTTCTAGGCTTTGTAATAAGTACTCCAATCTTAAAATTCCTTACTTAATAGGAAGTGATGGTTTAAAGAGAGCTACCCCTATAGAAATTTGCAAACTTTTACGCCAAATTATATAATCTTAAAGAAGACAGTAGTATACATAATGTGAGTACACAAGATATAACTTCATTCTTAACTCAGGCTGATTTACCTCAGATTAATGACATTCAATTAGATATACTGCTTAAACCTATTGAGCTTAAGGAGGTGTTAGACAAAATTGATAAACTACCACAAGGGAAATCACCAGGAGCAGATGGGTTGACAAACGCCTATTATAAAAAAATACGCAAAAGACCTAGGTCCGCACTTATTAAAAGTTTTTCATAAAGCTGCAGGTAAGGGTAAGCTCCCGATGGAGATGCTTCACGCTACTATAGTAACCATTCTGAAACCTGACAAATCCTTTGATCTATGTAAAAATTATCATCCAATATCACTTTAAAACACAGATGCGAAAATTTACGCAAAAATCTTGGCAAACAGGATTAAAAGTGTATTACCATCTTTAATTGGAGACGATCAGACAGGGATTGTACAGGGGAGACAGGGGATGGATAACACTAGAAAACTAGCACTAATTTTGGACTATCTGAGAAGGGCCAGAGGAGGCGGACTTCTGTTAGCCTTAGATGCCGAAAAAGCTTTTGACCGCCTCAGCTGGCCCTTCCTCCAACAGATGTTGCGTGCCTATGGGTTCCCACAGCAGCTAATCAAACAGATTTTTGCTTTACATGCAGAACCAATGGCCCAAGTATTACAGGCAGGTTTTATGTCCCCCTCATTTAAGTTAACCACTGGAATGAGGCAGGGGTGTCCATTATCTCCGCTATTGCATGTGCTCGCATTAGAACCGCTCTTGCAAATTATTCTAAATAACTCCGGCATACAGGGTATCCAAGTCAACGGTATAGAATATAAGCTCAGCGCATTTGCGGATGATGTCTTACTTTATATTAACAATCCTATAAATACACTTCCGATACTTGTACAGGTAATAAGAGAATATGGGTTACACTCTTACTACTTATTAAATACTACCAAAACGCAAGCTCTACTGATAGATTTACCCGACCGGATCACAAATACACTACATAAAACATACCCCTTTGAATGGAGGCGTGATAATATTAAATACTTAGGGATAATCTTTTCTAAGAAATATACTGATTTGATTGCATGTAACTACGTTAGGGCATTGTCAGGATCGTGATAGGGACGAGGGGCATGGATATCCTCATGAAGCACCCAAGACTTTTCTTCAGGACCATAACCCTTCCAGTCCACGAGATATTGCAACCTCCCCCGAGTAATACGAGAATCAAGAATAGACTTGACTTCATATTCTTCCTGACATTCAACTTGGACCGAAGGGGGGGAAGAAGCCAGGGAAGAATATCTGTTACAAACAAAAGGCTTCAACAAAGAGACATGAATGGAGTTAAGGATGTGCAGGGCAGGAGGCAGATACAGCTGATAAGCAACCAGGTTAATCCTCCTTAAAACCTTGTAAGGTCCAAAAAAGATTGTTGTGCGCAAACTCTGCCCAAGGAATTAGACTGACCCAATCGTCCTGGTGTTCAGAAATAAAACAACGTAAATATTGTTCAATCGTTTGGTTGGTGCGTTCGGCTGCCCCGTTGGATTGTGGGTGATAGGCAGACGAGCCTAAAATTCAGCTTGATGCCCAACTGGGAACAGAAGGACTTCCAAAAGTGGGAAATAAATTGGGAACCTCTGTCCGACACGATCTCAGCGGGAATACCATGTATGCGAAAAATTTCCTTCGCAAATATCTCGGGCAATTCGGGCGAGGAAGGAAGTTTAGGCAAATGAATGAAATGAGCCATTTTGGTAAATCTGTCGATCACTGTGAGAATAACTGTATGTCTATTGGAAACCGATAAATCAACAATGAAATCCATAGCCAAACTGACCCAAGGTTTGTTGGGTATGTCTAAGGGTTGCAACAAGCTACAAGGGAGTGTATGCGGTAGTTTATTCTTTACACATATATCGCATGCCCTGACAAAATCCTTTATATCCTTGCGTAGATTAGGCCACCAGAAGTCTTTGGAAATCAGAGAATACGTTTTGTGTATGCCGGGGTGTCCAGCAACTTTACTATCATGAAAGCAGCGAAGTACGTCTACTTGGAACTTAGGGGAAACAAAATACTGTCTCTCAGGATTATGTTCTGGAGCTAGATATTGTTCCTTCTCTATATCTGAAAGCAACGGAGAGTGTATTTTGACATTCGTCTTAGCAATAATATTTTGTTTTGGAACAATAGGAGACAAAGCATTTTCCATAACCGTAGTAGGTTCATGTTGGCGGGACAATGCATCTGCTTTGGTGTTTTTAGAACCAGGTCTGTATGTGAGCAAGTAATTGAAATGAGTAAGGAACAACGACCAACGGGCTTGTCTGGCGGACAATCTTTTGGCCTCTCCAATGTAGGATAAATTTTTATGGTCCGTCAAAATGGTAACAGGGTGTAAAGTCCCCTCTAACAAATGTCTCCATTCCTTTAATGCCTTTATAATCTCCAGTAGTTCTCTATCTCCAATGTCATATCTTCTTTCCGTATCTGACAATTTTTTGGAAAAGAAGCCACATGGGTGCAATGGTTTATCCAAACTCTGTCTTTGGGATAAGACTGCCCTGTGATGAGAGCAATCTCGCCACATTGCATTGGAGAAGCCTGGTTGCTCGCCTGTTGCCTTTGGATTATGGCCCCATGTTAAAAGACTTAGTTTCCCCTGCAGAAAAGACTTATTCGTGCTTTTCTGCCCGGTGTTCGGTAGATCCAATCTACCGAACTAACACATGAATGCCTGGACCACCTGGGAGCTGGAGTGTGTCGGCAATTAGCCTCCCAGAAGCTGCGGTTAACCGCAGCTTAATTGACGAATACTGGGTGGCCGCCATTCGTATACTGAACACGAGGTCATGGCCATTTTAAACACGCGAACGCACAGCGGTGTTCGACGCCCAACTCATGGAACTGAAAACGGATGCCTTTTGGCGCGAACACCGCTGAAGCCGCTGACCTCCCTTCTTGTTCAGTAGAAGTGCACGAACGGCCCTGTATTCGGTAGTTGTACCTGACTACACTATACCCCAGATAGGAATCCCATGGAGCTCATTCGTATGAGAACTGACTTTATGAAGACTTTGGCTCCGTGTCGATTAAACTGTATTCGTGTGGTCTGAGCGCCATTTGCTTAATAATGTGCGCTCAGACCTGAGCTATCTGGGGCTACGTTAAATGTATATATTCATTGTAACTTGTGTCACATAGTGTATTTTAATAGTAATTCCTGTATTGGTATCCCCACGTGCATAATGACGATTTGCCTTTGTCCTGGGAGATAATTGAATTACTTCTCAATTAATTCCAGGGCAGAGGGATGGAAGCCAGGATGCATTGTGAGAATATAATGTGACTGTGTGTCCTAGATTGCTGATTGTCTGTCCTTTGTCACAGTCTCCCATTTGGTCCCCTAGGAGAGTGTCCACCAGGTGGGAGACCTGCATAAATACTGGGCAGGTAGCCCTCATTAAACAGACCACTGCTTGACGCTCAACACGGAGGCTTGTCTCGTCTTTGGGGGGGATTTACTGAAGGCTGATAGAGACTGATTGCTAAGTGTAAGCCGCTTGGGTGCTTTTCCTATTCGTCTGCTAGCAGCTATTCGTATGGTTCCAGTTCGGAAGTTTGGAGTGCTATATTGTATGCAGTTCGGGAGATTGGAGCATTCCCTTATTTGCGGTTTGGGAGTTTGGTGTTCTACAATAGCTGTGCCTGAATCTCTGGAAGGGGGAGATCTACTAAACGGCGGTTTAACCCTTTTATGCCTGGGGGTGCCGTTACATGCCCATATACCCATCTGACGCGTCTACCTCGAGTAAAAAAGTTAATGAGGTATCAGGATGGACCAATATTGGTGCTGAAGCAAAAGTCCTTTTGAGCGTTTCGAAAGCAGATATAGCCTCAGTAGACCAAGTTTTGGTATTAGCCCCCTGTTTAGTCATATTAGTAATAGGTGCAATAATAGAAGAGTAACCTTTAATGAAGCGCCTATAATAGTTAGAGAAACCGATAAATCTCTGTATGGCTTTGAGTCCTTTAGGCTACGGCCAATCTAGCACTGATTTCAGTTTAATTGGGTCCATCATAATCCCGTCCTTGGAAATTACGTAACCTAAAAAAGTTATCTGAGATTGATCAAAGCTACATTTCTCCAATTTACAATACAAACCATGTTGTAAAAGTTTACGCAATACCCTTCTGACTTGTCTGTGATGAGTCTCAAGGTCCCTAGAATGTATTAGTATATCATCCAAATATACTATAACGCATTCATGTTTAAATTCCCCAAGAACCTCATTAATCAGATCTTGGAAGACCGCTGGTGCATTGCATTGTCCGAAGGGCATTACAGTATACTCATAATGGCCGCAACGGGTATTGCAAGCCGTTTTCCATTCGTCTCCCTGTTTAATTCTTACCAAGTTATATGCTCCACTTAAGTCTAACTTGGTAAAAATCTTGGAGCCCTTCAGTCTATCAAAAAGTTCTGTAATTAAAGGAATGGGATATGCATTCCTAATGGTTATCTTATTTAAGCTCTGATAATCTATGCAAAGCCATAGGGTACTGTCTTTCTTTTCCACAAAGAAGAAGCCGGCCCCAGCCGGAGATGAAGACCTTCTAATAAATCCTTTGTCTAAATTCTCCTTTATATATTCCTCTAGCACTAGATTTTCTTTAGTGGACAGAGGATACACCGTACCCCTGGGAGGCATAGTACCAGGCAAGAGTTTAATAGTACAGTCATAAGACCTATGAGGAGGTAAAGTGTCAGCCTTCCTCTTGTCAAATACATACTTTAGATCCAGGTACTGAGAAGGTATCTGTAAGTCTGTAGGTTGGGAAGGGTTGGTAGGAGTGTTTACTGAGCAGACGGGTGTGACCCACAGCAAACATCCTTCCCTACAACCCGGTCCCCAAAATATTAATTCTCCTTGTTCCCAATCAATGATAGGGTTATGTTTTTTAAACCAGGGATATCCAAGGACCACTGGAACTGAAGGAGAAGAGATTAGTAAGAGGGACATAATTTCCTCGTGTAGGATACCAATGGTTACCTTAACGGGTATAGTCTCATGAAATATCACCGGTTCAGATAATGGTCTATCATCTATGGCCTCAACGGCCAAGGGTGTATCTCTTAGTTGAGATGGGAGACAATGCTTATTGGCAAAAACTTGATCTATAAAGCTTTCAGCTGCTCCAGAATCTATCAAAGCCATCGTAGTTATAACTCCCCTTTCCCAAGCTAAAGAGACAGGAATAAGAAGCCTATGGACAGGACAAGATCGAAACACCCAAGGCCCGTCCTCTAGAGGAACTTAGATGCGAGCGTTTCCTGGCCGGGTAGGGCAATTTAGGCGCAGGTGACCTCTTAGACCACAATATAAACAAAGGCCCTCCCTTCTCCTGTATTGTGTCTCATCCTCAGAGAGGCGAGTAGTCCCTATTTGCATGGGTTCTGAAAGAGCTAGGATTGTGGAGTCAGGATTCTGGAAGGAAGGGGCAAGTCTTATAGAGGGTCTATGGGTTCTTTCCCGAGTATTCTGCCTCTGTCTCATACGTTCATCTATTCAGGAGATAAACGACACTAAATCTTCCAAATTTTCTGGAAGTTCTCTTGTGGCAATCTCATCTAAAATCTCATCAGCTAACCTGTTCAAAAATACATCCATATAAGCCTGTTCGTTCCATTTGACTTCTGCTGCCAAGGATCTGAACTCTAGCGAATATTCCACAAGGGGTCTATTATGCTGTATAAGACGTAACAGTGACCTGGCTACATTGGCCTTCGTTCCTGGGGGGTCAAAAGTCCTCCTGAAAGCTGCGAAAAAAGCATTATAATTGTAGACCAAAGGGTTATCCATTTTCCCATAGAGAATTAGCCCATCTAAGAGCTTTGTCTATTAGTAATGTTATTATAAATCCAACCTTAGCCCTGTCAGTAGGGTATGCCCGGGGTTGTAGTTCAAAATGAATGCTTATCAGGTTTAAAAAACCTTGACAAGTATCAGGCGTAAAGGGGAAGTAACACGAGAGGATGCACCCACTGTGGCTAACTCTAAACCTGTGCTTACAGGATTGATAGAGGTAGTACGCATCTCCTCAGGCTGAGTACTAGGACGTGCTAATAAAGACTGCAAAGCTAGAGCCATCTGGTCCATTCTGTGGTCCATGGCCTCAAATCTAGAGTCAGAGGAACTAATCTGAGAGCTAGCACCTGCAGGATCCATTTGCCCTGTCGTAATTTCAGGATCGTGATAGGGATCCAACACGCAGAATGCAGACAGGATAAGGGCCGGACTAACGTGAGGAGGAGATAAAGAATGGTCAAAAGACAAGCCGAGGTCGAGGGAACTGGAGGACAGGTAAGCGAGAGACAAGCCGGGTCAAAGGGTAGAAGGTAGCAAGAACGATGATAGAAAGCCAAGTCAAAACCAAATAATCACAAGGAACAAAGAGCACTGAGTGACCAGCCAAGCTAGAACCACGACAGGGCAATGAGCTATTGCAAATGATTCTTTTTTATACCTTGGCTCCTTAATTGGTGACCAGGCCCCAAAATGTCCCGATTTGCGGTTTCTGGCGATCCGTGACGTCATGACGTCGGCTATTGGGCATTGCGTCATAAAAGGGGGCGGAGCTATCGCGACCGGCGTGTAAACGGACAAAAATGCTGAAATGACCGGGTGTACAAGCCCCCATGTGAGGGACCATGTCCTGATACCTGACCTCCTCTGAGGTGGATATTACAGGTACCATGACAGGTATGGAAGTAGGGTAAGCGGACACTGTTAAAATGGAGGTCCCTTTTTCTCACCCGGACAGAAAGAATAGCTGTGATTAAAATGTCCATCCTCCCTAGGTTACAATAAATTTTTCGGAATCTCCCGCTGTCTATACCACATTCTTACTTTAAATCAATTCAAAAGGATATCATTAACTTTATTTGGTGCAAAGGGATCCCCCGGGTGTCTATGAAACTTTTGAGAGCACCAGCTAGGGTAGGGGGACTAGCGGTTCCTGACATTCGCACTTACTACCATGCATCTATTTTAGTGGCTGGTATGGCACATTTTGATAATCACAACCCTCCTCAGTGGGTTCAAATGGAACAACACATGATGTCGCCATATGATATCACACACATTTTATGGCTTCCCAAACAGTTTCTGCCCTTCTTAAAAATAGTCCCGGATCAGATAGCCTTGTTAATAAAAATCTGGGATATACACAGATGTAAGTTAAGTAGACAACTAATCTCCCTTGCTACTCCTACGGAGGCTCTCATATATTGCATTCCTACGTTTTATGCAATGGAGGGAGAGAGGTCTTACACATTTAATTCATTTTTATGCTAATTCAAGGCTACAGGAATTTCAGACTCTCTGATCACTTTATGACATCCCATTGACCTCTCAATTCTCATGTAGACAATTGCATTCTTTTAAGCATAAACAAGGAATACAGCCTTTATCCCAGGATATAATTATTGATCAACTCACAATATGGGAAAAATTATGTATTGATAAAAAATTATCTGCGCTATGTAAACCAATCTCCACATGTTACCAAGTATTATTAGACTACACACCGCTTTCAGAGGCTACACCTGGGAAACAATGGGTAGAAGATTTGGACATTGAGATTTCCAGGGAACAATGGACTGATATATCCATAAATACTAAGAAATTGATTAAATCAGCCTCACTCATGGAGCAAAATAAGAAAATGATTTATAGGTGGTACATGGTCCCAGCGCGGATCCATAAAATGTATCCTTCTACTCTACCGACTGTTGGAGGTGTCAATATAATATTGGATCGGTAATACATATATGGTGGAAATGTCCACGAATTCAATCCTTTTGGAAGGAGATACATACTTTTCTACAAGATCTTACAAAAATTAAATTGTCATATGATCCCCTAATATTTTTGCTATTGCATCTCCCCTCATTTATACCCAAACACTTAAAAACATTAATTCTCCATGTAGTATTAACAGGTCAACGCTGTATCGCACGAGTGTGGAAAACTCCTAAAATTCCTAAAATTGAGAGGGTATACCCTGAATTGGATGAGCAGAGGCTTTATGAATGCTGCTTTAATAAGGAATATCAGTCTACTCAAATTGTGAAAGCAGCATGGGATATTTGGGACAAGTGGAGATTGGTAACCTTAAATAGGGAGGAGGAGTAATGATCTTAAAGAATATACTACACTGTTTATAAAGATATTGTGATCCTAGAATGTTCAGAAAGAATTAGTCACATATGAAATGTGAACCTTTAACTTATAAGTGATCAGATTGGAGTACTAAGGTAATGTTAATGCATTTAGTATCTATTGTTGTGTATTGATAACATTTGTTTAAGTGCTCTAGTTGGAGTTAAGTGACAGAAGATATTTGGATGTCTCTTACTTGTTTTTTCTCTACCCCTTCCCCTTCCTTTGTGTTTTGAAATGCTTTTGTATCTGCATTGTAATGATTTATATGATGCTAACCTATTTTATTTGATCTTTTTTGTATCCCTAACTTATGAAAAAATAAAATAATAAAAATGTTAAATATTATATATATATATATATATATATATATGTGTGTGTGTAATTTTATTCTAACTGTATTTTGATATTAATATTTATCAAAATAAATACAAAACAACAGGAAAGTGTACCTATAATTGGGAGAGGACATCATGAGCCTAGACTTCTTAAATAAAGAATTGAAGATATAAGGCACATATAAAGGGACCACAACCATCTATTATCTGTTTGATTTTTTGTTGCTAATTTATATTGTGTCAATTATAGTTTTTTTCTACACAATATTCTGCTTTTACCATTTATCAGCAGTCATCTAAGGGGTTAAGTTTCTTCACGGCCGGGTTAGACACACCCCTTCATGATGTCATTCTTTGGCATCCAGTCAGAATGATCTATTCTAACCAATCAGTTACTTTTTTCTCTTATTTAAACCCGACATTTCCCTCTGATCGGTTCCCCTCTCACGAACTAAGTGGGCGAAAGGCGCGCGTCAGGGGCTTTAGGGCCTTATACATGCCGTTTTCTTTATCATAAAATAGGAGATTTCCTCTGATGGTCTTTTCGTTATTTTTATTACAGCGGGGTGAGACATAGGTGCCCTCGAAGGCACGGGGGTGGAGTGTTAGCCGGAGGGTTAGCTACTTCTCCTGTTTCTGTCCATCCAGCAGATAGCATAGCAAGACCTTATATTTGCAGTATTGAGTGCAGATTTCTAGCGTGCTGCTAGCATAGTCATATATATAATTTGTCTTTACATTACTATTCCACAATTTTTACTTTTTACTTTCCATTTATATTATCACTCTGTTTACTTTGGAACAGTTCTAACTGCAATTAGGCATCACAGCCGATTACCTAATACCCATTGTATTTATTTTCTTTATTTTCTTCAATTAGTTAGTTCAGTTGATTGCAACTAGGTTTCCTTGCTGGAATTTTTTGACCTTACGATATTCTTAGGGTTATATGTCTAGTTTCTAGAGCCATAGACTTTTAGCACGCTGTTTAGAATTTCGATCTACTGATATCTTTATCTACATTTAATAACATTATTACCATCTTTTGTTACTTTGACAAACACTGCTGATAGACTATGCAGGATGTATTACGACAAACCCTGTAGTACATAATACATTGTTTCACTCTTTTATTAATTACCAGTAGCACCTATATGTCCTCCCCAAACTGCGCAGACGTGCGCAGTAGCTGAGTGTATACACATTGCTCAAGACATCAGAATTGATTCTAACTAACGTGTTGGTATCTTGCTTTTAACTTTTTCATTGTATTCATTCTGAATATTTATTTCTTTGGCATCATTGATATTACTAATGCAAGGAGCCTAAATAACAAAATGGGGGAACTAGAGGCATTAGCATACACTAAACAATATGATATAATTGGCATAACTGAAACATGGTGGGATGAGACACATGACTGGGCAGCTAACTTAAATGGGTACATGTTATTTAGGAAGGATAGGAAAAACAAGAAGGGTGGTGGGGTATGTTTGTATGTCAACCATGATTTAAAGCCAAATGTTAAGCAAATGGAATGCGAGGAGGATAATGTGGAAGCTTTATGGGTAAATATCTGCTTGGGGAAAAGAAGGGAAACCAACTATTGGTTGGGATATGTTATAAACCACCTAATGTTAATATTGACGAGGAACAACAGCTGTTTGAGCAAATTGAGAAAGCTGCAAATCTGGGTAACACTTTAATTATTGGAGATTTTAATTACCCGGATATAAATTGGGACAGAGGGACTAGTACCTCAGCAAAGGGAATTAAGTTTTTAAACTTGTTAAATGACACCTTCATGTCACAACTTGTACAAGCACCAACTAGAATGGACGCTTGTCTGGACCTGGTTTTAACAAACAATGTTGATCTTTTGACCAACATTCAAGTAGGTGAGCACATGGGAAATAGTGATCACAATATAGTGTTGAAATAAACTCAAAAAAACAAAAGCACATGGGGAATACTAAAACATATAATTTTAAAAAGGCCAATTTCAATAAGTTAAGGGAAGCTTTAAAATATATTGACTGGCATAAACTCTTTAGTGAAAAGAACACTGAGGATAAATGGATCATCTCCCAACAAATATTAAAAAGGTACATTTCTCAGTATGTACCGTTGGGAAATAAATATAAAAGAAACAAATTAAAACCAATGTGGCTTAGTAGAGAAGTAAAACAAGAGATTACAACTAAGAAAAGGGCATTTAAAGCATTTAAATCGGACAAATCAGATGCATCTTATAAAAGATATAAGGAAGCAAATAATGCGTGCAAAAAGGCAATTAGACTTGCTAAACTTCAAAGTGAAATAATGATATCTAAAGAGAGCAAAACCAACCCCAAAGCATTTTTTTTTATTTTTTTTATTTTTGCAGTGCATAGAAAGATTACAAACAGGCATGGGGTACCCCAAAGGCAATCCACATGCACATTTCGAGACAATAGTTACACAGTAGTAAGAGCCTTGGGGTATGTTGAACAGTGCACTAATTTTATATTTGGGTATATGCTTGAGTCATGCTAGGTAAACATTTTGTACATTAAGGTTCCTTAAAACTACCACATAGGAGAACAGTAGTATACATGCTACCAACCTAGGCTTAGGCTAAATCAAAACTATTAAAACTAAGTATGTAAATATCCTAATCTGGTGATACAACTATGCAGTGCTATTTCCAAAAGTGTGTCCAGAAATGCAAACATTTGTGTGTTGAATAGTCATAGAAACCTGTGTGGATTTGAGTTGGTCTATACATATTTATGCTTAATGTGTGATCGCTTGATCTTGAGGAATACCTCTCTTTGGTCCCCTATTGGAGCTGTCAGGAGGAGTGAAAAGTGTCAGTGGCATACAGACAGTTGTGGGAGTTCATCTGAGTCATGAAGGGTTAGTAAAACGAAATAAAAATGAAGGAGGTGATGAGTTCTTTTCTAGACATTAAGTCCCAGTACTGTGTGGTTCATCCGATGCCTTGTAGGGGCTGGGTGTGCTCCCCCTGTGCTGTCTGTCTCGGCTGTGCTTTGATCTGCGGTCCCCTCTGTTCAGCGATGCATGGATGGAGTGTCTGAGCGTGGGCCAGTATCTGCGGTGATAGGTATGATGTGGCTCCGATATTGGGCCTTGTCCATCTGCGTGTTTGTTGGCTATATCTGTGCCCTTGGCGTCGTGTTATCACGGCCCCCCTGGTGAGCACAGTGGTCTGCCTTTTGTTGGCGTGAATGGGGTGGTCTGTACCTTTCTTAGGCTGTTTCATGGCTGGGCGGTGAGGCTGGGTTTGGTGCCGCCGTCTTACTGCAGTGCCTCCAGTTCGTTTTGTCTTGGTACGGCTGTAGTTGCTCTTAGTGAGGCGTCGGGCCTCCGCTAGTAGGGCGGTCTCTCTGTAGGGCCCGGGAGGGTAGCCGGCGGTATATGCTGGGGCCACCTCCTGGGTCTTTCGTGCGGGTTCTCGTGGCTTGCTCTCCGGCTTGTTCTCAGGCTCCATGGGCCACACTAGTTTCACCAGTTGCTCCCAAAAGGAGTCAAAGATGCGGGAGAGCCGGCGCTCTGTGTCTCGTCTGGCCTCGTGAAGGGCTGAGGCATGTTTGCCGTCCGCCATTTTGTCGGCCTTGTCCGCAGCCTCCACACCACGCGGTTGTTTCGTCCGCTCATCTCCTTTCAAGGGAACTGTGAGGGATTGGACCGGGATGACCCCCGCCGGTCCAGAGGGGGGGGACAGACAAGGGCCCTGGGGCCAACACTTGGCTGGTACAGGCAGCAGGAAAGCGGCCGTCCTCCCTGCGCCTGCCAGGCTGGTAGGCCCCATCATGAGTCTGGGTGCATCTGAGGGACATCGTCGCTTGTGTGGTGTCTGTTTTTTTTTACGTATATAAATTTTTATTTTTCAATTTTTAAAAGAAAATTCCATCCAAATGCAATTTCATAAATAGATATTACAATATGGTGCAATATTTTACTTTACAATAGATTTTATAGTTACACATAGGTTTTATATAACCATAATTCATACACTTGAACATTAGCTGCATTATCAACATTCAAACCAGAAGAAAAAAAAAAGAGAAAATAACATACATTTCCTCTATCTTACTATCAATTCACATTGGTGCTACCTAAGTATGGCTATCTATAGAAGGGGGGTTGTGTTTTTACGGCTAAGATATCTAACCCAAAGGGACCCAAGTTTCATCGTATTTCTCTCTGGATAACTTATTTGAGGTTACCCCAGCTTCCATCCTACGTTGGTAATCTATTTGTATACATATGTCATGCCAGTTTAACGAGCCCATGTTTCTCCAATTTCTGGCCATAACTATTTTTATTGCCATAAAGGAGTGAATCATAAGGATTTTTTGTTTTATGTTAACTATTGGCATATCTAGATGAAACAGGAACATTTGAGCCGTGATAACAGTTTGGACCTTCAAAATGGAGTCCACCAAATCCGATAAAGTTGTTTTCATAGATTTCAACTCCTCACAGTCCCACCAGATGTGGGAGAAAGAACCTAACTCCCTACCACATCTACAGCAATCCGGTAGGAGTGTGGGTTGAAATCTATGAAGTCGAGTAGGCACCAGATACCAACGATACACCAATTTAAAATACACTTCCAGTATATTCACCCCATATATATATCTTTTTACTGATTGTAGGGCCAAAAAAAAGATATATACATGGGGTGTCTGTTTGTGTGCCCCAGTGTCGACTGTCGCTTGGTGGCCATGAGGGGTCATTTTAGTGCCTCTTTGGAGTCTTAATTCGGCTTTGTTTGCCCTAAGTTGCAAGAGCTGGTGAGGCATGCTTCCTCACAGTTCAGCGGTCAGGCCCCGCCCCCCCAAAGCATTTTTTAAGTACATAAATTCTAAAAAAAAACAAAATGAAAGTGTAGGTACACTAAAAACTGAAACGGGGGTGTTAGTTAATGAAGACCAGGAAAAGGCAGGAATTTTAAATAACTTTTTCTCCTCCGTATATATTAAGGAAGAACCCATGGCAATAGATGTGCAAATGATTGCTACTAAAAACTTGCAGAATAATTGTAATTGGTTAATTCAAGACAAGGTGCTGCAGCAACTAAAGAAAGTTAATATAAACAAAGCTCCAGGGCCTGGCGGTATCCATCCACGTGTACTTAAGGAACTAAGTGTAGAAATAAGTGAACCTCTGTTTTTAATCTTTCAAGATTCTTTTCTTTCAGGAAGTGTTCCGGAGGATTGGAGGAAGGCAGATGTGGTTCCTATATTCAAAAAGGGTTCAAAATTCTTGCCTGGAAATTATAGACCTGTGAGCTTAACTTCTGTGGCTGGTAAAATATTTGAAAGGTTATTTTTTTTTTTTTTTATTCTTTATTTATTCCAGTACAAGACATCACAAGCAGTTCACATACATCAACTCGTCGATCAGCATAAATAAGCACATACACTGAGATTATAGCACTTTACATCCGCAAAATGAATTAACAATCAAGTTCACCCAAATCCCGCCATCAGAGATCACTAAGTATCAGCATGTTTCCGATCTCCAGAGTAGACCGCAGTCCAAAGTAGGCTTGGATATCCCGCCTGGGTTTTTACAATATATAAAACAGTAAACTGATAACAGACATTAAAGAAAGACCGCATTTATAAAGCAAAGAGAATAATAGGGATAATACACCCATACACTGTGTAAGAAGCATAGCCTTTCCCCACACCTTTCCGGTATTCCCTATGTATTGCCCACATGTGCGATCGTGGCCAAAAAATAAAGATTTTAGAAGTGAATAAGAAAGAAAGAGTGTAAGGTGCCTCGAGAGTCCGAGGACTTAGAGAAGGAGAACAAAGGGGTAGAAAAGGGGGATGTGGGGGGGGGGTGAGGCCGAGGAATAGTGCCCAATAAAAAGGTGACTGAAAAAGTTTTCAATTTTGCCTCCACTGTCCCTCTCAGGAGGCAGCGTTAGCTTTCCCTGTGGCCAGATCGAGGAACTATAACACGCCGCCCTTCATATATTACCTTATAAACGCAAGTGGGGACCCTAAATCTCCCTTCCCAACTCAGGCGTTCGCAGTGCTATTTATCCAGGGGTTTATCCAACTTTCTTCTGGGTCCCCCTGACCTGAGCCGTTAGCTTATCCATCAGGAAAGTATCTTTAATTTTCTGTTTGATCATCGCAATGGTAGGTGATCTACTCTGCAGCCATACCTGCGCCAGCGCTCTTCTAGCAGCCAGGTTTATTTTGTGAACGAGGGTTTGTTCCGTTTTTGTCCAGCCATCCATGGATCTGGATAGTAGGTACACCCATGGGTCTAATTTTACCTCTCTACCAAAAACTTCTCGCTGCAAAGCCTGTCAGAGTATTTATATCGGCAGACATTTTGTGCTATGATAGAAACTAAAAGTGTATATTCTGAGTCACTCTGAACAGACCAGACTCCATTTTGTTATTCCAAGTTAACAAAGACAAAGAGACACAGGATTTCTTTCTGTAAGACTGGCCTCTTTGCCAGAGCTAAGGAATGCATAGTATAAACAAGTGATAAGAATTATAATCAAATCTAAACCCAGACAATTGTGACAGAGAAGATTAAATAATTTAATTTTACTGTCTATATATATATATAAGGTACCATTGTATGGAAAAGGGTAAACTTAGTTCATGATCTGTCATATCAGAAATTATAGCAGATTTGCAGACACATAGTCTGGACAAAATTTAAGAACCCCTTTGATCTTTGAAGGATACGTAAGTTATAGCCACTATCTAGATAGGCCAAAATGACGTCAAAATAGCCACCAGGAAAAGTTAACTCTTTCCTGGATAGGTATGTTTAGTGGGACAAGACTGCCCTCTACAGACCAAATAACTAATTTGCGATCTGGAAGATAACCACACCTCTAGTGCTTCTATTGGGTTATCAACTGATGACGTACAGAGAGTCTGGCCCTTTAAAAGTTAAGACAAAGGGAAGATAGAGAAAGACGAAGGAGGCAGATGCAAGATATGCAAAGGAGAGAAAGGAGAGGAATTGGAAGTTTGGGGACTCCAACTCGGACAACATCTGAGACTAACACTCTACTCCTAAAACTCTAACACTTAGAATTTACTGACTTTCTAACCAACACCTCCATGCAGAGAGACTACCAATCGGATGAAATATCTACTCAACTGGTAATTATACTGGTTTCATTTAATGAAATTAAATTAAATTAATTAAAATGTATTAATAGCATTATATATGACTGGATAAAGCACGGTCAGATTTCCATATTAAGAAATCTTAGTTAACTAAGAATATATAGTTATAAACATTCCATTCTGCAGGTGGAATTAAGAATAATTATATATTGATGTGATATTATCACGTGTTAGCATACCGCTGTTTTTATCCAGGTGTATTGATTTGCTCTAAATTAAGATAGATATCTTTTAGACAAATTAAAAATCTGCTTATATAATATATTAGACTCTCTTATTGGATGGTTTAAGAAAATGACTAGTGAACTGGTTTAAATGTTATTTTATTTAAAAATTACATAAGAATAGATCTTAACTACCTAGGAGATCTAGCCAGCATTGAAAGGGTTATTCTAACTGTCTGCTAAACTTTACGACCTTACGCTGCACTCTGAGGAATTCTGTTCTTCGCTGTGAAAAGTTTCACTTTCAATCTGTGTAAGGATACCTCATAAATCGTCAGAATTCTTGACAGATAATGCCGTTTAGCCATTGAAACGTAATACCCATTTCTTTGTATTGCATACTATTTTATACTGGATATTCATTGATTATTGTCACGCATGTTACATATTATTATTATTAATTTGTCATATAAATAAAAATCTATTTTTATACATTGTGATTATTTATATGAAATACTTTTCACTTAACACGATAAACGTTCTTTGGGATCTGAGAATTGAATTAGTGGGCAATTCTCACTGTTACTATTATTATCCCATAAATATCCCCACATATTGGAGGCACTGCTGAGATCGTTTAAGTTGAAATTATATTTCATATATAATAATATTGGTGTAATTCATGCAATTTAATCTTGATATAGAAAAGAGTTTTGTATTGAGATTAAATCACTGTATAGAAATATGGCTGAATCTAGCGCTTCATCTCAATCAGAGAATGGGAAGAAGTTAGCGGAAATGCAAGGTTTTCCCTTAAGCATCATATATCAGTATCTAAATATTAAAGTTGATTATCCAGAGTGGATACTCCAAATAAAAAAACAGGTTGATGATTCAATTCACGATAGATCGGCTGATTCACCTATGGTTAAATATCTTAGCCAAATAGATGAAGAGTCTACAATGCGATCTGTTACCAAATCATGCCCGTTTTTCATATTGGGTTATTCTATTATGTTAAAAAAGCATAATGAGATAGAACGTAAATTGGATGAGTGTCAGAAAGACCTGGTGCTCGAACAAGGAAGGTTCAAAACTTTGTCTGATGAAAATAATCTCCTTCGGGCTCTAAACTCTGACCTTTTTAATAAACTGGAAAGAATGAGCAAAATGGTGGATGATTATGATCAACAGATAAAACAGATACAGATGCAGCTAGATGAATATCAAAAGGGAAGTGAAGAATTACTGGGAAAAGACCCAAGTGATTCTTCTCAATTCCCTGATATTCACACACCAGACCAGGTTTTCATAAAACAGTCTCTAAGAAAAGAGGTGAGTAATTCTGAGAAAACACCTGTAGGTTCTTGGCAATCTTGGGCAGAACAGTTTGAAAAGACTGTCCTGGCCAAGCTTGACAGAAAGAATCAGATTCAAGGTGATAGGAATGAAAACAGACATGGTTCTGTACACTGGCAGAATTCTGATGCAGATCAGAGTTGTGACAGTGAACAAGAAGCTCAGAGTGATGGGAGTGAAAGTGATTGCACTATTCACTCTGAAGGCCATGTAACTGATATGCCATCTGCACTGTTGTACGGGTCTAATTCCTCTTCAGCAGACAGATCGCATAGACGTTTACCCAAACACAGAAACAGAGATCGTAAATCAACGACGCCTGTTTATGAAACACCAAAGGTCATCAAATTCCTTAGAGAGACTGTCCCACAATTTTCTAGAGGTTCAGGAAACATATCTGAACATCTGGAAAATTATGATAGAGCAATGAATTCATTGGGCATGTATGATGACATTCATAAGAAATGGTTCATTACATGGACCTTTGATTCAATGTGCCGTGTTTATCTAGAAAGTCTTCAAGCTATACAGTTAATGTCCTGGTCCAAGATGAAATATGAAATAATCATGGAATATGGTAAGTATAAAACTATTGCCTCTGCAAAGAGGGCGCTTTATAACTTAAAGTGCCGTCCAGATCAAAGCCCCAGAGAATTTTTAATAATTCTTAAAAATGCATACTCCGTGGCCCAAAGAAAACCCAGGTATGAAAGCACAGACTTCAAAGATCTGTATTTTCATGCCATGCCAGTAAACATACAAATGAATCTCGCAAGAGATTACGATTGTAAGTTGCCATTAGAATGGCTAGTCAGTCAATGCATGAAGTTGTACACTATACACCATGCACATGACGAAAATCAGCCAAAGGTTAAGAAACCTGGTGATAAAATGGTGTCAGAGACTAAAATTCAGTTAGGTTTAGAAACCCAACAGAAAAAGAGGACCTATTCCGAGGTTTTGAAAACGCCAAAACCTCAGAAACAGGAAAACGCAGGAAGCAATTCTGCAAATTCCTCTAATAACTCTGAAAAATCCAATGCCAATGGGAATAAACGCCCCTGGGTAAATAAGAACCAAGGCAATTCCCAATGGAGAAGGAATCCTCAGGGAAATAGGAGATATGGAAACAGAAATAACCAATCTGCTTCCAATAACTCCCAACAGTCTCAGCCATCCCAGCCAAATTCTAATGGGCAAAGACAAAACGGCAATGGGGGAAATAATTTGCGTCGTCAGGTTGGTCAACTGACAGACCAGATGGGCAAATTAATGGAGGGAATGACAAAGATTAACGAAGTCTTTGCCAGAAATCCTTTTTTAGGGATAGCTCCAATTGCAGAACTACCTGTGCAACCGCAGCAACAACAACAGGTGCCGCAGCAATAATAGCCACTGTGACTAAACAGGCTAGGTTATCAGTAGATGTAATGCCTAACCCTGTTTCCTTTCCAGGTACTCATAGTCAAACAAACAATAGTTGTGTTAGAAAACCTATTGCCTATCCCGTCACTTCACTTCCGGGTGAAGGAGGCGCAACGTGTTCCTCTGTTTTTTCATTTCAGCCAAAGGCTAAAATAGCCCCAGCAGCCACTAGTTTCCAGGATCCAGACCTGAAAGGGTTAACTGATGAGATGCCGACCACTAGTTCCCGCTTGATAGTTCAAGTTATTCCTAAAAAGGATGGGCCTGTGGGTAAGACTGAGCATTCCTCAGTACAGGTAGAAACTACTGCTGTGACCGGTAATGTATGGAAAACGAGTGATATGTTGACACATTCTAACTTCTTATGTGAATTAGAAGAACATGAAGGAAGGTACTACATGTCTGTAGAAATACAGGATTCGCTACCCCAGCCTTTTAAAGGGTTAATAGATACTGGTTCACAAGCCACTATCTTATCCAATACCTACTTCCAGCAGGTAATGGACTTAGCAACGGATAAACCGAAGCTAAGAGATTTCCCCAATGCTCTGTTGAGTGTAGGAGGAAATGCCCTTCATGTTATTGGCAATACCTGGTTAAAGTTTAAAATAGGTAACAAAACCTTTAGACACCCGGTGATAGTGGTAGATCTCCCCTATGACCGTCTGATTCTGGGTGTAGACATACTCAGAAGACTTAACACAATTATTGACTGTGTGAATGGAATTGTATGGTCACAAGCTAAGGTTCCCATAACCTATGGGAAATCACATGTTCAATCTGATCGTAACTGCCATGTGATAGAAGAAAGACCTGACTCAATTGAGGTACATTTTAGAAATAGTCAGTCACCTGACGTGACTATCCTGCAGGTGAATGATGCAATCGCACCTGTAGATGAGCATTCCGTAAGAATTGCTCCAGAGAGGATCCAGAATGTCTCTCTGGAAGGTGATGTTTTAACCATTTCTCTCCACAGGGACTATGTTGAATCTGTAGATCTGACAGGTCATGCTCAATTCCTTGCCAGAATTGAAAGGGTTAATAACAACCTATTCTTTCCTATGCAAATAAATGACTTAGGAAGAAGTAGGAATGCAAAGCTGGACTTAGAGAGAGAGAACAGCTATATTAGCAGAAATCTGTTAAAGCAGATCGCTAATCCTAAAATGATCAGGTACGCTTCCCCACATGACAGGTGGATCCAGAACCTGGATGGCGAATCAGAGAGTCACAATGTGATAGCAAAATGTTTACTATCTATTTCCATCGGAAATAAGACAGTTAAACATTTATTCCTAGTGATAGACGAACCTCGCTATCAGGTTTACGTTGGCAATGATGTCATACATCGCTTTGCCATACACCTTGACCTGATTAATTCCAACTTGTGGACAAGGTTAAAAGGTAATCCTTGTGGATACCTACACGAGGAAAACGCCCTGAAATCAGGACAAATACTCCCATATGCGGTAAGTATCCAAGTTCCTGATGACATAACCATTCCACAGGGGACAAGTAATTTTCTTTTACCCCTACAGGTAAAGAAGGGTCAGAGATTGGAAAACTCTGATGCCCTAATCTGTTTATCCAACAGGATACAACAATTAGGGATGGTGGTAACACATACACCAATGGTAAGTATTGGTAAGAATCCCACCTATATCATGGTCAACAATGTTACACCCAATAGTGTTACTTTACCAAAAGGAACATCATTAGGTCTAGCATTGGATGCTGAGTACTATACATTTGGTTTCCAAAACCAAATTATAGGCCTCATCCCTGAAGAATACTTAACTGAGGACGAAATTGTCGATCAAATATTCCATTCCTCCCCAGAAGGATTATTCACTATCCTATCTGTGTATCCCTTCAATGTTGAAGAAGGCTCGTGTAAAATCGAAGAAGCATCTATCACCTTCGATCATACGCTCAATGAGCAGGAATCACAAGAGTATCACGACCAAAGAGAAAAGGTAAGTCAACACCGAACTGACCTAACTTCTAGGCTTGAAGAAGCTTATGAGATAGGCCAGCCTGAAATCTTCCCAGGATTTCAGGAAAGGCTAGAAGAGCAAATATCTTTAGCTGACGGTTGCTCCAACGATGCTGAGCGGCAGCAGCTAAAGGAAATCCTTTTGGAATTCCAAGATATTTTTGCCAAAGATTCCTACGACTGTGGATTAACTAACCTCCACGTAGCCAGAATACAAACTGATCCAAATTTACCACCTGTATTTATCAAACAATATAGACTCCCATTAGCGTCATATGATGGTCTACAAGACATCATTCAGAATTTAAAGGAAAGGGGCATTATACGTCCAGTGCACAGTTCGTATAATAATCCAATCTTGGGGATTCTGAAACCTAATGGACAATGGCGTTTATGCGCTGACTTACGACAGCTAAATAAACGCGTCTATATGTCTGGTTGGCCAACACCATACATAGACCAATGTTTGGTACAAATGCAGGGATCCAAAATATTCACTGCCATTGACTGTGCGCAGCGATATTGGACTGTACCAGTCCATAATGAAGACCAATACAAGTTGGCCTTCACATTTGGAAAGCAGCAGTATACCTGGACCCGTATGCCTTTCGGTTACATAAACTCTGGTCATGAATTAGCTGTGTTCATGCATAAAGCTATGCCTGACGCACTCGAGAGAGGAACGTTATCATATGTCGACGATGTCTTGCTGAAAAGCACTTCCTTTGATAAGCATATCTTAGAGATTAGACATGTTCTCACTCAGTTAAGAGAGGCAGGGATTAAACTGTCTTTACAAAAGGCACAATGGTGTCGCACCCATGTCAATTTCCTCGGACATGAGGTAACTTCTGAAGGATTAAATCCCCAGAGGAAGAAGGTTGAAGCCGTACTAAAGGCTAAAACACCTTCAAACATCAGGGAATTAAGATCGTTCCTTGGTATGACTAACTACTCCCGTAAGTTTATAGATAACTATGCAGAAATAACTAAACCACTCTTACACCTGCTTAAAAAGGAAACTACCTGGAACTGGGGGGAGCCTCAGGACCAAGCGGTAAGTGAACTGAGGAGGAAGCTCACTCAGGCACCCTGTTTAGCATACCCAGAGGGGGGTAAACCCTTCTATCTGGAGACAGGTTATACCGATTTAAGCATAAGTGCTGTTCTGTATCAGAAGCAGGACAGTTTAAACAAAGTTATTGCATATGCTAGCAAGACTTTGTCACCTGTTGAAGTTAAATTCAACACGTGTGAGAAAGCGTTATTGTCGACTGTATGGGCACTACAAAATTTTCGTAGCTATATTCAAGGTGAGAAAATAATTGTAGAAACAGCTCACCAACCTCTACAGTATCTGCAGAGTGAAAGAATTAGAGACGGTAATCTCTCTAACAGTCGGATTACTGCATGGACTCTATCCTTACAGGGATGGCCGTTAGAAGTCCGTTATAAACATAATAAGAGAAGCCCAGTTGCCCAAGGTTTAGCAGAATTACATGACTGTACTGCTCCATCTCTGGATGATAATGACACAGGAGATGACTTCCTAGAAGAGCAATTGCTATCTCCTTATAAAGTTTATGACGAGGAATACTGTCGACCACTACCGTGGGTATACATTGATGGTTGTTCATATCACCACGTCGTTGGTGCAGAACGGAAGTTAGTTGCAGGTATCGGAATCGCCTGGACAGATGATTATCCCAATGTATCTATAGGATACAATATTGGTCCCAAAAGCAGTCAGATAGCCGAACTCTGTGCAGTATATAAGACCATTCAAATGGCAATAGAATATGGTATAAAAGAATTTGTTATTATAACTGATTCCAACTATGTTCGCAACAGTTTCGTCGAATATCTGCCGAGCTGGAAACGTAACCAAATGCTGAAAAGCAATAACAAACCTGTTAAACATGGGAAATTGTTTTGTAAAATCGATGAGTTGGTTAAGGAAAATGGTTTATCCATATATTGGAAGAAAACCAAAGGCCATTCTAAAATAGAAGGTATTGATAAGGATGGTAATGACTTAGCCGATTCACTGGCAAAACAAGCTGCCATCAATGGTGAAACCCTAAACATTGATGATCTTATGGGTTCAATTCATGTTGAAGCCATAACTAGACGACAGGCTAGAGATACTGCCGACTTAAATGTCGTGCAATGGAGTCAAGAAGCTCCTAGTGAGGACCTGATTACTAGTCAAAAAGAATGATCCCGTCATAGGCATATTCTATAAACATATAGAAGACCCTACTGCCAATCCCATCACAGATGAGGATTGCAAAGATAATGAAGATTTACGAATCTTGATGAGATATAAAGTCCAATTTAGTATCATGGATGGGTTGCTGGCCAGAACTTCTAAACATGGTATACAACAATGGGTAGTCCCAACTGTATACAGAGGGTTAATGCTCCAACACGCACATGATGCACCTACATCTGGGCATCATGGTGATAAGATCACATATGAGATATTGCGTGATTATGCATATTGGCCACACATGTTAAGGGATGTTAAGACATACTGTCAGGGATGCTTGATTTGTCCGCAATATCAACCCCATGGTCCAACCCATCGTGCACCACTTCAGAAGAGAGGGGTGTCATTACCCTGGTCTGATATTCAAATTGACTTTATAGGTCCTGTAACAAGATCTTCAAGAGGTAACAAATACATGTTAACTGTTACATGTATGTACACAAAGTGGATAGAATGTTTGCCTTGTAAAGAGAACACGAGTACCGTGTGCGCCACTTTGTTGATTAACCATGTCTTTTCCAGGTTCGGTCTGCC